>OW285243.1:3477378-3954389 GCA_935421215.2 Melolontha melolontha
TCATAAATATTTCCAATATTAATATTTCCAATTCAGATGCTTTTGTGCAAGAACTAGAGCAACTGGTATTTGAACAAATAGATGATGAAATACTGTCAACGGCGGTAGATAGAATTGGAACTGAAAATATTGGAGATGCTTCAACATCAATTGTAATACCTCCACCACCTCCTCCACCATCGATGATGATACCTCTAACATCGATGAAACCTTTTCCACCATCGATGGCACTTCCACCATAGATGGCACTATCTACCGTTGCCCCTGCTAATGTAGTCGGAACAATTACGAGGGCAGCTGTAATGAGAACTGCTAGCGTATTTGTTCCTACTATGACAGAGACAGAATTTCCGACGGTGTTGTCTCAAGTTGCTACTATTGCACCGCTGGGAACTGCTGAAATGCGTAGAGCAACTGCTGAAATGAAAAGACAATTCGATCGACAAGTGATGGAGCTACTTTGTCTGAAGAAGAACGAAAATTGAATATTCCTACACAAGCAGTAATTAGACTTGCTAAACCAATCGAAAAAACGAATCGAAATATCACCTGCGACAACTGGTTTACTTCTGTTCAATTAGTCCAGGAGCTACTCGATCGTGGACTAACTTATGTAGGTACGATAAGAAAAAACAAAAAAGAAATACCGCCACAATTTTTAGCATCAAAGAAGCGACCAGTTTTGTCTGCAATGTATGGTTTCACCAAAGATATGTCTTTGGTATCATTTGTGCCAAAAAAGAATAAAGCAGTTGCTGTTATTTGTAGTATGCACCACACTGCTAGTTTAGATGAATCCACTCGAAAACCAGAAATCATAAGTTTTTATAATAGCACCAAAGGAGGTGTCGATTCACTGGATCAAAAGTGTAGCGTTTACTCATCCTCGCGCCGCACTAGACGATGGCCTATAGCCATTTTTTTTACAATTGTGGATATTGCTTCGTGCAACGCTTTCATTCTTCATCAATCCTACAGAGATTGTGAAAAATTACACTTTATACACACGAGATATAACAATCCATCTATACAAACAGGGATAAAAACAGTCATGGGAACTATTCTGGGCATTACTGATACTTTACCGAATCTGCAAGTTGAAAATGGTACCTCAAAAAGGAAAAGATGCTACATTTGTCCATATTCTAAGGATAGGAAGACAAAAACACATTGTGTACGGTGTAGGAAGCCAGTTTGTTTGCAGTGCAGTAATAATATATGTAATATCTGTTTATAAAAATTCTCGATAAAGTTTGTTGTTAAAATTTTCAGCATTGTGATTTTGTTATTTTTGTATATGGTGTTCGATTTGAAATGTTTATACATTTTAGGAAGCTAAAAACATTTCAGATAATTGTTCTGTTCCGAAAAAGTTTCTATTTAGTTGAATTTCTGTAATAAATATTTTCTAATACAAGCGATCTTTTATTGTTCATATTTCAATACAAATACAGAGAATGATATGGGATAAACCGATATTATCAAAAATTTTCAAATAAATAGTCATATATATGTAGATCTTCACATAAGGTCTGTCAGACCCTGGGTCACCACGAACGTAACGTAAATGACGCTCACCAGTTAAGGGTTAATAGAACCCTAAAAAATAAGATGTGGAAGGTATTTATACATTTTAGGGAGCTAAAAACATTTCAGATAATTGTTCTGTTCCGAAAAAGTTTCTATTTAGTTGAATTTCTGTAATAAATATTTTCTAATACAAGCGATCTTTTATTGTTCATATTTCAATACAAATACAGAGAATGATATGGGATAAACCGATATTATCAAAAATTTTCTAAAATAAATAGCTATATATATGTAGATCTTCACATAGGGTCTGTCAGACCCTGGGTCACCACGAACGTAACGTAAATGACGCTCACCAGTTAAGGGTTAATAGAACCCTAAAAAATAAGATGTGGAAGGAATTCAGCTTCAATGGGAATTACCGTTGGATTGATATGTTGCAAGGATTAGTTAACGATTATAATAATACCGTACATTGAACAACAAGATACAAACCTGTAGCAGTTAATCAAAGAAATGTTAGAAGTATTTTGTTTATAGTAATATTAAAGTAGGTGATCCAAGAATTTCAAATTTTAAGGTAGGAGACTCTGTTCGTATCAGTAAATACAGGCACGTGTTTTTCAAAAATGTATACGCCAAATTGGTCGAATGAGATATTCACAGTAAGAAAAGTTCAAAACACCTTCCCCAGTACCTATCTACTACAAGATTCGCAAAAACAGAATATTTTAGGTGGGTTTTACGAATCAGAGTTGCTGAAAGTGAAGCATCCGGACGTATATCTTGTTGAAAAAAATTATACGACTACAGAAGGGTAAAGTTCTCGTAAAGTGGCTTGGCATGCCTTCATCACACAACTCTTGGATTTCTAAGGATAATGTGTTGTTGAGATTTAGCTGTTCATATAATTTAAAATAAAAAGTTCTTAAATAAGTTTGAAATGGTTTTTATTTCATAAATAATTAATGCAAATAAGTAGAATTAACTAATATCGAGTTGGATTAAACAACTTACAATTATTTATAAGACACATTTACAAAAGATGCACAAAATTTATATCATTGCTAAAATACATTAATGACTAATACATTTACAAAAAATAATTAGATATCTATGTCAGAGCATTTAGTTCTAAAAGAATATTTTGTTCCCGTGTAATACCTTCTATTTTATAATGACCCCACGCCAAAGTATTGCTTTTATCAGGGAGAATATATCGTTTATCATCTTTAGATGAGAGAGCAAGTTTATTCCTCAATTCCGTATATATTGTGTGTAATTCAGAACGAAATATGTACATTTTCCTCATTATATTTCCATCATCTTCCACCACATTTTTACAATCAGTTACTGATAAATTTTTATCAATAACGTATTTCTTTACTCCCTTTGCAGTTTTTACAGTTTTATCAAGTAATTTTAGACAATAAGCTTTAGCACCTGTTCCAGAAAAATACTCAATAATTTTTCCAGCATATTCATCCTTCATTTTCCCCAACCTGGGTGAAGTGGGAGGTATTCCATGAATATTATCGACAGTCAAATTCGATGTATCAAACATATGTAAATGTTCTTTTATATCATTATATACATTATAATTTTGCACACTTATAATCAATGAATCTGTATCTGTATACAATAATGAAACGTCTGTATCATACAAAGGTTTTAAGAAACCATAGAAACAACTATACATTACCCTCTTAGCTAGTTCCAAAATTGTGAATCCCACATATATAGGTTCTTCGTAATCTACACGTGCCTTTGTTAATTCGATGGCTGTAAGAGAGTCACAAAATATTTTACAAGATTTAAAATTTGGTTTTGCTATATACGCCTCAGCGCCAAGCCTTTTATGAATAGTTTCCCAATGTGAAACAAATTTTATATTTACTCGATTTTCTACATTTTCCATCGTCTTTCCAAATATACTATTCACCATTAATTTAAAAAACTGTTTAAAAAACTCTTTGGTGGATTCATTTCGTTTTTTTGTATTGAAATCAATATATTTCTTTAACCAAGTACTTTGTTTAAATCTAATTCCTCGACGTATTCCTCGTAATATCAAACCATTATTAAGACATTGTTTCAAAGTTAAGTAATGTATGACGTAATTTGATTTATCGACAAGATTTGGAATCAATTTCCCATATTTTGAATTAGGTGGAATAACATGTTCGGGGCAAAAAGGAAAGTCATTGTGCTGTTCGTGAAGATTTGCAGGATATTCTAAATCTACTTCGAAAACATAACCACAATCTCCATCGTCTTCTAAGGCTTGTATATCCATCGTCGGTAGTTCTTCATTTGTTAACCATTGAAAATCACTAACTGGTAAACTGAATGACATGGCATAGCCATATAAATTCGTTGCATCTAAATATAGAATATATTTTTTCGCTTCGGATGAATCAAAATCCGGTAAGAATTCGTTGTTAGCTTTTTCCATTCTTTTGCAACACATGCTCACACCTCCACGTATACCGCTTTTAAAAAAGTGAAACATATCTGCATCTGTCAATAGTTCCAAACTAATACCCGTCATACGCAGCATAGCATCCCAGCTTAATCCTGGAGAAGTAAAATAATGTGCCGGATCTAATTTGTAATTGTGCAGGCAAATGTTTCGAAAATTTTCAAATACATCTGCTAGTAATAATACATCTTATTGTATATATATATCACTATATTGTCCTAGTGTTTTACAATCGAATAAATTCCAAACCCTTTGAGCTCTGCAATAGTCTTCATCACTTATGTCACTATCTGATAGTATATCATAAAACTCTTTATTGGGTAATTCCGACAATGAAAGAGTTTCATAAGACGTAACATAGTTAGAAGGGAATACACCCTTCTGTCAGATTAATTAAAATTTTTCACCCATATAATATCTTCTAATTTCCTCACATTGTTCATTGCCTAAATAAGATGATAATTTCGTCAAAGAGGAATTCATAAATCGAAGTGAGTCTATAAATCTCAACTTGTAGAACACGTTTCTTTTCTTACCATTACAATCTATTATATCTCCCACGTGAACTTTTTTGGAAAATGAAATATATTTCTCTTTATTTTGTGCAATAACATCTACATCCTCCTTTTCCAGTGCCAGCACTTTTACAAACAAATGTGTATCATAATTTGACAAATTATGAAAGATAATAGGTATATATCGGGGCTCTTTATAATTTATATTACATTACATATTACATACCATATGTGCTGCACCCCGATACAATCCTGTCTTATGATCATGGTCACGAACTTTTTCTTCAGGGACTGTTATTGATTTTTCACAAATATGACACACTGTCACTTGCTCATATTTATCACGCTCCTCATCAGTTAAAGGTTTCATTTCTACCTCTTTACTTAAATCATTTTTATATAAAAAGTAACATCAGTTTCTAGCTCTCTAATAAAAGATGTGGCTGCATTTTGTCCACGATATAAACGCAATTTACTCAGATTATCATCAAAACTACATTTCACATTATAGGCAAAAGAATATGGTTCATGTTCGAAACATTTCACAGTAAATGGTTTGGAAGGATCCGGTTCTGACGTATCAATAGGTTTTAATATTGCTTCGAAATCAGCATAAACCACAAAAGGAACTCTTAATTGTCGTTCAAATTTATCAAATTTTAATACATATTCTAGTAGTTCCTCTCCGTACTTGTTGATTTTTAATTCTGTGCCGCGAAACACTGTCTTCACCTGCTTACAATCTTCATTTTCATGTCTTCGTAATTTATCTTCGCTTGTGAAGAAAATTAAACACCCTTCACATATGTATTTTTGATGTCCTGATAAAGATTTCTGTGACGAAACTAGTCGCGACAAATTCTTTATCCAACAGTAATGTGAATTTACATTTTCTGAGGTAACAAGTAATAAATTAATATGAGCTATTCTTCTCCGCTTCGTAAAATATAATGGGCCCACTACTTCTTGAGCTCTCACATTATTCTGAAATCATTCTTCTATACCATATACATTAATGGATATATTATTTTGCTCTTCAAACTTATTGATATCTTTTAAATCTACAGATAAATGTATATCAGTAAAATCTGCAACTGTACTATAATGTGGATACGATGAAACTCTTTGCGGGAGTCCTACTGATTCCCTTAAAGCAGAAGTAATGGCCCAAGCGAAACATTTGTTGTCAGAATTTTGAACATTTATTATAGCTTTCTTTTTCTTTATTGGCGGTGGTAAGTCCATATAAGTGGAACCTCTCAATGGACTAAACTTATTCATATTTACTTCCAAATATAAAACGTTGCTCAATGTCCACCCTGAAATATAATAAAAATAGTAATTTATAACACTGTGAGGAATTAACAATAATTAACGCTCCTGAAATTCACTCATTTTATTTTTAATCTCATCAATAAAATCTGCTTATAGCTCATATAAATTACTTCCATGGGTTAGGACTTTATTTCAAGTATTAAACGATTTTATTTCTACATTTTCCTTCGTCAATAAATAATATAAACCATACAATTCCAAATTCACTTTCATAGAAGTATGTATACTTAGAATACTATCCATAAGTGCTATCACTTTCTCCCTAATATTATTTGCAAATTCTTCCACATCAACGTATATGCGAGACGAATCACATACTTGATAACTTACTATTCTATCCCCGAACGTGCCAACACTCTTCTTTACACCATTATCGATTATTACGAACGCTAAATTTCATTCTCTTCCCTTTACAAGAAGTTAACATGTGGCGACTTCTGTTATCTCCTCGAGTAAACGTCTTCCCACAGTATTCACATTCAAACATATTAACTTATTATTTTCCAAATATGCACTGAATAGAAACAACACCTCCACTGTACCGGCTCAACTGTTGCTGGAATGGAACGACCATCACCATATATACACCTCATCGAAAGTCATGCTTAATATTATACTATTTTATGTGTGAAATCATTTCAAACTTATAAATTACACTGACTTATTTATACTAGTAACAATAAACATCTTAGCATTATATGTATAATCAATACAATTAATCAAAGTCATACATTCTACTGTCCATATCATCGATTAAAATAATCGTCTCTATTTCAAATATGTCCTCCTCAATTTCTGCCTCCTCAATATCTACCTCGTCTGTATCATCTCCTTGCTCCTCCTCAATATCGTCCTCGATATCGTCTTCAGCTTCACTTAACTCATCATCACTACTCCATTCTAATTCCACTATAATCACTCTATTTTTTCTTTCGTGCGCAGCACCCATATCTACTTATATGCTCAAACAAATATTAAGAAAACTTAACACTTTATGATAGAAAAATTCATTCGTTATTATTTATATATTCACGGTTTAACCCCTACCTCGATGTAATCTTTAAGTGATTACCTTGACCATCAAATGCCCTTGACCTTCAAATGCCCTCGCCGTTGAAATGCTCTTGACCTTCAAATGCCCTTGGCCTTCAAATGTCCTTGACTTTCAAATGCCCTTGACTTCCAAATGTACCTGACCTTCAAATGTCCTTGACCTTCAAACACCCTTGCCTACAAATGACATTGACCTTCAAATGTCATTGACCTTCAAATGTCATTGACCTTCAAATGTCATTGACCTTCAAATGTCCTTGACCGTGGTACGACCTTGCCCTTCACATAACCTTGATTGACCTTTAAAATGGTTTTGACCTTGACATGACCTTCCAATAGCCTTGATTGACCTTGGTGCGACCTTGGCCTTCTCATGACCTTAACTGACCTTGGAAGTGACGGCTTTGGTGTGACTTTTTAATAACCTGCTTCGACCTTTAAATGACCTTGACCACTCACCCGATTCTAACACCTCCTCATTGACTTTGATCGCCAATATATTTGCGATCAAGGTCAGTGAGGAGGTGTTAGAATCGGCTGAGATACTCTACTACTACTCTACTACTACTTCTCTACAGATAAAACAATCTTTGGACAAATATTTTATTATATGACGAAAATACTAAGGATGTAAGCTGTACTATATCAATATATATATATATATATATATATATATATATATATATATATATATATATATATATATATATATATTGTAGTGGTTCAACCAGCAACCTTATTCCAGCACTACAATGAGAAATGCAGATTAACTACTCATTAAAAACACTTGTATAAATATTAAAGTGGTGGACGTAATTTGTGAAATTAGTTTCGAAATGTAAATAAATTAATACGACGATAACTTTAACATTTATAATTAACTTATTTTGATTTTTAAACTTAATTTTTTTATTTAAATTTTTCTATTTCAAATTCAAATTTATTCGCGCGAAATTACAGGTATTTAATTTATCTACATTAAGATTTTATATCGACACTAGTTAGCCACGCCCACTAATTTAAAAATATCATTGTCCCGCGAATACGATTTTTAGTGTTAGAATATCAACTTAACCTATATTAAAAAGTACATTTTAAATATATGATAATTATTCCACGAATTTTAGAAACGTATTAAAACAGAAATATTATGTAAATTCATATTTTGATTGATGTGGAGAAAGTAAAAACTTCGAGGCTTTTGAGAAGAATTAAAAAGGCTTTGGAATATAAAAAAAACGCTATCGGCGTGGTCTGATACAAAATTTTATAGCGAATGGCCGTATTTTCTCAAACACAAAAAGTTTAATTAAAATTATAATTTAAAATCAAGTATAACTTACTAAATTTGTATACATTCGATTCCTTAAAATCAGGCCTAACTTTTGAGATATTAATTGGACCATCATCACGTCGAATATAAGAATTATCGAGCCATTGACCGCTACCGACGCCGATACTTCGATAGGAGCTGCCGAACTCTGACATATGCCTATAATTGCGAGACCAGACCATATACCAGAGCATAAACACAGGAAAAACCAGGTTCCTTTCCAGTTATATCCCATAACACCTAAAATATTATTAAAAAGTCAATATTTATTTATATCCAAACACAATATAAAACATTGTTTGCATCAAAATATAAAACGTGAATTTATACATTTCTAAATATCAATATAAATATAATCATTCATTCATTCATAATCCTTTTAAAAATTTATATATAACTTACCTTTTGTGTGTCTAATCTTAAGTAACATTTAATATTTATTTGCACTGTTGTATTGTTCATAACCTTAACGATAGTTAGTAACACATGTGCACGATTACATAATTCTGTTTTTTATCGTTTAGCGCAGACAACACTAGCATATGTATAGTTTTCTTATTCTCTCACGTAATATTGTTACAGTTATCTATTTTTGCACTAATAAATTTCTAAAAATTTCTTTGATTTTAATTCAGTCTTTCATTTGTACAGTTTGATTGTTGAGTTTGTGCTTAATTCACACGTTAATTACATTATACCTACGGGGAATACACCATACCGACTTTGATCCTAGGGATTTAAATTAAATTTATGTACTTACGCTCTACCGCTACTAGCATACTAGCATATGCGCTACCAAACTCTAGGGGGGCTGCCCGATGGGCGGACAGGTGCCATTCCGTCTTTCCAGCAGGGGAGAGAGGAACGCGCAAGCTACGCGGCGCAAAACACGGCGCCGCGTAATGCACACACCACTAGGACCGGTCCTGGGCGGCAACGTGGCTAGGCTGCGGTGAACAGCACACACAAGCTCGACATGTGTGCAGTGCCCCCGCAATGGCGGAAAACGTTAAGATGGCACAAAGTGTGACCGTCGTCGACCAAAGTAGCCGCTAAGAGTGTTCCATTGGTTGGCGATGAGCAACCCTGTGCAGGGTGTGCTTCGCGGGTCTGGGCCTTGCCTCGATGGGGCGGGGGTCTGGCCGTCGAAGTACTGCACGGAAAAGTAAAGAAGTTGCTGGGAAAGGGTTGGCGGCCCTGCGCAACGGCTGGTTCTCCGATCTCTCAAAATTAGCGCGACCGGACTCTAAACACATGCACGAGCGCGCTAAAATACAACACCCCTACACTTGCGCGCTCGCACAAACACAAAACCACACACCCAGAGAGAGAAGCAAGCTGCCAGCAGCGGACAACACATAAGTTCACACCCTGAAAGTACTGGTAAGTATCTACTATAATCAATATTCATATAAAAATAAATGAATGATAGATAACTATGCCACCCATCTTGTTCGAATGAACCGATGGGGTAAGATAATGGCAACCAAGAACGAATGGTTCTTGTGAGTGGAAGAGATAATAATAATAACGATTATTATTATTATTTTTAATACCGCATATAATCGAGCTTATACCCACAGATATGTGGGTTGAGTGAAATGTTTTCCAGCCATGAACTGAGAAACTCTGAGATAAGTCGACACCATAATAATAATAACAAGGAAAAATGGTCTTTTTTTATATAATTGTGGACATGCTCGTGGTAACTAGAAATAGGTATCTTTGTAATAAGCTATTTAGCTTATAACAGTTTTAAATGCAAGCATTCATATAGTTGAAAACTAAAACACAATAATTTGTTCGCTTGTCTGGATGACACAAAGTTAATTTTTGACATAGTGCAATGATTAATGACGAACTGGAAAATTGAATAGGCTTGCTTAAATATAACATCGGCAAGAAATAAATAATAATTTTCATTTAATTTAAATAATTTTTCATCCACTGAGCACGTGTTTGATGTTTTTTAACATATTGTGATGGAGAATAAAAGAAAACGAGGTGGTGGCCGATTCAGAGATGAACAAAAGAAGTTAAAAGTAACAGGATTCGAATACAAAACTCGGCGTGATAATACAATACCCAAAAAGTCGGAACTTAAACAAGAGGTAAGCTAAATGCATGCATTAAATTAGTGTCTTAAAGTCCACAATAAAAACCTTAAAAAAATAAAACCAACGAAAAAGTTATTATCAAGGATAATCTTCAGTAAGATTAAAAAGAAAATTACTTCATTTACCAAACTAAAGAATTTTCCATTGCCTAACTTACTTTTAGTGACACAGACGTAGTTACACGTCGTATAATAATAAAATGCCGCAACAGCATAGGTTTAATTTTTTTGAAATGGTTTTTCATGTATTAAATATTTTTTAAACTAAACTATATTAATATTTTCTTTAATTTTAGGTGTCATGTAAATGCTACTATTCCTGTAAAATATTCCTTATGAAAGAAAACTAGATTTACACAAAAGATTCTACAAAGAAACTTCCAACTCACAAGTGAACCTTTTAAGCCTGGGAACAGCGAGAAGCAGACGTCATGCCAACTATGAGAATTCAGCGGACAGCCATCGTCAAGGAACTGTTTTTTATTCTATTCCCGATGGCACCTGACAAATGATAAGATTTGCAAACAAATATTTATGAACATTTTTTGAAAACTTGAAACAATAATAAAATAGAAAAAGGGATACACTACCTTTAAACATAATCGAACATCTCATAAGTGAAAAAAAATTACCGGCGAAATATGGTAATAAGTAAAGCTGGGAATTATATGCACGCGGAAACTGTATTATATGCGGATATATGTTTCCAAAACTTCGATGAAAATATGCAGAACTTTTATTAAAATATGTAAAAATATGTACAGTTAAGTGATATTTACACAACTAAATTATTCTCAAAATATTAAATAATGTCAATAAAAAGTTAGAGATATCACAAATATGTACTATATCAATATTTTACAAGATACATCTATAATAATAAAAAGAATAAGTAAGCTAAACAATGTAACTCTTTGTATCTATATTTATTTCCCTTTGTATAGTATTGTAAACATTTACAATTAAATATTATTCTAAATACTGAATTAAAAATGATCTTCAGAGATCCATCAATAATAGCTTGTATGCTAAAGCTCAACGTCAAATGATGTAATTGGCGCATACTTATATTTGCAGATACTTGATGGAGTCATCTCAATAGTTTCATCGTAGTTTCCTTATAACAAACTGGATGTTCTACCAAGCTGATTAAAACCTTTTTTTCCTATAGAACGTGTGTTAATTTAATTTTGAACCGCTCTCTTATGGTACCTCTTACACTATAAAGTTTATTCTTGACACTTTGAATCAATTCTACCGATTCACTCCGTTCAACACTTTGAGTTTCAAGTTTTCCTAGTGTTTCATTAATAAAACTACATTTTGTTTTGATAAAAGCTAACTCTTGGGGAATTTGCAGTTTATTTGCATATTTTTGTAATCTGCAATTAGTATTGAGTCGTTCGAAAAAGAGAGAATGAATTCTCTTATCTGTTCAAAGATATCTGTATAAAATACTGCATTTTGTTATTATGAGTTGTGGTGGCAGTGTCAGACCAGGTAACTTACCTTTATTTATATGCTCGAACCTTCAACGGTACTTTAATAAATACTTTTTTTTGTCAAATTGATCATTGAATTAATATCTTTAAATGTGTAACGTATTTCTTCTGCTATTCTGTTAACAGCATGGGCTAAAGATGTTACGTGTATCAGATTTGGTTAAAAATCTTCAAATTCTGTACTGACTTCACCATATATGTTGCAGCACCTGATAACATCAGTAATACCTTGTTACTTGGAACGGCAAATAAAACCTCCTTAAACTATCGTTTATAAATCTTATTATAGTAAAGTTATTCGTTTTCTCCAATTCTTCTGTACCAATTATAAAGGATGGGGTGACGCAATTTTCATTTAAAATGCCAATCAATAAGTTGGCAATATTGCGTCCGCAACTATCTGTTGTCTCATCGACTACGAAATAAATATAATTTTCACGTATTGTTCCTTAATTTTCATCATAGTTTCCTCAAACAATAGATTAATATATTTTTTCTTGTAGTTAGATCGACACATATGAATATGATTTCGACATATCAGAAATAACAAAGGTAAAATTACGTGTACATATACTTTCGATGACTAACTAAACACAACTGACGATATGACTGACGTATAGCTCAATCTCATTGCTCGTTGATTCACTGGAACTTCCCCGACTTTATAAACACAAATCTGAGAATTCTCGCCTTACGGAAATGCTCATGCGTTAGTTTCTGTTAGTATAATTATTATATACAGTGTGTATAAGCCAAATGGAATAAATTCATTATTTCGGTTACTGTACATATTTATAAAAAATCCCGAAACATGTCATATTTAATTTATAAATTAACATTCTTCAAAGTGAAAATGCGATCCCTACCTTCAACCCCCTTCGAATGACAGGTACAACCCCCATTTTTTTAAATGGGAAGTATAGGCTTGTAATATATCGTTGTAAAGGTCTCTTTATTCTCTATTCAAAAATGTTATAATTTTCATGTTTGTTGCAAAAATTAAGATAGAATAAAATAAAATCATGTTGTTATCGAAATTCGCTACAATATACTCAAAAAATAAAATTTAATGCAAAATATAAAGAAAAATTTAAAACGCCAAAAAAATATTAATGTCAATGAAGTAGATGTTCAAAATGTTCACCATGAACGTCTTGGCAACATCCTAATCTTAAATAAAACTGTCTTCTAACATTATTTAACATATCAGGCGTGATCGACCTAATCGCAAGCGTTATTCGTTCTCTTAAGTCATTTAAATCCAAAGGTTTAGTTTTGTACACAATGCTCTTCAAATATCCCCATAAAAAAAAATCAAGTAAGGTCAGATCAGGTGATCGCGCTGGCCATTCTATCGATCCTCGCCTTCCTATCCACCGATTGGGAAATATTGCATCGAGGTACTGCCGGACATTGCGTTGGTAATGTGGCGGTTCTCCATCCTGCTGAAACCATATCGTATTCATTGGAACTTGAGGGTTTCCTGGATCAGGATATAAATTTGCCAAAGTTGGAATGACATCATTTTGAAGTAGTGCCAAATAACGATCGCCATTCAAATTGCCCTCAATGAAAAAGAGACCAATGATATGGTTTCCAACAATACCTGCCTAAACATTAACTTTTACTGGGTATTGTGTGTGTTCTTCCCTTATCCAGTGAGGATTTTCCGTAGACCAGTAGCGGCAATTTTGCCGATTAGCATGACCGCTAAGAGAAAAAGTGCACTCATCAGAATCATTCGCTCACAAAAATAAGTTCTTCTATCAAAATCGTCTTCCATAAGCTCCTGAGTAGTTATCATTTTATAGGGATGCATTTTATTTTCTTTTAATATGTTTACTATCGATGTATGGCTAACATTTAATGTAGTGGATGCATGTCTACTCGATGTATGTGAGTTTTCCATAAACTCAAGCATCACATCTACTTTGATTTCATCACTCAGTGCATTGGCAACTGGTTTTTTTATCTGCCTTACATGACCAAACTCTCAAAACTGCTTCTCTATCTTACTTATTGTTCCTTGAGCTATAGGCGGTAAATCAGGAAATTTCTCATGAAATAGGCGAGTTACTTCTTGTTGTGTTCGGGTTCTATCTCCGTAACCAATCATTTGTATGACTGCTATTTTATGCATTTCCGTTAATCTAACCATTTCCCAGAATTGTATTTTACGAAATTCAAACTAAAATTATCAAACTGTCAATTTAAATGACAACTTTTAAATACAAAACAATTTACTAAGGCGTTTTAAACAAACTAATGTTGCCACGGAAACTTTTTAAAGTATTTTTAATGGATACCATCTAAAAAGCACATTGGTATGGTTTTTACTCACTTTCTTATTATGAAGACCTAAACGGGAAGTAAGTAATGCTTATGATGCCTTTGATGTATGTATTAAATCTTTATAAACGCAAATGAGCATCTACTTCATTGACATTCATATTTTTTTCTGGCGTTTTAAATTTTTCTTTACATTTTGCATTAAATTTTATTTTTTGAGTATATTGTAGCGAATTTCGATAACAACATGATTTTATTTTATTCTATCTTAATTGTTGCAACAAACATGAAAATTATAACATTTTTGAATAGAGAATAAAGAGACCTTTACAACGATATATCACAAGCCTATACTTCCCATTTAAAAAAATGGGGGTTGTACCTGTCATTCGAAGGGGGTTGAAGGTAGGGATCGCATTTTCACGTTGAAGAATGTTAATTTATAAATTAAATATGACATATTTCGGGATTTTTTATAAATATGTACAGTAACCGAAATAATGAATTTATTCCATTTGGCTTATACACACTGTATATATTATGAATATATTTTTGACAGTGCAGTTTAGAAATAAATTATAAAAAATGAACCAATATGCAATTTTATATGAAATATGTTTAAAGCTGTATTTATATGCAACATATGCAAAACAATATAAAGGTATTTTTAATAATATAAAATATTATTAAAAATCTGGTGTGAAGAACACCAGATAATAATATTTTATATTATTAAAAATACCTTTGTATTATACAAAACTGGTGGAGTTTACCTACTCATGTATGTTTCAATTATTCTGATACATATGCAAAACAAAACTAGTCGCAAATGCTTTCTTTTTGCGTGATCCGTATAGACCTGCAAGAATTTCTGTAAACATATCATAAATAAAAATATGCATTTTCATATAAACCCAGCTTCGATAGTAAGGCATGTTGCTTCTTTACCCAGGCAAGAAAGCCATTATTCGAGATCGAAAACTACTAAAGAATATCTCAGTCCTGAGATTAATACACACTGGTTATATAAGGCTTTTATTGGAAAGTATCCGGATTCGAACTGCTCACTTCGTTTCTACCGCATGATATTTCTAAAAAAAAATCCTAATTTAAAATTTCGCCCACTAATAAGTGACACCTGCAGAGTTTGGACAAACTGATATGTGAAATAGAAGCGAAGCTACACGCTCAAGACTAGAAGCACGTCAAAAACTGGATATTCGTCAACGGATCAAGCCATAAACCTAATGAAGCAAGTTGTGGCTGCATCACAGTTGCCTGGAGCTGAGATATGTTGGTTATCGTTTGATTTACAACAGATTGTTTTTGTACCCAGTATAACATACAGTGACATGTTTTATATGAATCAATTTAACTGTTACAACTTAAGAATCCATTATAGCAACTCAAACACTGCATACATGTGCAACTGGTACGAGGGAACGGCTGGTGAGGTTTCTTCTTGTATAAGTAGATTTTTCAATAGTTATGTAGTTGAATAAAACCGTCTTGTCCTGTCTTGACTGACAACTGTGCAGGTCAAAATAAATATAAAATTATGATTTTATTGTATATTTTTTTGGTCATTTATGGATTGTTCGAAAATATTTAGCACAAATTTTTGGTTAGTGGGCACTCGTTTATGTCGGGTGACCGTGATTTTGCGCTTATAGAAAACCTCAAAAGAGTAATGAAAGCTATGGTAAAGTAACGAAAGTTAGATCTGCAAAGTATTGTAAACTATTTGTCTTTCTGGATTCTTTTAAATAAAACTAACGGTAATTCAAACAAACACCATATTAATAATAAAACGCACTAAATAACATTTAGAAACTAATAACTAATAATGACAGCTTATATTTCACAATATTTACTTATATATCAGTATTTATTTGCATTTATATATCACATGACGGCGATTACTCGTTGAATGTCTCGTCTCCCTCCATTTAGAGTTCTTATATAGTATATAGCTCATTCGAGAGCATTCCAGAAGCTCTTTTCTAGGAGGTCCGGGTGACTTGATGACGTATTCGGCGCGTGATACCGCTCGCCTGACGTATCGTCAGATGACTCACATCTAGTATCATCCACCTTTTGAAACTATAAATATGGAATCTTAAGGAGGCTGCAAAAAAGCTAATCGACAATAAAAAACTAAATATAAGTAAGGCAGTTATGGTTTGTATTGATAAAGAAAGTCCAACAGTAGTACAGGTAAAGTACAATTACAGCGAAGTCGAGACTTGGCACAGGATAAACGTTCTAAAGAAAAACAAAACTATAGAAGATGCAAGAAACATAAACTTGAAGGTTTTACTTCCAGAAAACAAATTATCAGAAAATAAGAAGAGATCGTTAAGGTCTATGATGGATTTTCTTGAAAAAGAAAAACATAGAGAGTTCTACCGAAACTTGATATTAAAATAAGTTTAAAATATAACATTTTTAACTTTCGTGTTAGTGTGATGTTCAATGGAGATTCATTTTTAGTATGAGGTAGTCTGTCATTGATTAGTATGTGTTTTACTCACTAATTACTTATTTTTTTTCGTATATCGCACTTGGAATGCTTTTAAAACATTTTCTTTTATTTTTTTTCTTTTATGATAATAATAATCTTTATTTCCCAACAGATAATTCCATTTCTAGGACAAATACATAAAAAAAAGAAAAAAGAATAGAAGAAAGAAACGATGTGTGCTAAATTATATAAAAATACGAAATGTAAATATAAGAAATAAAACAAGCAAGAACACTAATAAACTAAAACAAAAACTTAATCTAATACCTCCCGTGTCACCATATATATTATCCGCACATTGGTATATATAATTAATTGGAGCTCTTAGTAGCGCATTAGTTCTAGCTCTTGGTGGCTAAAAAAGTAGAATTAGATCTTGAACGTCATTCAAGTCACGTGAAACGCTATACAGTTGAATATTTTAGGAGAGCCAATTCGACCATCAACTAACCTACACATAAATCGCGCAGCATTAACCATTCGACGATGCTTTAAAGATTTGAAATTATGTCTGTCTAGTAGGCAGTTGTAGTAAGTATTTCTTTCGGGATATCTACCATCACATCCGAAGGAAAGGTATTTCAGAAATCTCCTTTCAACTCGTTCAAGTGAGGAGTCATGCGTCGAGTTGTAAGGAGACGATATTACCGATGCATACTTCAATCTACTTAAAGCAAAAGCCTGGTATAGCGATTTTAGAACAGTTAAATCCTGAAACTGACTAGTAGATCTCATAACGAAGCCCTATATTCTAGTAGCAGATGAGATGATATCCGAAAGGTGCAAGTTAAAGGACATATCCATGTCGAATTTAACGCCAAGATCACTGATGGAGTTCCTTTTCACTAACTTTTGGGCTCCAATACTATATGATGATTTCACTTAATTTTACGCGTATAAGATACAACACAGCATTTGTTAACATTAATCCTTATCCTGTTTTTATTACACCAATCCGCAAACACATTATTATCTTGCATGACATCAACATCATTTCGTGATTCGACGAATAATTATAATTTAGTGCCATCAGAATAGACCAGCACAGAACAATTGACAGATATGAGATCATCAATGAAAAGCGTAAAAACATGTTGGTTGCTGGATATCTATGGACGAGTGTTATAAAGAATAATGTTGTATAAAATCAAATTTGGCAAAATCGCTATGGGCCTATAATTTTCCAAGCACGATACATCGACCTTCTTGTGTATTGGTGTAATTTCAGCTTTCTTCCATCGATCAGGAAAAGCACACGCTTTCAGAGCCAAATTAATAAGAATCTGTTTCAAATCATCACCCAACGTTGTCTTATCTGGGAAAGCAGATTTCAATTTTCAATTTAAATTAGAGATACAGGAAACAATCTAAAGGACAATATGTTTGTGGCAGTATTTGGAACAGTTGTTATGAATTCAGGAAGAAAAACGCCCAGAAAAACATTAGCAAAACCATCAGCTATCTCCCGAGGATCGTTAAATTCACATTGATGATAATAAGATCTCCCAGAGATTCAAGTTCTTCCTTTCCTCTGATTAATATACTTCCAGAATTCCGCGGAATTTTCCCGAATGGAATCCTCCATATTAGCCAGATATTTAACATAAGCAGACTTCATCCGTTCCTTAACCAAAGATTTCATTCTTTTAAACTCCTGATAGAATATTTCACTTCCACTAGTAAGCCATTTTTGTCTATAATGTTCTTTAGCTTTCAGATTTTTCTTTATTTCAGGTGTAAACCAAAAAGGAGAATTTGAGTTAGTAGGAATATACGAATGGACTAATTTATCAAGTATTCCATAAAGACAATTATACAACTTATTAAGAGCTAATTTAACATCTGAATATGAATTCAGAATGGACCAATCAAAATTGTTAACGTCATTGAAAATTTTTTATGAAAATTTAAAGAAATATTTTTAAGGGAAACAAATTAAACTGATAGTTTAGTATATTCTTGTAAAGGGTTATAGATAAAGTAATATATATATATTAAATCACGATTTGCAAAATAATCCTTGAAAATTGAGTTTTTTAAAAATTATCTCGGATTTTTAATTTTGACACTTAGCCTATTTGAACCGGATACCCTTCAATAATGCTAATAATAATTATTATTATTGTTATTTATTTAGAAATTGACAATTGTAATTTGCTAAATTTGTATTTTCATTGCAACAAACGGTGTATATATTAAAATTATTAAGGTCATCATGATTGGTGTTAATTTCAGTAGATCGTTATACATTTATAATTTAAAAGTATAAATTATCATAAATATGGCTTTATTACTCTGCAGTTACTTTAAGCGTAATTCATCTAATCGAATATTTACATTTTTTTATTCTAAAAAGAGTTGAGTTCTTTTTTTAGTTTTAATGATAAATTCTTTTAAAATTTCTTTATATCCGTAATGCGCGATAAACCTCAAATAAATAAAGTTTTATTTACTAAAAATTATATGTTTATAATTTAAGTTGTTTTTGTAACCACTGATGATATGAAATATCAAACATTTATAGGAGATTGCTTTGCATAAAGCTTGGTAAATAACTTCAGGAAATTTAGTCAACAGTATTAAGAATGGAGTCATTGGCATTACTCTTAATTTCTTCCACTTTAGGGAGTGTTCTCACTTTGGATCTACGTAAGTGGCCCTAGCGATATTACGTTATTTAACTTGTAGAACTTATTTGTAAACAATCAGGTAGCAGAAATTTTATTCTAAAAATATATTTTATGTATGTTTTAATAAATACTTATTATAGTTTTAATACAGGGATGTAACTGCACAGATTTAGAAAAGTAAGTTGTGTATACTCTTTTAATTATTTCTGAAGTATTTTTTTTCTTCTGCTGCACCCTGAGAATGTTGTATGAATATATTTTTGATATGTGTAAATCTTCAAAAATATATAACGGAATTTTTTCTCAATTTCTGTAAATTGCAAGAATGTTTTCACAGGACAGTGACTTTTACAAAGTTGGCAATACCTTCGCTATATGATGACTGTTATATAATACACACAAAATTTTATCCAAATCGATTATGTAATTTGTGAGTCTATAAATAACGAATTAAAAGTTTTTGTTTTATATACAACGTGTCCACTTATCACTTGTCCACTTGTCATTTGTATTGTCACTTTAGTAATAAATTTTATGTGATTGTCAGATCCGCTGTCACTTTAGTAATTAAGTAATTTTAAGACAATTCATTAAGTTATTACCTACCAACTATGGCTGAACGGTTAACTATGCAAGAGCGAGCTGAATTAATTCTTATTTGCGGAGATAACTACAAAACATGTAGAGAAGCAGCTGATATTTTTAATGAAAGACATCCCAACAAATTTATTAGTTTCCAAAGCATCTCAAGAATTTTAAATCAGTTTAAAGCAACTGGTAGTTTAGAAATGCGTTACAAAAAAAGTAGGGAAAAGCAAGTGAGACATTTCGAAAATTCTTTACGTGTTATGCAAAGTGTAATTGAAAATCCCAAAATTTCTGTCAGAAAAATTGCAAGCAATTTGGATATTAAAAAATCATCAGTAAGCAACATTTTGGTTAACAATAGATATCACCCCTATAAGCCAAGATATATTCAAACTTTGCAGGAACGGGACTACAACAATAGATTTGAATTTTCTTTGGATATTCAAGGTACATTAGAAACGCAGAAAATGTTTTTCAAAAGCATTTTGTTTACTGATGAAGCAACCTTTACTACTAATGGTCTTGTGTGTGCACAAAATTGTCGTTGGTGGTCGTCTGACAACCCACATTTTAGAATTCCCTGCAACAATCAATATTCGCAAAAGGTAAACATTTGGTGTGGAATTTAAACAGACAAATTTTTGGTCCGTATTTTTTTCAATCGTCATTAAATTCACAACGATATTTGGAATTTCTACAAACATACCTCGATAACGAATTAGACGAATTGCCACTAAATATTATAAGAACCCTTTGGTTTATGCATGATGGAGCACCTGCACATAGTGCACGAATAGTTGTAGACTATTTAAATGAAAAATTTGGAGAAAGATGGATGGGACGAAATGGACCTTTTCCATGGCCAGCGCGCTCGCCTGACTTAAACCCCATGGATTACTTTATCTGGGGATGGCTAAAGAATAAAGTATATTCAGAAAGGCCGTTGCAGAATTTAGAAGAATTGAAAAACAAAATAGGAGATGCGGTACTGTTCTTAAGAAATAATCCTATTGTGTTACAACATGCATGCGAGGATTTCAACAGGCGTACAAACATATGCATTCAACGAGAGGGGCATCATTTTGAATAGCTTTTTTTTTTGTTTGTATTTCTGAATTTGTTGTTCTTGTTAATTTCATATTTATTTTGTAATATAAAAATGTATTTTCATAAAGTTATATGCAAATGATTTTTGTTTCATTCTATTGCATTTCAGCGATAAAAAATTGATATCGAATGTAAATGATTTCGCGTGCAATTACATAAAATTTATTATTAAAGTAACAATACAAATGACAACCATAGAACTACTGTCACATAGATGGATGTTAAAAACTATTGCGTATTTGCTATTATTATTGCTCGATAATTTAATTTTTATTTTTTCGAAATTTTAAACAACAACTCGTATTTGAGCATATTTTGAAATTTGAAACAACATTTTTAAATGAATATTTTTGATATCTTTAAAAATAAGTGTAGCGTACTCTTACGGCAACTTCAATGTTTTTGAATTTTTCCTCTAACCAAGTAATACAACGCAACCCTGAATACAAAATATCAAGTTTCTTAGGATACACGAACTTTTCTTTTCTATAAAGTTTTCTGTGAAATCAAAAATAAAAATATTTCCCATTTGTCTCATACTTAAGTGGACACGTTGTACATATATTAGGGTGTAGCTTATATGAGCAAAAATTTTTTTTTCAAATATCGGAGTGCATACCCCCTAATTATTTTCAAACTACTAAGCGTTACTTACATATGAAATTTTATTCACCTACGATGACGCTAACCTGTGCCGACAGGGCCACAAAGTTTTTTTTAATAATCGTTTTTAACCCTTTATCAGTTCGCACTATATCAAACTATGTGTCAATTTATGAACCATGTAACCATATATGATTGTTTCGGCCTTTACTTGATGAAATTCCATTATAACTATTAAGATAAAATAAAACAAATTTTATCTTAATAGATGTAACCATATGGTTACAAAGTATTCTAAAGTCTTTTTCTCAGATACTCTATATGTTGACGATCCTTGGGTGGCAATACCATATGGTTACAAATATGCCTAGGTGGGGGAAATGCGGATCTAGTCGAAAGTGCGCAGCAGTTCATTTTTATGGTTACTGTTTAGGCCACGTGCGTGTTATTATTAGGTTTGTGAGAAGTACCGGTACCATTATTGACAGTTTATATTGTGGATTTGTGTGATTGTGCTAGAAATTTTGATATTGGTTTCTTGGATATATAAGGTAAGATAGTTTGTTTCTGTTCTAAGTGAATGTGTATCCATATACCATTATTTTTGACTTTGATTGTGTGTAACTATATGGTTACATTGCCCATTGCAGTATACTATTTCTCACTGCAAATATGGACAAATCGGGACTGTTTGATACAATATCTCCTAACTTATTTTATGGCAAGAAGAAAGATAGACTGCCACCTCCTCCTCAGGTCTCGGATGGATCAGACTATTCCGAAGATGAGGAAAATTTGGCATTGCCTCAAAGGAAATCTAGAACCCACACTTATGGTACAATTTCGAAAAATCTCAAGTAAAACAAACTTTACAAAAACCATGTACTTCCAGAGAACGACGAATCGGATGACGGAGACGATGAATATAATATGCCGCTGAAAAGGTTGCAGGATTCTTACATGTATCGGAACGTATGGCGTTTTTCAAAGATCTTTTTTAAATGTAAACATTCAATTACATATAACTATAAAAAATGACAGTATATTATATTTTGCCCTGTTATATTTTATGTCGCGTTGTCATGGTTTTATAATGTTTTAAAATTACATTACGATTTTGTTCCATAGAAATTCATGTGATTTCACATATTGTTAATTCTTTAATATTTGCCGACAAAATTTGGAAAAAAAGAAAATGATAACAACTTTCACGCAATATAAGGAACATACACACAAAATTTTATCAAAATCGATTATGTAGTTTGTGAGTCTATAAATAACAAATGAAATGTTTTTCATTTGTATATATATATATATATCTATATAAGGTATTTATTTACATTATTTCTGTCAACACGCCGGCGGCCACTTGCGTCTATAGCCGTCAAACGAAGTTACTAATGTGACATGACAGTTATTGAAAGCAAATGTCATTTGCTTTCAATAACTGACATATACTTCCAAACTGACATCTGCTTTCAAAATTGACATCTACTTTTAACTGACATCTGAATCATTAATATTGTCATCTTATAATGCGTTTCTAATTAGCTTGAACGAAGGTCTATCGTGGCTTAATTGGTTAAAGCGACGGTCCTGTAAACCATTGACTTGGGTTCAAGTCCCAACGTAGACAAAATTTTTCAATTAAATTTCGTATGACTTGCATTGAAATTTGTAGACAGCATGTTTACATTCACAATTACATACTAATTCGATACAATTTTTAAATATTTCATATAGAAGCCGAAAAACTCAAAGAATTTATCAATTGATATATTAAATGAACTGCTAAGAAATTATCTAACTATATATATATATATATATATATATATATATATATATATATATATATAGTAAATTCAATCAGTTGGCGATTTAAGGTCTGGCTTACTTCAAAGTATATATATTTAAAACAACCCTACATGTTTCGGCAATGATGCCTTTACCAAGGATATAAAATATAAAATATAAATGACAGTATACAAATGTCATATAATTGAGTTGCTATGGATAAAATTATTCAAATATACATTCCAATTGAATAATAATAAATCATGCCTTAGTATTCCAAAAACAGAAAGACAAAGAAAACAGGGAAAAGCAAGACATGAGTTATTATTATGTATGCGCCCGTGGAGTGTCTTAAGATGCAAAGTTGTCGGCATTCGCCTTAAACGAGAAGGAAAACAACGAAAACCTACTCGGACAACTAGACAGGAATCAAAACACGGAACAGTCAGCATGATAAGCAAATGTATGTGATATTTAAATGTAATAGATATGTAAATAACTTAAGATATATAATTATATAACAAAAAAAAAAATATTATAATGGTAAATTGCAGATCGTTACACAATTAAGTTATAGTATATACTGCTTAAATTTTTTATATCATTTCTGTTATTTATAGTTGTCCGAGTAGGTTTTCGTGGTTTTCCTTCTCGTTTAAGGCGAATGCCGACAACTTTGCATCTTAAGACGCTCCACGGGCGCATACATAATAATAACTCATGTCTTGCTTTTCCCTGTTTTCTTTGTCTTTATGTTTTTGGAATACTAAGGCATGATTTAATATTATTAAATTGGAATGTATCTTTGAATAATTTTATCCATAGCAACTCAATTATATGACATTTGTATACTGTGATTTATATTTTACATTTTATATCCTTGATAAAGGCATCATTGCCGAAACATGTAGGGTTGTTTTAAATATATATACTTTGAAGTAAGCCAGACCTTAAATCGCCAACTGATTGAATTTACCATATCATACCAAGGTCACGAAAATATTATATATATATATATATATATATACATATATATATATATATACATATATATATATATATATATATATATATATATACATATATATATATATAACAATTGATAAATTATTGGAGTTTTTCGGCTTTTATATGAAATATTTACAAATATCAAATTAGAATGTATGTAATTGCAGAGTAAGTGGGGATGTAAACATTGCTGTCTACAAATTACAAAGCAAATCATACGAAATTTTTTAATTGAAAAATATGGTCTACGTTGGGACTCGAACCCAAGTCTACAGCTTGCCGGGCTGTCGCTTATACCACTCAGCCACAATAGACCCAGGTTCAAGCTATTTAGAAATGCATTATAAAGTAACAGTGTTAATGAATCAGATGTCAGTTATTGAATGTAGATGTCAAGTTGAAAGCAGAAGTCAGTTTTGAAAGCTCATGTCAGTTTTGATAGCAGATGTCAGTTACTAAAAGCAAATGTCAGTTATTGAAAGCAGATGTCTGTTTTTGAAAGCAGGTGTCAGTTATGAAAGCAAACGTCAGATTAGAAAGCAGATGCCTATTTTGAAAGTAGATGTGAGTTATTGAAAGCATATGTAAGTATTTTGAGAGCAAATGTCAGATTTGAATGTTTGAAAATGCTAATATGTCAACTTTCTTCCTCCTTTCTTCCAGGAAGAAAGTTGTCCTTCTCGAAATCATCCAAACGCGGCGAAATATCCCGAAGAACAACGCTCCATTTGTATTTTTTATTCCCTTGACAAAGGCATCATTGCCGAAACATGTAGGGTTGTTTTAAATATATATACTATGAAGTAATGAACCAGACCTTTAATCGACGACTTATTAAGTTTACCTTATATATATATATATATATATATATATATATATAAGGTAAACTTAATAAGTTTTTGATAAATTATTGGAGTTTTTCGGCTTTTTATATGAAATATTTACAAATATTAAATTAGAATGTATGTAATTGCAGAGTAAGTGGGGATGTAAACATTGCTGTCTACAAATTACAAAGCAAATCATACGAAATTTTTTATTTGAAAAATATGGTCTACGTTGGGACTCGAACCCAAGTCTACAGCTATCCGGGTTGTCGCCTTTACCACTAGGCCACAATAGACCCAGGTTCAAGCTATATAGAAATGCATTATAAAGTAACAGTGTTAATGAAGCAGATGTCAGTTATTGAATGTAGATGTTAAGCTGAAAGCAGAAGTCAGTTTTGAAAGCTCATGTCAGTTTTGATAGCAGATGTCAGTTAGTGAAAGCAAATGTCAGTTATTGAAAGCAGATGTCTGTTTTGAAAGCAGGTGTCAGTTATGAAAGCAAACGGATAGCTGTAGACTTGGGTTCGAGTCCCAAAGTAGACCATATTTTTCAAATAAAAAATTTCGTATGATTTGCTTTGTAATTTGTAGACAGCAATGTTTACATCCCCATTTACTCTGCAATTACATACATTCTAATTTAATATTTGTAAATATTTCATATAAAAAGCCGAAAAACTCCAATAATTTATCAAATGTTATATTTAATGAACGGCTAAGAAATGATCTAAACACTCATATAGCTATGGAGTAATAATTAGCATTTTCAAACATTCAAATCTGACATCTGCTCTCAAAATACTGACATCTACTTTCAGTAACTCACATCTAATTTCAAAATAGGCATCTGCTTTCTAATCTGACGTTTGCTTTCATAACTGACACCTGCTTTCAAAACAGACATCTGCTTTCAATAACTGACATTTGCTTTCACTAATTGACATCTGCTATCAAAACTGACATGAGCTTTCAAAACTGACTTCTGCTTTCAGCTGGACATCTACATTCAATAACTGACATCTGATTCATTAACACTGTTACTTTATAATGCATTTCTATATGGCTTGAACCTGGGTCTATTGTGGCCTAGTGGTAAAGGCGACAGCCCGGATAGCTGTAGACTTGGGTTCGAGTCCCAACGTAGACCATATTTTTCAAATAAAAAATTTCGTATGATTTGCTTTGTAATTTGTAGACAGCAATGTTTACATCCCACTTACTCTGCAATTACATACATTCTAATTTAATATTTGTAAATATTTCATATAAATATATCAAATGTTATATTTAATGAACGCCTAAGAAATTATCTAAACACTTATATATATATATATATATATATATATATCTATTGTGGTGGGGCATTCCCATTTACATGAGAGGCCCTGGAACAAAAATGCTGAATAATTTTTATCTTGTAATAATAAGTTAGTATATAAGAATTTTTCGGAACTCTATATTTCACATGTCAAATCAATGAAGTTAATTCCGCGTATTTATTGCTTTAATTTGAGTCATGTATCTTATAATTTTCTATTTTTCATTTGCTTTAGTCATTTTCATTAATACTGTTGTTATTCCGAAGATTTTTAACTTGATTGATTGATTATTTGATAGTAATATAGTGTGCTAACGTGGGGCCTTAGGTGATAAGGTCCTATGTGCCTGGAGGATCGGCATGTGCTAACGGTGGGGCCTTACGCCCTTAGGCAGAATCGCCATGTGGTATTAGTGCCGTTTAGCGCACTTCGTGGCAGGACGCCACGTGATGTTAGCCTTTGGGTAGCCCACGGGATAACAGGTAGGGCGACTTATGGTAAAGTAAGACACTCACGAAGTTTGGGTAACATCGTATAATTAATATTTAACACTTAAAACTGGATAACGTTTATATACATTATGATATACTTATCATTAATATTATTACTGTCTATCTAAAGAGAGTATAAAAGAGGACATGATTCTGGTTAAGAATCTGACTCTTGTTTAAGACTGAATATGTGAACGTGAATGTGAATCTGTGAATCTGAATGAGAATGATGCTTCTTACACTACAGTATATATACATAAGAGAAGGTCCTCGGACTACTTAGGGAATGTAATACAGACCCTGACATGCAGCTGGTGTTTGCAAACAACTCGCGTTAGCGAGGACGTATTTGTAACACACGTTACACTTGCGTTACGGGAACGAGGCTGTGACCTGATTGAGATTGATTGCATACACACAACTGCATTACGTTATCACAATAGTTTAGAAATATCTGAACCTATTTGAATTGTTTACGGCGGGAAATATCCCAATTTTGTACAGGCGCATAGTGAAAGTTTATATGTTTCTAGGTTAGTTTTTTGTATTTTAATATTAAATTTATTAATTATGTGAGATATCTAAACGATTTGTTGTTGTAAATTAACTCATTTAGAAATATTAAAATTAGATTAAAAAGTACAAACATGAATTAACGAATAAGAAGCCTGGATACAAAACAAACGCTACTTAGCGTGGGTTGTTGAATTTTAATTTGCACGCGTCGACATATTTTAAAAAGAGTTCCAAGAATTAAGTTAAATTTATTAAATAAAGTACAATTTCCATACCCGAAGTCATATCCTACGAATCACCAACCTTTAAAGCTTCGATAGACGCAAGATCCAATCCCAACTCCTACCTAGAAGATATTAAACGAATATCTTATCCCGAGGGACGCTACCTGCCTTATTCCTTAACCAGAACCTTTATCCTGTAGAAAAGGATCCTGAAACCATTTGAATATCCAGAAGCCTCAATCTACCAAACTTGAGTACCTTTTTAATCTATTTTCCACAACATCAAAATTATTTATATTACTATTTAAATACAATCGTTTGATATTATAAATTTTATGCAAAACACTTTAATTATCAATAAGTATACCTCAATATCAGAAAAATACAGTTTCCCTTGTGTTTTAATTCAAGTAAATTTAGTTAATTTAGTTATGCATCATTTCATTAAAATAAAATTAACCTAATTTATTAATCATAACATGAACACGTGACCATATATAGGTTATTGTATCATATATCTATGTAAACACTTACATTTGAAAGAGAAAGTTATTAATTAAATCATTTATTTATTCATCACTCTCTCGTTTTCTTTATTCGATTACATATCCAGAATTTATTTATATATTAACTTGTTTATTAACACACATCTATATTACACTAAGTACCAGACCCGCACTTTTGTTATTACTAACTATAAATTCACCTCATCGAACTGAGCTAGTTGGCGCCCATTTAATAATATATTTAAAGATTATAATAAGAAGATTATGTACCTTGAAAGGACCGATTAAGTTAAGTATAAGTTATTTATTTTACGTATTATTTATGTTTTTGCCCCCAATTCTAGCGACATCTGTAAACTTAAACCTTAGCTACATCTATAGGTCGAATATTGAACTTTCCTAGCGGGTTCAATATTTAAAAAATTACATAATCTGAATTATTCTTTACATTTCTATTAAATATAACGTGGTGGCATTTTTAATACACCACCATACGCCCTCTTCAATATATATATATATATATATATATATATATATATATATATATATATATATGAAAAATTTTGTGAAAAACTTATCTGCGCGGAATGTGCATATATCGATATTTCACTGTTTTTTACAGATCATCAGTGCACCTTACCGAAGACAGACATGATATTCACTTCTATACTACGTGTATATGCAACAAATTATAGCGACAATCGCATGTAAAATGAGATTTAATAATTATTAATTCTCATACACATGAAGTTCATATATATATATATATATATATATATATATATATATATATATATATATACAGGGAAATCCAAATTAAGTGTTCACCATTGGTAACTTTGTTATTATTAAAGATACAAGATTGTTTAAATTAGAAAACTAGTAGTACTTTTAACGCTCTTTAAGATGGAAGAATAAAAAAAAAACAAACGAGCAGCGCGTTTTCGAGTTTTCCCGAAAAATATGTTTTTTTCAAATGGAAACCCCTGTATATTATATTATTTTCTGTTAGAAATACAATTTTTAAACAAAAAATCTTATAAGAACTTTTTTACTGGGATTAAAAACACTTGAGTTATAATGTATAAACAAAAACAGCTAAATAATTTTTATAAACTTTATTTTATACATAAACATATCATTAAAAGAAAATAAAAATCACTGATTTTTTCATAGAAGATGTTCAAAAATACCACCTTGTTGTTCAATACATTTTTGAACACGTTTCTGAACTTGTCGAACTGCTTTTAGTATGGTCCTACCATCTATTTGGTTTATCTTTTCACTAACTGCAATTTTTAGGGCGTTTACGTTTTCGTACCTTTGCCTATAAATCTCTGTCATTAAATAACCCCATAAAAAAAATTAAGCGGTGTTAAATCTGGCGATCGGGGAGGCCATTGAATAGGACCATTTGTTCCTACCATGAATTGTTAAAAATAGTATTTAAAATTTGATGAGTACCTCTGTAGTTGTGCGCAGGTGCGCCATCCTGCTGAAAATGCAGATTCTGTCTACTTATGAGATCAATATCGTCTAAGAAATTATTCAAAATTTCAGTCAAAAATTCTATGTACCTTTCACCAGTTAGAGTGCCCTCATAAAAAAAAGGACCAACAATCCTTGAACCAATTAAACCGCACCAAACATTAAAACTGTAACGGACTTGCGGGCGTCTTGGATGTACTAAAAGAAGATTTTCCTTTGACCAATAATGATGATTTTTTGTATTGTACATTCCAGAATTTGAGAAATTTGATTCATCGGTCCATAAAATATAACGAAAGTTGTTTACATTATGGCGACAAAAGTTAAGATACCAGTGGCAAAAAAACATTCTTCTCTCTGGATCCCCTGACAAGAAAACTTGAACTGGTTTGTACTTATAAGGAATGAATTTGTGTTTCTTCAGAATCCTATGCACAGTACCGTGACTCAAATCAGATTCCTTGATAATATCTAGTATGGAATTCTCACGGTTGGCCTCAAAATATGCAAGAACTAGAATTTCCGTGGCCTCGCTTATTATAAAAGTCCTTCTTGTTCTTGTTTTGGCAAAAACACTCTCATTGCCTCTAAATTTTCGGTACAGTCTCAGAAAAAATTGCTCATTTGGTTGTGTTCGGAGTGGATATAATTCAGCGTAGTGTTCTTTTGCCCTCCTAGAGGATTTTCTGCACACTAAATAAGATTCTAACATATCACACTTTTCTGCATGGGTAAAAATCATTTTTTTGTCAAATTAATAACTAGCAAAATGAAATTTATGAGTGAAAGACTAATAAAACTGTACTAATATTTGACGTTTACTAGAAAGAATTAACGCCGTTATCATAGAAACATAGAAATGCACTTGACTTAGCTGTTTTTGTTTATTCACTATTACTCAAGTATTTTTAATCCCAGTAAAAAATTTCAGAATTTCAGCAGAAAATGATATAATATACATTACATCATTTTCTGTTAGAAATTCAATTTTTAAACAAAAAATCTTATAAGAAATTTTTTACTGGGATTAAAAATACTTGAGTAATAGTGAATAAACAAAAACAGCTAAGTCAAGTGCATTTCTATGTTTCTATGATAACGGCGTTAATTCTTTCTAGTAAACGTCAAATATTAGTACAGTTTTATTAGTCTTTCACTCATAAATTTCATTTTGCTAGTTATTAATTTGACAAAAAAATGATTTTTACCCATGCAGAAAAGTGTGATATGTTAGAATCTTATTTAGTGTGCAGAAAATCCTCTAGGAGGGCAAAAGAACACTACGCTGAATTATATCCACTCCGAACACAACCAAATGAGCAATTTTTTCTGAGACTGTACCGAAAATTTAGAGGCAATGAGAGTGTTTTTGCCAAAACAAGAACAAGAAGGACTTTTATAATAAGCGAGGCCACGGAAATTCTAGTTCTTGCATATTTTGAGGCCAACCGTGAGAATTCCATACTAGATATTATCAAGGAATCTGATTTGAGTCACGGTACTGTGCATAGGATTCTGAAGAAACACAAATTCATTCCTTATAAGTACAAACCAGTTCAAGTTTTCTTGTCAGGGGATCAAGAGAGAAGAATGTTTTTTTGCCACTGGTATCTTAACTTTTGTCGCCATAATGTAAACAACTTTCGTTATATTTTATGGACCGATGAATCAAATTTCTCAAATTCTGGAATGTACAATACAAAAAATCATCATTATTGGTCAAAGGAAAATCTTCTTTTAGTACATCCAAGACGCCCGCAAGTCCGTTACAGTTTTAATGTTTGGTGCGGTTTAATTGGTTCAAGGATTGTTGGTCCTTTTTTTTATGAGGGCACTCTAACTGGTGAAAGGTACATAGAATTTTTGACTGAAATTTTGAATAATTTCTTAGACGATATTGATCTCATAAGTAGACAGAATCTGCATTTTCAGCAGGATGGCGCACCTGCGCACAACTACACAGGTACTCATCAAATTTTAATTACTATTTTTAACAATTCATGGTAGGAACAAATGGTCCTATTCAATGGCCTCCCCGATCGCCAGATTTAACACCGCTTAATTTTTTTTTATGGGGTTATTTAATGACAGAGATTTATAAGCAAAGGTACGAAAACGTAAACGCCCTAAAAATTGCAGTTAGTGAAAAGATAAACCAAATAGATGGTAGGACCATACTAAAAGCAGTTCGACAAGTTCAGAAACGTGTTCAAAAATGTATTGAACAACAAGGTGGTATTTTTGAACATCTTCTATGAAAAAATCAGTGATTTTTATTTTCTTTTAATGATATGTTTATGTATAAAATAAAGTTTATAAAAATTATTTAGCTGTTTTTGTTTATACATTATAACTCAAGTGTTTTTAATCCCAGTAAAAAAGTTCTTATAAGATTTTTTGTTTAAAAATTGTATTTCTAACAGAAAATAATATAATATACAGGGGTTTCCATTTGAAAAAAACATATTTTTCGGGAAAACTCGAAAACGCGCTGCTCGTTTGTTTTTTTTTTATTCTTCCATCTTAAAGAGTGTTAAAAGTACTACTAGTTTTCTAATTTAAACAATCTTGTATCTTTAATAATAACAAAGTTACCAATGGTGAACACTTAATTTGGATTTCCCTGTATATATATATATATATATATATATATATATATATATATATATGAACTTCATGTGTATGAGAATTAATAATTATTAAATCTCATTTTACATGCGATTGTCGCTATAATTTGTTGCATATACACGTAGTATAGAAGTGAATATCATGTCTGTCTTCGGTAAGGTGCACTGATGATCTGTAAAAAACAGTGAAATATCGATATATGCACATTCCGCGCAGATAAGTTTTTCACAAAATTTTTCATATATATATATATATATATATATATATATATATATATATATATATATATATATATATATATATATATATATATATATATATATTGAAGAGGGCGTATGGTGGTGTATTAAAAATGCCACCACGTTATATTTAATAGAAATGTAAAGAATAATTCAGATTATGTAATTTTTTAAATATTGAACCCGCTAGGAAAGTTCAATATTCGACCTATAGATGTAGCTAAGGTTTAAGTTTACAGATGTCGCTAGAATTGGGGGCAAAAACATAAATAATACGTAAAATAAATAACTTATACTTAACTTAATCGGTCCTTTCAAGGTACATAATCTTCTTATTATAATCTTTAAATATATTATTAAATGGGCGCCAACTAGCTCAGTTCGATGAGGTGAATTTATAGTTAGTAATAACAAAAGTGCGGGTCTGGTACTTAGTGTAATATAGATGTGTGTTAATAAACAAGTTAATATATAAATAAATTCTGGATATGTAATCGAATAAAGAAAACGAGAGAGTGATGAATAAATAAATGATTTAATTAATAACTTTCTCTTTCAAATGTAAGTGTTTACATAGATATATGATACAATAACCTATATATGGTCACGTGTTCATGTTATGATTAATAAATTAGGTTAATTTTATTTTAATGAAATGATGCATAACTAAATTAACTAAATTTACTTGAATTAAAACACAAGGGAAACTGTATTTTTCTGATATTGAGGTATACTTATTGATAATTAAAGTGTTTTGCATAAAATTTATAATATCAAACGATTGTATTTAAATAGTAATATAAATAATTTTGATGTTGTGGAAAATAGATTAAAAAGGTACTCAAGTTTGGTAGATTGAGGCTTCTGGATATTCAAATGGTTTCAGGATCCTTTTCTACAGGATAAAGGTTCTGGTTAAGGAATAAGGCAGGTAGCGTCCCTCGGGATAAGATATTCGTTTAATATCTTCTAGGTAGGAGTTGGGATTGGATCTTGCGTCTATCGAAGCTTTAAAGGTTGGTGATTCGTAGGATATGACTTCGGGTATGGAAATTGTACTTTATTTAATAAATTTAACTTAATTCTTGGAACTCTTTTTAAAATATGTCGACGCGTGCAAATTAAAATTCAACAACCCACGCTAAGTAGCGTTTGTTTTGTATCCAGGCTTCTTATTCGTTAATTCATGTTTGTACTTTTTAATCTAATTTTAATATTTCTAAATGAGTTAATTTACAACAACAAATCGTTTAGATATCTCACATAATTAATAAATTTAATATTAAAATACAAAAAACTAACCTAGAAACATATAAACTTTCACTATGCGCCTGTACAAAATTGGGATATTTCCCGCCGTAAACAATTCAAATAGGTTCAGATATTTCTAAACTATTGTGATAACGTAATGCAGTTGTGTGTATGCAATCAATCTCAATCAGGTCACAGCCTCGTTCCCGTAACGCAAGTGTAACGTGTGTTACAAATACGTCCTCGCTAACGCGAGTTGTTTGCAAACACCAGCTGCATGTCAGGGTCTGTATTACATTCCCTAAGTAGTCCGAGGACCTTCTCTTATGTATATATACTGTAGTGTAAGAAGCATCATTCTCATTCAGATTCACAGATTCACATTCACGTTCACATATTCAGTCTTAAACAAGAGTCAGATTCTTAACCAGAATCATGTCCTCTTTTATACTCTCTTTAGATAGACAGTAATAATATTAATGATAAGTATATCATAATGTATATAAACGTTATCCAGTTTTAAGTGTTAAATATTAATTATACGATGTTACCCAAACTTCGTGAGTGTCTTACTTTACCATAAGTCGCCCTACCTGTTATCCCGTGGGCTACCCAAAGGCTAACATCACGTGGCGTCCTGCCACGAAGTGCGCTAAACGGCACTAATACCACATGGCGATTCTGCCTAAGGGCGTAAGGCCCCACCGTTAGCACATGCCGATCCTCCAGGCACATAGGACCTTATCACCTAAGGCCCCACGTTAGCACATGGCGATCCTACCTGTCCACACCACTAGATGGCTCTGCCAGCCATCTAAGGCCGAAAAAGACCAAGTGGAAATTCGGAACGGACCAAGAGAAAAAAAAAAAAACCTACAGTTTAGCAGGTCAAAACCAAGAGGATGGCAACAAGGAACGGAGCAAACAGAAGCTCCACAAGAAAGAAGAAATGCAGGTATTCTTTAAAATAAATTTAACAAAGACAAATATTACGGTGTATAAAAATAAAGTGCAAACTACATACATTTCGCGAGTGAAAATGTTTATTCGTATTATAAGAGACAATAATATTGATTTAATGCATGCATACCATGTTATTTATGTTTATGTCTACTTACGCAAGAATGCAAAAGTTGCAAAGTGCGGACCATACGTTTCTTTATGTAAAGGTCAAGTTTATTTAAAAATTAATATGTACTACGTAACTTAAGATGTTACATTTCGGCCGTACACTTCGCAATTTTGTTAATTAACGCAAAAGTTTAAATATTTTTTTTGTTTAGAAAATCAGATTCCTTGATAATATCTAGTATGGAATTCTCACGGTTGGCCTCAAAATATGCAAGAACTAGAATTTCCGTGGCCTCGCTTATTATAAAAGTCCTTCTTGTTCTTGTTTTGGCAAAAACACTCTCATTGCCTCTAAATTTTCGGTACAGTCTCAGAAAAAATTGCTCATTTGGTTGTGTTCGGAGTGGATATAATTCAGCGTAGTGTTCTTTTGCCCTCCTAGAGGATTTTCTGCACACTAAATAATATTCTAACATATCACACTTTTCTGCATGGGTAAAAATCATTTTTTTGTCAAATTAATAACTAGCAAAATGAAATTTATGAGTGAAAGACTAATAAAACTGTACTAATATTTGACGTTTACTAGAAAGAATTAACGCCGTTATCATAGAAACATAGAAATGCACTTGACTTAGCTGTTTTTGTTTATTCACTATTACTCAAGTATTTTTAATCCCAGTAAAAAATTTCTTATAAGATTTTTTGTTTAAAAATTGAATTTCTAACAGAAAATGATATAATATACAGGGGTTTCCATTTGAAAAAAACATATTTTTCGGGAAAACTCGAAAACGCGCTGCTCTTTTTTTTTCAATTCTTTCATCTTAAAGAGCGTTAAAAGTACTACTAGTTTGCTAATTTAAACAATCTTGTATCTTCAATAATAACAAAGTTACCAATGGTGAACACTTAATTTGGATTGCCCTGTATATATATATATATATATATATATATATATATATATATATGAAAAATTTTTGTGAAAAACTTATCTGCGCGGAATGTGCATATATCGATATTTCACTGTTTTTTACAGATCATCAGTGCACCTTACCGAAGACAGACATGTTATTCACTTCTATACTACGTGTATATATACGAACTGTAATGAACTTCATGTGTATGAGAATTAATAATTATTAAATCGCATGTAAAATGAGATTTAATAATTATTAATTCTCATACACATGAAGTTCATATATATATATATATATATATATGTATATATATATATATATATATATATATGGTAAACCTAATCAGTAGGCGATTAAAGGTCTGTATATTACTTCAAAATATATGTATTTAAAAAACTCTACATGTTTCGGCTATATACGCCTTTTTCAAGAGAATACAAAATATGAATGACAGGATATAAATGTCAAGTAATTAAGTTGCTATGGTTTAAATTATTCAAAGATACATTCTAGTAATAATAATAAATCATGCCTTAGTATTCCAAAAAATAGATAACAAGGTATTATTATTACTAGAATGTATCTTTGAATAATTTAAACCATAGCAACTTAATTACTTGACATTTATATCCTGTCATTCATATTTTGTATTCTCTTGAAAAAGGCGTATATAGCCGAAACATGTAGAGTTTTTTAAATACATATATTTTGAAGTAATATACAGACCTTTAATCGCCTACTGATTAGGTTTACCATATCATACCAAGGTCACGAAGTTATTATATATATATATATATATATATATATATATATATATATATATTGTAATAATACGTTGGAGTGTACTAAGTAAAATAAATATAAGAATAATGTGAGCGTTAAAACTACAAAAATGAATGATGTAAGTAAAACTTAAGAGATTCGAATTTGACTATTGGGCGCCAAGTTTTAACGTACTTAAATGATCCAACGCAATCTGTTATATATCCCACTAGCTTTCGGGAGAGCTTGAGTACTTATGCTTTATTTTCTATCTCAGGTTTCAAAGTCGGTTGTTTGTATATCCCGTAGATGCAATGTAAATGGTATATTAAATAACACAAACTCAACATCCAAACAAATCAAATAAAAGATCGAATCAAAATCAAAGTAATAAAATTTATTAGAATTAAAAAACAGAGAACTGTAACAATTATTACGTGCGAATAAGAAATCTGTACATATGCTCGTATTATCTGGACTATACGGTAAAAATCGGTATTGTGTAATTTTGCACATGTGTTTAATAACAATAGTTAAGGTTATGTATAATGCAACAGTGCAAATAGATATTAAAAGTTACTTAAAAATAAACACACAAAGGTAAGTTACATATAAAAGTTTTATAAAAGATTAAGAATGAATGAATAATTATATATATTTAAATAGATGTTTAGAAATGTTGAAATTCAAATATTATATTTTGATGCAAACAATGTTTGATATTGTGATGTGATATAAATTTAATATTAACTTTAAATGATGTTCTAGGTTTTAGGGGAAATAATTGGAAAGAACCTGGTATTTCTCCTGTGTCTAGGCTTGGATGTATTCTCTGGGCTCGCAATTGTGGAATAAATCAGAGTTCGTCTGCTCCAATGGAAGTCCCTGTGTCGGAAGCGATTTAATGTTGGCGTTCTCGGTACGATATAGTTCCAGCTCCGAAAGATGCTTCGTTCGATATTTATTGTATTCGACGTGATGCGGGTCCAATTATTCTCTCAAATGTTCGGCCTGATGTCAAGGTATTAAATGTATACGGTTTTCGTAGGATTTACTTGATCTTTATATGTTAAGTTTAATTAAGCTTTTTGTGATACAGAAAATGCGGCCATTCGTTGTAAATTTTAGTAACAGACGCTTTTTTCGGCTTTTGTTTTTCCCACAAGCCTGTGTTAAATGTCGGCAAAAGCCTCTAAGTTTATGCTTTATTTGCATCTAATATAATATGAACTTTCATAATATTATAATTTTAACATAATAGAAAAATTAATTAAAGAATTTACAAATGTTTATAATGTGGTTTTCAATGTTAGATAAGTTCAAAAATGCATCGTAAAAATCGCATTCGCGGGGTTCGAGACAATTTTAAATTAGTGGGCGTGGTTAACTCGCTTCGATATAAATCTTGATGTGGGTAAATTAAATACCTGTAATATGGCGCGTATGATTTGAATTTGAAATGGAAAAATATAAATATAAAAAGTAAGTTTAAAAATCAAAATAAGTTAAATATCAATTTTAAAGTAATCGTCGTATTAATTTATACACATCTCGAAACTAATTTCACAAATTACGTCCACTATTCGATATTTATACATGTGTTTATGATATGTAATAATCTGCATTTCCTTTTATAGAGCTGGAATAAGTGTGCTGGGTGAACCATAACATTATCCCCGTAGAAAGGAATAGCGAAACTAGTGAAGATATTGCTTTTCCCTGTTAAGAAAAATGAAATAAGAAGATCAACTTGTAAACTTCCCTTATCATGTGTCATAAAAATATAAAAATAACAAATTAATCTACGTATATAAAATTCTTAATTATATGTAATTCCTTTTAATTTTTTAATGTACGTATAGTACAAACTTCGAATATTATTAATTCCTCGTTGTAGGCATTTAAATCGTCCTTTTTCTCTTTAAATAAATTTGTTTCTTTGTCATAGCACTTTGTGTATTAGTTTTATGTTAATTTTATTCTCCTTTGTTTATTATTGTATTCAATATTGGTGGTATTACCTAAATTATAAGTTTTCTTTTTCCTTTTTAAAAGTTGAGTATACTACATATTTTTATAGTTTAGTTTGCATAATATTTTAATGAGATTTCTTTTTGTTCAGCTAGTATAATGTTAGTTTCGATTTTAAATTAGGTTAATATTTTTATTTATTTGTATATTTGTATAGAATAATCATTTTAATATTTGCTTTTATACTTTTATTGATTAGATATATGTCTCTTTGTATTAATATTGTTTGTTCGAGCTGTAACATACCCATTAGACTGTCTTAAGATCCTATTGACTTGTTTATAGAATATAAGCATTATTTATTCTTATAAGAAATCTTGTAGCAAGGAGATATGGTATCTGCCTTTTATGTAACCCGTTTCTATGATTCCAGTTTGTTCCAATCGTTCTAATTCGTGACTAACTCTCTGTTGGTAATTATATGGGATAGGGTAATTTTTACAAAACAATGGTTCTTCATTATCAATATTAATTGGGTGTTGATAACCTTTTGCGAATACAATGTCGTTATTAATCAAAGTTATGTTTTTATGTAAAATTGTTATTAAATCCGGTATGACTGTAGGATAGGGTATATCTGATTCATAAATTAATTCATTAATATCTTCAAGATTGTTAATTGTCTTTATTGTTTGTTTCTCAATTCTAATTTCCACTTCATCTCCTCCCTCGTGACTATTAATCGTTCCTTGCAAATCGTCCATTTTCTTCATTCCAATATTATTATTAATCATATTATTTATATTTCCTTCTGTTTCTCTATCAATATTCCACTCCTTTTCTCTGCTATAGCACGGTGCATTTTCTAATAATATATTATTAATTTCTCTCGTCAATACGTCTCTTTTATATACATTATATCTTATTATCTCTTCTTCTGATAACTGTTTCTTAATTATAACTTTATTATTCTTTATGTTAATTATCCACTGATCAAAATCTAATATCATTTTTAATTCTTTAATGTTGTCAATGCCGATTATGCAGTCATATTGTAATTTATCGATTAAATAACAATGTAATAAATATGTGGATTCTTCAATATATATCTCTGCACATAACTGTTTTGTAACGGTCCCCATCTTCTTACAATTGGCTGCAACTATGTCAGTCCCTTTAATTTTTACTAATTTGTTTTCATATCCCCGTAAGAGTTTTGCTTTTTCTGCTCGTAATAAGGTGATTTCAGCTCCTGTATCGATTAAACAATTCATATTTATGTTGTCAAATTTTAATTCAATAATTGGTAGAGTGTATATTTTGGATATAGGATCTCCTGCGTCTTCTATAAAAATGAATTCTTCTGGCGGTTGGTATAAAGAAATATTTTGGATCTCATGTGGTATGTTACAGTCGATTGGTATTAATTTTGTTGATTGGACGGGCCTGGTTTCGGGTCTGCATATAGATCGACTGACGAGATCGACGTTTTTTTTTTTACATCTTCCATATTTGAACGTATGGGAGAGGCAGATCTATTACGTCTGTAATAAGTATTTACTTGACCTCGACCTCGACTACGATTGCTAATGTTATTATATTCTCGTTCTGGACGTTGGAAAGTTTGTGCCTGATTGTTATTAAAGTTATTTCTATTGTAGTCATTATTGCGATTGTTATTATCATGGTATGTATTGCTCGTGTGTCTCGTGGGTTGAAAATTGAGATTTGGCCTATTTTGTGTATTATACTGATTATTTCTGTCATTGTTATTATTATAATTGCTGTTGTTGTTATTAAAATTATTATTATTATATGGTCTTGTTGGATTTTGATATCTGTTATTAAAATTGTTTTGTCTTTGAGGTGGTTGATTTGTATGCCTGTTATTGGCATTATTTTGCTGGTAATGACGATTATTCTGGGAACGATAATTCCATTGTTGTTGGTGATTGTTTTCCGAGAAATCATCCAATCGTCGTAGTATTGCTATTAGGGAATCCATATCTGTTACAGTATGACAGATTATAGCCTGCGTGTCGGTATAGATAAAATGGTTTAGTAACTGCTGGGCGATCATAGATTCCTCCATGCCATTTATGTGCTTGCATTGGTTAAAGATTCTCGAAGCATACGTTTCTCTAGATATTTGACCTAGTCTGTATTTGCCTGTAAGTAATCGTATCTTTGCCCTGTTTTGCTGTGTCTCATCCCAATAGTTTCGAGTAAACAGAGTGACAAATCGGTTGAGTGTGAGGCAGTGGTCCTCAATCCGTTGAAACCATTCCTGGGCACTGTTTTGAAGGGTTGCACGAATTACCTCCAACTTCTGCTTTTCCTCAGTTATGTCTTCCAAATAACGTAGTATGCAATTGAGATACGACATAGGATGAACTCTAGTTATATCCCCGTCAAATTGTAATAAATTATCTATCTTAAGTGAGGGACTGTTAGCATTAATATAATTTATAGGTATCGAGTAATTTCTAATTTTATTCTCTAGTTGTTTCATATTTGTTTGAGTTATCGTGTAATTTTCTTGGTTAGTTGTCATTATTATATCTAAGTTTTGTTTAACATTGTTTATTTCCTTATTGTAATTATCTTTGCATAAATCTATTTGAGAATTAATGTTTTGGTTAAGAGTTATTTTTAGTTGTTCAGTGTTGTCTTCGTTAATTTTGTTTAAGTTTGTTATTTTAGTATTTAATAAATCGTTATTTTCTGAGATCATCTTGTTTATATTCTGCTGTATTTCTAAAGTGTTAGTTTTTATTTTCTGTTGTGTTATATCAAAAATTTCGTTTGAAGTGGCATCCAGTTGCTTTGCCCATTGTAAATTTTGAAGAGCGACGGTTTCGTCGAGTTTCATCAGGTATTTTAATTCATTTTCTTCCATAGCTTTTTGTACTATGGAAATTTCAGCTATTTTTCCTTCTAGATCTATTTTAAAGGCACTTAATTTGTTGTCAATATTAGCATCATTACGCTCAAATTTCTCGTTAATGATTTGCATGTTTGTTTCTAATTTGGTAGTTAAATTATTGCCTAGGTCATTTAATTCTTGTTTTATATTATTTAAGTCAGCCTTATTCGTGTCTAGTTTGTTATTCATATTATTTAAATCGGCATTATTTGTGTCAAGTTTATTATTTATGTCAATATTGCTCGATTCAATTTTATTAGTTAAGTCAATATTGCTCGATTCTAATTGGTTATTCATATTATTTAAGTCAGCATTGTTTGTGTCTAGTTTATTATTAATATTATTCATGTCTGTTTTCATGTTATTCATTTGTGCCATTATTGCGCTTAACATACTCATTACCTTTCTATCTTCAGGTGTACTTACCGTTTCGGCACTTGAAGTATGAGCGATTACCGTATCCCCCTGATCGGTCCTATCTTCCTCGGTATTGTCTTTAGGTACTTTTGTTCGATGTCTAGTATCCATTTTAGTGTTAATTTAATTGTTTAAATAAGTGAAAATAATTTATATATATATGGAAAGTTGATAAGAATTTAAATAATAGAATGCAAAGAAATATTAATTTAGATATCTCTCAGAATAATTATTATACACACTCAAATGAATCTAATATTTTAGGCAAAAATAATAATAAATACCCACAAGTTGATTTTCTCTTTCACTGACCTTACGTTCCTGCTTATCCCTCATAAAGTTGTGAATCCCTCGTGAAATGTGGTATTAGCTTTACAATAAGAAAGCCGGACACACAAAATGGTACACAGCAATATAGATAGATGTTTAATATGCACAAATTCCTACGACAGCTTTCTTATTCTTTTACCAGTTATCTGATTGTTTAAATTGTTTGAGTTTTTAATTGTTTTAATTTGAATTACGGGAAAATACTCGGCTTCCACGTTCGGGCGACAAATGAAGAAGTACGAAGGATCGCTGACTAAGTAAAATAAATAAATATACGAATAATGTGAGCGTTAAAACTAAAAAAATTAATGATGTAAGTAAAACTTAAGAGATTCGAATTTGACTATTGGGCGCCAAGTTTTAACGTACTTAAATGATCCAACGCAATGTGTTATATATCCCACTAGCTTTCGGGAGAGCTTGAGTACTTATGCTTTATTTTCTATCTCAGGTTTCAAAGTCGGTTGTTTGTATATCCCGTAGATGCAATGTAAATGGTATATTAAATAACACAAACCCAACATCCAAACAAATCAAATAAAAGATCGAATCAAAATCAAAGTAATAAAATTTATTAGAATTAAAAAACAGAGAACTGTAACAATTATTACGTGCGAATAAGAAATCTGTACATATGCTCGTATTATCTGGACTATACGGTAAAAATCGGTATTGTGTAATTTTGCACATGTGTTTAATAACAATAGTTAAGGTTATGTATAATGCAACAGTGCAAATAGATATTAAAAGTTACTTAAAAATAAACACACAAAGGTAAGTTACATATAAAAGTTTTATAAAAGATTAAGAATGAATGAATAATTATATATATTTAAATAGATGTTTAGAAATGTTGAAATTCAAATATTATATTTTGATGCAAACAATGTTTGATATTGTGATGTGATATAAATTTAATATTAACTTTAAATGATGTTCTAGGTTTTATGGGAAATAATTGGAAAGAACCTGGTATTTCTCCTGTGTCTAGGCTTGGATGTATTCTCTGGGCTTGCAATTGTGGAATAAATGAGAGTTCGTCTGCTCCAATGGAAGTCCCTGTGTCGGAAGCGATTCAATGTTGGCGTACTCGGTACGATATAGTTCCAGCTCCGAAAGATGCTTCGTTCGATATTTATTGTATTCGACGTGATGCGGGTCCAATTATTCTCTCAAAAGTTCGGCCTGATGTCAAGGTATTAAATGTATACGGTTTTCGTAGGATTTACTTGATTTTTATATGTTAAGTTTAATTAAGCTTTTTGTGATACAGAAAATGCGGCCATTCGTTGTAAATTTTAGTAACAGACGCTTTTTTCGGCTTTTGTTTTTCCCACAAGCCTGTGTTAAATGTCGGCAAAAGCCTCTAAGTTTATGCTTTATTTGCATCTAATATAATATGAACTTTCATAATATTATAATTTTAACATAATAGAAAAATTAATTAAAGAATTTACAAATGTTTATAATGTGGTTTTCAATGTTAGATAAGTTCAAAAATGCATCGTAAAAATCGCATTCGCGGGGTTCGAGACAATTTTAAATTAGTGGGCGTGGTTAACTCGCTTCGATATAAATCTTGATGTGGGTAAATTAAATACCTGTAATATGGCGCGTATGATTTGAATTTGAAATGGAAAAATATAAATATAAAAAGTAAGTTTAAAAATCAAAATAAGTTAAATATCAATTTTAAAGTAATCGTCGTATTAATTTATACACATCTCGAAACTAATTTCACAAATTACGTCCACTAATTCGATATTTATACATGTGTTTATGATATGTAATAATCTGCATTTCCTTTTATAGAGCTGGAATAAGTGTGCTGGGTGAACCATAACAATATATATATATATATATATATATATATATATATGAAAAATTTTGTGAAAAACTTATCTGCGCGGAATGTGCATATATCGATATTTCACTGTTTTTTACAGATCATCAGTGCACCTTACCGAAGACAGACATGATATTCACTTCTATACTACGTGTATATATACGAACTGTAATGAACTTCATGTGTATGAGAATTAATAATTATTAAATCTCATTTTACATGCGATTGTCGCTTTAATTTGTTGCATTTAATTCTACAATTCGGCAAATCACTTTTGCCCTAGATTGTAGACGCAACAAGCCGCGACATCAACTGTACAAGTTGTCAGTACAAATGAAAAATTTTGTGAAAAACTTATCTGCGCGGAATGTGCATATATCGATATTTCACTGTTTTTTACAGATCATCAGTGCACCTTACCGAAGACAGACATGATATTCACTTCTATACTACGTGTATATATACGAACTGTAATGAACTTCATGTGTATGAGAATTAATAATTATTAAATCTCATTTTACATGCGATTGTCGCTATAATTTGTTGCATTTAATTCTACAATTCGGCAAATCACTTTTGCCCTAGATTGTAGACGCAACAAGCCGCGACATCAACTGTACAAGTTGTCAGTACAAATGAAAAATTTTGTGAAAAACTTATCTGCGCGGAATGTGCATATATCGATATTTCACTGTTTTTTACAGATCATCAGTGCACCTTACCGAAGACAGACATGATATTCACTTCTATACTACGTGTATATATACGAACTGTAATGAACTTCATGTGTATGAGAATTAATAATTATTAAATCTCATTTTACATGCGATTGTCGCTATAATTTGTTGCATTTAATTCTACAATTCGGCAAATCACTTTTGCCCTAGATTGTAGACGCAACAAGCCGCGACATCAACTGTACAAGTTGTCAGTACAAATGAAAAATTTTGTGAAAAACTTATCTGCGCGGAATGTGCATATATCGATATTTCACTGTTTTTTACAGATCATCAGTGCACCTTACCGAAGACAGACATGATATTCACTTCTATACTACGTGTATATATACGAACTGTAATGAACTTCATGTGTATGAGAATTAATAATTATTAAATCTCATTTTACATGCGATTGTCGCTATAATTTGTTGCATTTAATTCTACAATTCGGCAAATCACTTTTGCCCTAGATTGTAGACGCAACAAGCCGCGACATCAACTGTACAAGTTGTCAGTACAAATGAAAAATTTTGTGAAAATCTTATCTGCGCGGAATGTGCATATATCGATGTTTCACTGTTTTTTACAGATCATCAGTGCACCTTACCGAAGACAGACATGATATTCACTTCTATACTACGTGTATATATACGAACTGTAATGAACTTCATGTGTATGAGAATTAATAATTATTAAATCTCATTTTACATGCGATTGTCGCTATAATTTGTTGCATTTAATTCTACAATTCGGCAAATCACTTTTGCCCTAGATTGTAGACGCAACAAGCCGCGACATCAACTGTACAAGTTGTCAGTACAAATGAAAAATTTTGTGAAAAACTTATCTGCGCGGAATGTGCATATATCGATATTTCACTGTTTTTTACAGATCATCAGTGCACCTTACCGAAGACAGACATGATATTAACTTCTATACTACGTGTATATATAGGAACTGTAATGAACTTCATGTGTATGAGAATTAATAATTATTAAATCTCATTTTACATGCGATTGTCGCTATAATTTGTTAAAGTGATTTGCCGAATTGTAGAATTAAATGCAACAAATTATAGCGACAATCGCATGTAAAATGAGATTTAATAATTATTAATTCTCATACACATGAAGTTCATTACAGTTCGTATATATACACGTAGTATAGAAGTGAATATCATGTCTGTCTTCGGTAAGGTGCACTGGTGATCTGTAAAAAACAGTGAAATATCGATATATGCACATTCCGCGCAGATAAGTTTTTCACAAAATTTTTCATTTGTACTGACAACTTGTACAGTTGATGTCGCGGCTTGTTGCGTCTACAATCTAGGGCAAAAGTGATTTGCCGAATTGTAGAATTAAATGCAACAAATTATAGCGACAATCGCATGTAAAATGAGATTTAATAATTATTAATTCTCATACACATGAAGTTCATTACAGTTCGTATATATACACGTAGTATAGAAGTGAATATCATGTCTGTCTTCGGTAAGGTGCACTGATGATCTGTAAAAAACAGTGAAATATCGATATATGCACATTCCGCGCAGATAAGTTTTTCACAAAATTTTTCATTTGTACTGACAACTTGTACAGTTGATGTCGCGGCTTGTTGCGTCTACAATCTAGGGCAAAAGTGATTTGCCGAATTGTAGAATTAAATGCAACAAATTATAGCGACAATCGCATGTAAAATGAGATTTAATAATTATTAATTCTCATACACATGAAGTTCATTACAGTTCGTATATATACACGTAGTATAGAAGTGAATATCATGTCTGTCTTCGGTAAGGTGCACTGATGATCTGTAAAAAACAGTGAAATATCGATATATGCACATTCCGCGCAGATAAGTTTTTCACAAAATTTTTCATTTGTACTGACAACTTGTACAGTTGATGTCGCGGCTTGTTGCGTCTACAATCTAGGGCAAAAGTGATTTGCCGAATTGTAGAATTAAATGCAACAAATTATAGCGACAATCGCATGTAAAATGAGATTTAATAATTATTAATTCTCATACACATGAAGTTCATTACAGTTCGTATATATACACGTAGTATAGAAGTGAATATCATGTCTGTCTTCGGTAAGGTGCACTGATGATCTGTAAAAAACAGTGAAATATCGATATATGCACATTCCGCGCAGATAAGTTTTTCACAAAATTTTTCATTTGTAATGACAACTTGTACAGTTGATGTCGCGGCTTGTTGCGTCTACAATCTAGGGCAAAAGTGATTTGCCGAATTGTAGAATTAAATGCAACAAATTATAGCGACAATCGCATGTAAAATGAGATTTAATAATTATTAATTCTCATACACATGAAGTTCATTACAGTTCGTATATATACACGTAGTATAGAAGTGAATATCATGTCTGTCTTCGGTAAGGTGCACTGATGATCTGTAAAAAACAGTGAAATATCGATATATGCACATTCCGCGCAGATAAGTTTTTCACAAAATTTTTCATTTGTACTGACAACTTGTACAGTTGATGTCGCGGCTTGTTGCGTCTACAATCTAGGGCAAAAGTGATTTGCCGAATTGTAGAATTAAATGCAACAAATTATAGCGACAATCGCATGTAAAATGAGATTTAATAATTATTAATTCTCATACACATGAAGTTCATTACAGTTCGTATATATACACGTAGTATAGAAGTGAATATCATGTCTGTCTTCGGTAAGGTGCACTGATGATCTGTAAAAAACAGTGAAATATCGATATATGCACATTCCGCGCAGATAAGTTTTTCACAAAATTTTTCATTTGTACTGACAACTTGTACAGTTGATATCGCGGCTTGTTGCGTCTACAATCTAGGGCAAAAGTTATTTGCCGAATTGTAGAATTAAATGCAACAAATTATAGCGACAATCGCATGTAAAATGAGATTTAATAATTATTAATTCTCATACACATGAAGTTCATTACAGTTCGTATATATACACGTAGTATAGAAGTGAATATCATGTCTGTCTTCGGTAAGGTGCACTGATGATCTGTAAAAAACAGTGAAATATCGATATATGCACATTCCGCGCAGATAAGTTTTTCACAAAATTTTTCATTTGTACTGACAACTTGTACAGTTGATGTCGCGGCTTGTTGCGTCTACAATCTAGGGCAAAAGTGATTTGCCGAATTGTAAAATTAAATGCAACAAATTATAGCGACAATCGCATGTAAAATGAGATTTAATAATTATTAATTCTCATACACGTGAAGTTCATATATATATATATATATATATATATATATATATATTGTTATGGGTCAAACAGCACCTGAATTCCTGCTTCTACAATGAGAGAAACAGTTTAAACAACATATAAAACACATTGTATATGGATTAAATTGGCGGACGTAATTTGTGATATTAGTATCGAAATGTAAATAAATTAATATGACGATAACTTTTTATATTTAAATATTTTTATTTCATAATTCAAATTATACGCGAGAAATTACAGATATCTAATTTATCTACATCAAGATTTTGTATCGATACTAGTTAACAACGCCCACTGATTTAAAAATATAATGAACCCGCGAAAGCGATATTTACTATGCGAATTGTGACTTAACCTTATATTGAAAACTTCGAGGCTTTTTGACAATAATTAAAATAGGCTGTGGAATAAAAAAAGCCGAGAACGGGGTCGGATATAAAAATTTTACAACGAATGGCTGTACATCTTAAAGTATAAATGCAATTATTTAATAAATTAATAACCAAGTATATCACACCAAATTTTCGCTCATTAGAAACATAAATAATTGGCCCAACTTTTGGTAAACAAATTTGGAGTTTATCACATCGAAAACAACCATTTTCAAGCAAAGCATCTTTTGGAATTGAGACCCCGACGAATAGGCAGAACCTGAGCCATCGTTCGCCGCAAACGCCGCTACCAGAAATAGGAGAAGCCATACTCTGGTTATCCTGATCACATCGTTTCCAGCCAGCATCATAGCTAAATACATCGGAAAACAGGTTCACATCCTATGTTATTCTACAAATAAAACCTTAAAATCAATATTTTTCTTAATAAAAGTACTCAAAACAACTTGATATTGACATAAAACTACTGAATTTTTACGGTTTAATACATCAATTACAAACTTACAATTAAAACAAACATATTTCTTTAAGATAAAATAGTACTCACCTGTATTGTGTTTAATTTTAGTATAATTTAATACTTAATTATCTCATTTTCACAAAACATAACCTATTTATTGTTCTAAACACTTGTGCAATACTTATTAATACTATTTATTGACACACATCACGTTATATTCAACAAATGTTACAGTTTCCTTATTTTTACATCAATAAATTTTTATCTTTTTATTTAACTAAATCTTTTATTTGTTACTGTTTAATTGTTGAGTTTTGCATAATAGATATACTAATTACATTATTCTTAAAAGGGTAATACGCACACACCGACGAAGATCCAGGGATATAACATATTTCATTTATTTACTCTTGCTCTACGACTACTAGTTGGTTATAAAGAAAGTACACAGATAGCGTTGAACTAACTTAGAACTATTTAAATTTATGGCGCCCAATATTTAAATTCAATTTCATCAACGTTGACATATATTTATCATTTATCATCTATAATTCACATTGTTCTTAGTTAGACCATCTCATAGCCACATTTCAATATATATATATATATATATATATGGAGAAAGCAGTTTATTTTGTTACAAAACTACATTAGTTAATATTAATAATTTTAGATAACGTGAAGTTATTCTAGTATGCTACTCACGTTTGTTCGTCTAAGAATTAGATTTGTGTGATATAGTATGTAATTAGAGTCACAAATATGTTTATTTTATAACAGATAATTGGTTTACCTAAATATTTAATAAATGTAGATGTGTTAGCATATGTGCACGTGCAGTAGAATATTTACTAAAAGTATTTTATGTAGAAACTACGTATTTAATTATTTTATAAAAGAAATACTCGTTGATTCAATGAATTACATTAATTTTTAATTTAAGAATTATCAGAGAATATATAGAAAATTATGTTTGCTATGACATTTGAATCATGAGTTTGTTATACAAAAATTTTAGAATATTATAATTTACTTAATAAATTTTGTTTTGTTGAAAGTTTCGAAAATAAGACGAGTGACAAGACGTGTTTATTTGAGCTCTCTCAAAAACGTGCCGTTTTTTCGTTATCAAGTGCAGGGATCAAGGTGTGACATATAGTAGCAGAAAGCCTTAGTTACAGACATTCATATATTATATTGAGACTCATCTTTAGTGCGTAAGTTTTTCTTTATTTACGAGTTAAACGATTATTAATCCGTATTAATATGTCCGCATGAATATAGACTGATAAAAACTGAATAGATGTTTTGCATGTAATACGGATATCAAGAGACTAGAAAAACTGACCGAATGTTTTATATGCCACGGACAATACCATCTAAAATGTACGGGTATAAATGTGAACCATACCGAAAAAAAATATAATGTACTACAATTGCAACATATAAAATTTGTTTGCTCACATTGTGAAAATTATAATTTAATGAAGAAAATTAATGTTATGAATGACAAGATGAAGCAGTGTTTTGAAGAAATGACGAGCCAAAAGGAGGCGTTCCAAAATATTAATATACAACTGGAAGGGATCAATACCGCAGAGAAAGTTGCAAAACGTAAAACGTTTAGCGCCGTAATAAAGAAAAAGCAGGAGGTTATTGTAATTAATTAAACCAATCGACGAGAATCAAAAAAATAAAAAAACCCAACAAGATATAAAAGATAAAATTGACCCCGGAAGATTAGCAATTGGAGTGGAAACTGTAAGAAACGTAAGCCGGGGTGGTGTTGCAATAAGTTGCAGTAATAATAACTCTAAAGAGAAATTAAAAGATACGGTGCGAAGAGAAATGGGTAAAAGTTATGAAGTTATTGAGCGTAAAATCAGAAACCCACAAATAATAATTGTTGGTACTCAATCGGAAACAATCAACATGGATAATGAAATTATATTAAGTTGTATTGGAGAATAGAATGATTTAGGATCTACGGAGGAAGAGGTAATGAAGAAAATAAGCATTCAACGGAAATTCATTAACAAAAAGAAAAAAAATTATGGTAATATAATATTAAATATTGAGCCGAATATATATCGAAAATTTATAAATATGGGTAAAGTAAATATTGGCTAGCGTAAATGTGATTTGTACGATTATGTTAATGTAATTAAATATTTCAAGTGCTTGGGGTACAATCACTTTGCTAAGGATTGTACTGGCGGAGTAGCATGTAACAAATGTGCGGGTGCACACCAAACCAACGATTACACTAGTTTACAAAATGACATTTTTTTCATGTACATTTGATGAGAGATAGATTTCCCTATGTATTTTCTTCCGCAAAATTCGAAAATCAAGGTTAAATTTTTTTTTATGGAACAGTTTTTGAGATATTGTATTTTTTTCATTTTTTCGACCTTTTTTCACTTGACAAATCATATCTCGAGCTAGAAATGTCCGATTGGGTCGTTCTTGGTACCCAAATGCAAGGTATTGAGATGACGAACAAATATATATAATCGGATCTTTGATTGGTAAAGCGGTTCAAAATATATCGATGAAAATAGGGAACATTTTCAAAAAAATCATATTTTACAGTGATTCTGTGCCGACTGAAAAGTACAAATCGTTTAAAAAACGTCTGGTTTCTGTTCATATACATAAAGATGATACTTTTACGTAAGAACTAAGACCAACCAGAAGAAAATCGACCGAAAAATGACAAAGTTATAAGCAATTGAGTGAATAAATCCAAATCCCATATTTTCCGAATATTTTATTTTTTTCGACAATTTATTGGGTTTAAACGCTTGCAATACATTCTTGACATTTTTGTGTGTTAGAAATAGTTGTGGCTCTTGCTTTGTCTTCGGTTGCTTTTGGGATCCGTTTCTCTAGTGAGAAACCATACATAGTCTGAAGCAATGTTGGGTGCTTCATCACAAAATCCTTGATAGCGCCGCTCAATGGTCTTAATTTGTTGGTGAAATCTCTCGCCGTGTTCGTCACTTACGTCACCAAGATTGTCCGGAAAGAAATTCAAATGTGAATGCAAGAAATGGATTTTTAGAGACATATTTACACCTGTAAGAAATAAATAAAATGGTAAAAACAATACAATAGAAAACAACCAGGAATGAAATTAAATAATGGCATTCCGTACCCATCTTGTTGTAGTTCTTCAGCAAATCGGTAATAATTCCCTCGTAGTTATGGCTTTTATTGTTCCCAAGAAAATTGGTAACAACCCGCTGAAATGAATTCCAGGCCTCGTTTTCAACGGGTGTTAAATATTTTGGAAAATCTGTGCTTTTTACCAATTTATTTATGTGTGGACCATCGAAGACGCCTTCCTTGATTTTTGCTAAAGAAAGCTGCGGTAAAAGGGTTTTCAAATAGGAAAATACTTGGCCTTCCTTGTCTAAGGCCTTCACAAAATTTTTAATGAGGCCAAGTTTAATGTGCAACGCTGGAAGGATTATATTTTCTTTTTTGACAAGAGGCACGTATTTAATATTGTCTTTGCCCACTGTGACGTTCTCCCTTTCTGGCCCGTCTTTTCTTCTATAATGATTTTCACGAGCACGACTATCCCAGAGGCAAAGAAAGCAGCAATATTTTGTATATCCACCCTGCATTCCACACAACATGCAGACGACTTTGAGATCGGAACACATTTTCCAGTTGTGATGCTCATATTGAATGTATTTTAGCAAACTGGCCATTGTGGCGTATGATTCTTTAGTGTTGGTGGCATGAGCGATGGGGATAGAATGTTTTTCATTTCCAATATGCAGTAGGACTGCTTTCAAACTCTCCTTACTACCGTCAATGAACAAGCGCCACTCATTTGGATCATAAGGCTCTCCGAGTGGCTCAAACAATGCAGGAATATCGTTGCAGTAGCATATGTCGTTTTCCTTCTTAAAATGTTGTGCGTAAGGTTTATCACGATTTCTGTAAAATGTTCCATTTACTCCCGGAGCCAAACAGTTCCGTTGCTTCAGGCGAGATGCACGTAAGTCCGCTTTTTCCTTTGACAGCTCGAGATCTCTCACCAAATAATTCAGTTCAGGCTGCGTAAAATGTTGCAATTGCGACTCCTGTTGAAATTCATTATCACTGCTTGTGTCTGTCTGTAGTGATGATTCGAAAAATTCAATCGTTGAATCGGGTACTTAGGATGAGGAAATTCACTTGAATGTTGAACTGGAAGCGAAACAGATGCTACTGTCGCATAAACTCATTTGGCACTCTTTCCAAAACCAGTGGATTTGCTCAGGCAAAAGTAACAACCAACCGAATGGAAGAGCGGCTCTCTCCATATCATCGGTACACCGAATTTCATGTATCGTCTAATTTGGAATAAAAATTCACTTTATTATTAATTCAATTGTATATATAAATTTTTACTGTGATGAACCAGAAGCCCACGCGGCAAGAGTTATATGGCACGATAAACAAACATTATTTGGTGTCCATTGCTCATGAAAAGTTGCAGGTGCTATTCCAAAATATTGCAGATAATTATGTTGTAATGAATCGGTGAATCTACGTCTATTTGGTTGGGGACAAAATTGCCACACACGTAACAGAAATTATTTCGATTGTTTACGCACTTAAATTCTCGTTTTCTTTTAGGCATTTTGGTGAACACAATGAAATATAATTTCAATCAAATTTGTGAGTTCCTATAATATACAAACAACCGACACTACGTTTTATAGAAGATGTCAAGACAAAATGTCAGGGTTCTAAGGTTCCTAAATGTGATGTGTTGTTGTTTTGTTTGGAATAAAATCTAAGAACTCTAGCGTCAACGTGAGAACTAATATACGTTGCCAATATACCAACAGGCTATCGATATAAAATCATGTTCCTATACCAAAGACATATAAATATCAAGATATAGCAAGAGTCAGCTGTTTATTGGTACGAATAATAATTATTATTATAATAGTAATAAGAAAGTCAAAATACATAAAAATAACAAATAATAAATTCAATATATTTGCGTGTGAGCAACCGAACTCATAAATTGTCGAAAAAAATAAAATATTCGGAAAATATGGGATTTGGATATATTCACTCAATTGCTTATAACTTTGTCATTTTTCGGTCGATTTTCTTCCAGTTGGTCTTAGTTCTTACGTAAAAGTATCATCTTTACGTACATGAACAGAAACCAGACGTTTTTTTAACGATTTGTACTTTTCTGTCGGCACAGAATCACTGTAAAATATGATTTTTTTGAAAATGTGCCCTATTTTCATCGATATATTTTGAACCGCTTTACCAGTCAAAGATCCGATTATACATATTTGTTCATCATCTCAATACCTTGCATTTGGATACCAAGAACGACCCAATCGGACATTTCTAACTCGAGCTATGATTTGTCAAGTGAAAAAAGGTCGAAAAAATGAAAAAATTACAATATCTCAAAAACTGTTCCATAAAAAAAAATTTAACCTTGATTTTCGAATTCAGCGGAAGAAAATACATAAGGAAATCTATCTCTCATCAAATGTACATTTTCGGTGTAAAGTAGTGTTAACAGAATGGTTTCGTGAAATGTGTTAATTGCATAAAAATGATTGAAAAGTTATATAACAGTTAATAAAGTTAAAGTTATATTAAAATAAATTTTGATAATACAAAAGTATTTTTAATAATATAAAATATTATTAAAAATGGGGGTGTGAAGAACACAATACAAGTCCATATATTTGTGAATGTATCTTCTCCAAAGACGCGAATACAGTTTTTATAGATAGGTATGTTACCGACTATAAAAACACCTTGCTAGGTCTGTGGCTATTATATAGACAGCGCTGAATATTCCTTCACGCTCTGTCTTAATAATTTCTGGTAGATAGTAAGGTAGTTATGTTTTGTTGAATGTGTCTCTTCTCCAACAGGGGCGCACCGACGATCATGTAGAAATGTGAAATACGTATCTGCGTCTTTGGAGAAGATACATTCACAAATATATGGACTTGTATTGTGTTCTTCACACCCCCATTTTTAATAATATTTTATATTATTAAAAATACTTTTGTATTATACAAAATTGGTGGGTTGTACCCACTCAAGTATGTTTCAAATTATGTTGTTATAAATTTTGATCATGCAGCCAACGATAGAAACTGTGAATGTTACAAGAGAATTATAAATAAAATAACATCTAAAATTCAGTATGAATAGCAATTAACAAATATGATTAATGATAAAGATATACTGAGTAAATTACATATAAATAGTAAATATATTGTTTACTTAAACTGTCAGGAATTTTTGAACAATAAGGATCTTATAATCGAATTAGTTAGCGAATGGAGCCCCAAAATATTATGCCTTGTTGAGACCCATGTGGATGTCACAGTGGAAGATAAGGAATTGGAAATCCAAGGGTATAGCGTCGTTAAGTGTTGCACAAATAACCGTAGAACGGGCGGTGTACTTGTAATACTTGTAATATTAGATAATATGGTTTTCGAAACTTCACTTATAGTGAGTTTAGACTTTGTATCGGTCATTGAATTTAAACTGAAAATACAAGACGAGAAGTACCTCATTAACGTTCTATATCACCCTACTGCAAAACATGATAATTTATTTATTGAATTCATTGATGAATACATGGGAAATACTGTAGAGGAAAACATAATTTTATTGGGGGATTATAATCTTGATTACTTCAACATAAATGATTATTACTGTAACAAAATTAAAACAATATTATATGAACACGGACTGAATCAAATTGTCAATGTGCCTACTAGAATTATGAATCATAGCAAAACATTAATAGACTATATTATAATTAATAAAAAGGATTTGGCACACGAAGTTCATAGAACTCCTCGGATTGGCGACCACTGCATTTTGGGCATTGCCATAGAAGAGGAAAAAGAAGCCCACTTAGAAGAGACTGTAATAAAAAAAGAAAAATGAGAAATTATAGGAAGGAAAGTTTACAAGATAGCTTACTTGGTATCAACTGGAGCTATTCGGTGGTAAATGTTAATGTCATATCGGATGCTTTCATTAGCATCATAGGTGACATAATGGAGAAAATGTGTCCTATAGAGGAACTCATACTGAGGAAAATTTATTTGAAGAAGAAATGGATGAATATCGGTATAATAGAAATGATGAAGTTAAGAGACTTGAACTATAGGCGGGCTGTGTTTACTGACCAAGATTGCGACTGGGAAAATTACAAAATAGCGCGTAACAAAGTGACACAGCTTATAAAAAAGGAAAAGGATGAATATTACATTAAGATTATAGATGAAAATAGATATAATAGTCGTAAATTGTGGAAAAACTTAAAAGCATTACTACGGCATAAAAGTAAAAATGTAAACAGGGAAATAAAATTCAGTGACGGAGCTACGGCTATCGCGAAGGAGATTGCTCATAAATTTAATAACTTTTTCGTTAACAGTATTGAAAATATTGTGAGAGATATACCTAGGTCGATGGATTATCCAAAGATACTCGATAATATTAATGCCCCCGTACAAATGGATTGCTTTACTGCTGTATCGATAGCCTCTTTAAAATCTATATTAAAATCTATGAAGTGTACTGGAGAGATAGGTGACGGAATATCAACAAACGTTTTAGAGATTCCTGTGAAGTAGTTGCTGACAGGTTTCTCGATGTTATAAATACGTCACTTCGAACTGGTAAATTTCCTGAAGATTGGAAACCGACATATGTTACGCCAGTACCTAAGGTTAACGGAACGTGTTGGCATGAGGAATTTAGACCTATTAACTTAGTAGTTCCATATGAAAAAGTTTTGGAAACGTGTGTAAAAGTCCAATTAATGGAATATTTTGTGAAAAAAATTCTCTAATTGAGTCGAATCAGTCGGGGTTCAAAAAATATCATTCGCGTGAAACGGTTGTGCTGAGTGTTTGCGATGCGTGGGCGAAAGTAATTGATGAAGGCAAGTTTGTTTTGACTATATTCTTAGACTTCAAGAGGGCTTTTGAGACTGTTGACAGAGCCTTGTTGTTGTATAAATTAAATAAAATGGGAATATCTGGGTTAGCATTAGGATGGTTTGAATCGTACCTAAATAATAGATATCAAGTAGTCAAATATAAAAATGAGATGTCTGATAAGATTATTACAAAATACGGAGTGCCCCAGGGAACAGTGTTAGGTCCACTATTGTTTATTCTGTACATTAATGATATAGTCAAAGCGGTTGATAATTGCGAAATATGTATGTTTGCTGACGACACCATGATCTATATAGTTGGTGATGATATTAGGGAGATGGTGAATAGCATGACTGTCCAATTAAATAAATTGTATAAATTGGTATGTGAGAATAATATGGCACTAAATTTCAGTAAAACTAAGTTCATGATAATTGGTACTAAATATAAGATTTCTAAATTGAATTTTAATGATATAGATTTGTCTATGGACTCCAAGAAAATAGACAGAGTTGAGAATATTAAATATTTGGGGGTAATATTGAATACTAATTTAGATTTCAAAACTCACGTTCAGTACCTATCTAATAAAATTTCCAAGAAGATATTTTTCTTAAATAGATTTAGTCATAATTTGTCACTGTATGCCCGACTGTTGTTGTTTAAATCCTTAATAGCACCACATTTTGATTTTTGCTCTGCCATTTTATTTAGTATAAATGGGAATGAGTTACAGCAACTCCAAAAACTACAGAATAAGGCTTTGCGGATAGTATTAAAATGTAACAGACATACCCCAATTAATCTAATGCTAGAAACTTTAAGTTTATTAAGTGTAAAACAATACATAGTATATAAGACAATCGTTTTCATCTATAAAATTAAAATTGGAATAATGCCTCCTTACTTAAGTGGCAAATTGACAACGGTTGATCAAATTCACAACTACGGAACCAGAAATACTAACGATTATTATATTGAAAACTATAATAGGGTGCAAACAATCAAGAATGTGTTTGTGAACGGACGGAAACTGTTTAATAGTTTACCTACGCACTTGAAATCCAGTGGTAGTTCGAATATATTTAAGATCTTTGTAATTGAATTTGTTAGGGAAAACGGGGGCATAGCACACACGTCGAACGTGTGTGTGCTGTTAACGGCAGCCTAGCCAGGTTACCGCCAGGACCGGTCCTAGTGGTGTGTGCATTGCGCGGCGCCGTGTTAGCGCCACGTAGCATGGTTCCTCACTCTTGCTGGAAAGGCGGAATGGCACCTGACTGCCCAACGGGCAGACCCCCCAAGAGTTTTGTAGCGCATATGCTAGGCTACAACCCAGTAGAGGACCACATCAGCAAAAAACAGAAAACAGGGAAAGGCATCTTAACGTTTTCCGCTTCGGCGGAAAACGTTAAGATGGCACAAGTGTGACCATCGTCGACCGAGGTAGCCACTAAGGGTGTTCCCTTGGTTAGCGATGAGCAACCCCGTACAGGGTGCGCTTCGCTGGTCTGCGCCTTGCCTCGTTGGGGCGGGGGTCAGGCCGTCGAAGTACTGCACGGAATTGTAAAGAAGTTGCCGGGAAAGGGTTGGCGGCCCTACGCAACGGCTGGTTATCCGACCTCTCTAAATTCACGCGACCGGTCACTAAACACACGCACGAACGAACCGACATACAAAACCCTACACTTACGCTCTCACACAAAACCACACACCCATAGAGAGACGCAAGCTGCCAGTAGCAACCAACACACAAGTTCATACCCAGAAAGAGACACAAATTGCCAGCAGCGAACAACACATATGTTCACACCTTGCTCTCTATTTTTTGGAATACTAAGGCATGATTTATTATTATTATTACTAGAATGTATCTTTGAATAATTTAAGCCATAGCAGCTTAATTACTTGACATTTATATGCTGTCATTTATATTTTGTATTCTCTTGATAAAGGCGTACTGCCGAAACATGTAGAGTTTTTTAAATACATATATTTTGAAGTAATATACAGACCTTTAATCGCCTACTGATTAGGTTTACCATATATATATATATATATATATGTATATTAAAATTGCGACACTCAGAATACAGTAGCTACTACAATATATGTAATACTTTACTTATATATAAAGTTTCAATCACTTGCGGAATATAATATATGTTCTTTAATTTTTAAATTTATAATTTATATAACAATAAAATTATTAGAAATACTTTAAACTATTTTAGCTTGTGAAAGTAATATTGATAGTCCATTAGTGAATATTATTTTTCATAGTAGAAAACAAACAATAATAATATAGGTACTCGTATATGCATGCATATTTTATTTATTTAAAATAACACATTTCAATTCGATGTAAATGTTTTTGTAACGGTTCTTGTAGGTAAAAAAACGCTGATTAATTGAATATGTATATTATTTATGCATATAGTTTATTTAGCAGTTTTTTTATTTTCGGCCTTAACTTATGTCAGTGTATATACTTCACATTGATTGACTGAAAGGGGGAATGTCTGAAATTAGAAGGAAATTAGGTATATCTTTTAATACTGGCATACCTATTGTTACAAATAAATAGTGAAAATACGAACAATTTTATTTAATTTGTGATACTTACTTATTACAATGGATTCTCGTAACGAAAGGCCTAGTAGGTACCCTTAATATTAGGTGAAGAAAATAGATAATCTTTCAAGTATTGAGAATTACATTATTGAGTAATTATTTAAAACACTTAACAGATTTACGATAATCAAGCCATGTCTTTTGAAGTATGTTTCAAATCGGGGGGAATCGGGCTTTTGAATAAAAAATGGCACTGTTAAAATTTTAATGTATTTGTTACATAAAACACTGAAAAAGCTAAAAAAGTAATACATAGCAAAATATTAAAACTAAAGTATTTCAGCACAAGGTAAAAGTTAGAGATTTTCGGTGCAACCCACGCAGACGCCATCTTACACTGTAGACATACAGGCTTCTTGCATTTAAAGCATAGATATTTTGTCATGCGTTTTTTTTTCTTGGACATAAATGACGCAATTTTCATTTTTCTAGAACATCTTGATTGTAATCTACCTGCATGTGCTCTTCAGGAATTCCACGAATTCGACGAATATTGTCCCTTATTTCCCAATGTATATGTGTGTCGGCTGCTCGTCTTTTCATGTATTCTTTAAGTAAGTTGTTTGGCTAACTGTTTTGCAAATGGTGATTTGTCTGGTATTTTTGGATTGTCTCTATAGCTTTGGTGCAAAATATATTCGTTAACAATAGATATATCAATCATCCGGAAAAATATTGCCATAGGCCATATACGCGACCTACAACCTGTAGAGCTTTTGGCGCATTTTTCATCGAGAAAATCAACACCTTCTTTAGTCTTATTGTAAAATTCATTATCTCCGGTCTTTCATGATCATTGAAGGTTCTATTATGCATTGAAGAAATTAAAACGGTTGCTTTAGCAGTTTTGTGAGTCACATGAGAAACCCTATGGTTTCTAAAATTTTTCTCAAATTCTCTGGGAATTTCCCTTTTATTTCTTCTTAATGTGCCAACGTATGTAAGTCCTTCTGAAAAAAGTAACTCAAAAGTAACTGCCCTGATGTTGCGTTTGGTAGTAAATAAAGGTTTAGCAAGACGTATTACGGATTGTGTTGGCTTAGAAAACTTTTTCTCTTCAGCTAAAAGTCCAATACCATCAGTATCTCTGCCACAATCTATACATATATATATATATATATATATATATTGCTATGCTAACCCGAAGGACTGCGGAGAATTGCCCCACGTTCGGACGTCATAAAATGCACTGGTCTTCCTCCTCTCTATAGGAGGAAGAGAAAAACAAATTGAAAAAGAAAGGAAATTTATAAATTCATAAAATATTTGCAAAAGACTCTTTTAATTGTAATTAAAGAATTTATATAAAGCTTCTCAGGGCTTGGGTGCGTAGGTTTGAATATTATTCAATAGATAAGTACCAAATAGGTGAGACTACCTATCGTGTTAATACCTTGGTTTTCGTGTGCTATATTCTTTAAAAAAAAAACACATTCTTGAACAAGTTATAAATATATATTAACGTAAAATAAAATACTAGGACAACAATGACAGTAAAAATAATAAGTTTTAATTTCCTAAATCTAACCTAAATCAATAGTAAATCGACCTTGATATATATATATATATATATATATATATATATATATATATATATATATATATATTACACTGGTCAATTTCGGGACAATGATTTAGTACAGATGCTTATTTTTATTTATTTAAACAATACTCAGGTAAGGTGACTTTGTTTAGCTAAACCCTATGTGATATTTAATTATAGGTTTGTTTTAAGTATGCTACTAAACCAAAGGTATATCTGTTCCAACACGGTAAAAAGAAAAATTCTAACCTCCACATCCAGGTATGAGATATATATATTAATAAAAATTGTCTATTTTATTAAAACCAACTGAGGTCTGCTAACTACAAGCTTCCCAGTGTTACCATGAGTTAACATCCATATTCAAAGTGGAATTCGCTTTACTAATAACTACCCTAATTAATGAGTGATACAAACAATAAATACATAAATTAGAAACTACCTTAAATTATGCTTTAAGAGTACTTTACTTGGTTTTGGGCTGGATCTCTGAATAGGAAAGTATGCAGCAAGTCCCAGGAGTAATTCTGGTTTATAATAGGCTCGGGAATAATATGGAACAGGATACTTGTGACCTTTATTTAGCTTCTGGATATGTTCTCTTTGTGGGTGAAAGTTTCCAGGCTTATAAATAGCATTAGAAGCTCGGAAATTTGGTAATTAATTATTCAAAGGTAGTATGTACTAATATTTAATCTATGTAATGTATTGAATTTCAAGTTTCAACTCGCATTAAAAATGCACAAAAAAGAAAAACGCTTTTAACTTCGCAGAGCGCGTCCTTTCTTTTTTAAGAAAAAATTGTCAACCCCGGGAAAAAAAAACCGATGATCTTTTTTTTTAATTTTTAAACATAGAACATATGATGTTACTAATATATTTTATCGCGTCCCTTGAATGTAAATAATCTACCGTTCCCTAATTAAGCGGGATGTTTGAATGTGGATAAATACATGCAAAAGGAAATGCAATTGGAACTAAGAGAATAGTTATTTCTATGAGGTTATTAATCATTTGTAGTATTTAAACGCCAAACAAATTCAAATTAAAGATGCAATTTTATCAAATCAACTGATGTCCAAGTGTTGCGTAAATTTGCCTATAGATGGCGTTAAGAGAGCGTTTCGCTAAAACAGCGGAAATTATTTTGAGATAAACCGGGATAATATTTTTAAATTCAACCAAAATCATTTTTAACTAGATACAGATTTGTACTATAGCAATATATATATATATATATATATATATATATATATATATATATATATATATATATATATTGTTATGGTTCTACCAGCACACTTATTCCAGCACTGCAATAAGAAACACAGATAACAACATACAATAAACCCATGTATAAATATTGAATTAGTGGACGTAATTTGTGAAATTAGTTTCGAGATGTGTATAAATTAATACGACGATAACTTTAAAATTGATTATTAACTTATTTTGTTTTTTTAACTTACTTTTTATATTTATATTTTTCCATTTCAAATTCAAATCATACGCGCCATATTACAGGTATTTAATTTATCCACATCAAGATTTATATCGAAACGAGTTAACCACGCCCACTAATTTAAAATTGTCTCGAACCCCGCGAATGCGATTTTTACGGTGCATTTTTGAACTAATCTAACATTGAAAACCACATTATAAACTTTTGTAAATTCTTTAATTAATTTTTCTATTATTTTAGAATTATAACATTATGAAAGTTCATATTATATTAGATGCAAATAAAGCATAAACTTAGAGGCTTTTGCCGATATTTAACACAGGCGATGGAAAAACAAAAGCCAAAGAAGGCGTCTGATACTAAAATTTTACAACGAATGGCCGAATTTTCTCTATCACAAGAAGTTTAATTAAAATTACTATTTAAAAATCAAGTAAATCCTACGAAAACCGTATACATTTAATACCTTGAAATCAGGCCGAACTTTTGAGAGAAGAATTGGACCCGCATCACGTCGAATACAATAAATATTGAACGAAGCATCTTTTCGGAACTAGAACTACATCGTACCGACAACTTCAACATTGAACCGCTTCCGACGCAGGGACTTCCATTGGAGCAGACGAACTCTGATCTATTCCACAATTGCGAGCCCAGAGAATACATCCAAGCCTAGACACAGGAGAAATACCAGGTTCTTTCCAATTATTTCCCATAAAACCTAGAAGATCATTTAAAAGTTAATATTAAATTTATATCACATCACAATATCAAACATTGTTTGCATCAAAATATAATACATGAATTTTAACATTTCCAAACATCTATTTAAATATATATAATAATTCATTCATTCTTAATCTTTTATAAAACTTGTATATGTAACTTACCTTTGTGTGTTTATTTGTAAGTAACTTTTAATATCTATTTGCACTGTTGCAGTATACATAACCATAACTATTGTTACTAAACACATGTACAAAAGTGCATAATACCATTTTTTACCGTATAGTCCAGATAATACGAGCATATGTACAGATTTCTTATTCGCACGTAATAATTGTTACAGTTATCTGTTTTTTAATTCTAATAAATTTTATTACTTTGATTTAGATTCGATCTTTTATTTGATTTGTTTGGATGTTGAGTTTGTGTTAATTAATATACCATTTACATTGCATTTACGGGATATACAAACGACCGACTTTGAAACCTGAGATAGAAAATAAAGCATAAGTACTCAAGCTCTCCCGAAAGCTAGTGGGGTATTTAACAGATTGCGTTGGATCATATAAGTACGTTAAAACTTGGCGCCCAATTTTCAAATTCGAATCTTTTAAGTTTTTCTTACATCATTCATTTTTTTGGTTTTAACGCTCACATTTTTTATGTATATTTATTTCACTTAAGTGATCCTTCGTACTGCTTCATTTGTCGCCCGAACGTGGAAGCCGAGTATTATCCCGTAATTCAAATTAAAACAATTAAAAAACTCAAACAATTTAAACATTCAAATAACTGGTAAAAGAATAAGAAAGCTGTCGTAGGAATTTGTGCATATTAAACATCTATCTATATTGCTGTGTACCATTTTGTGTGTCCGACTTTCTTATTGCAAAGCTGATACCACATTTCACGAGGGATTCACAACTTTATGAGGGATAAGCAGGAATTTAAGGTCAGTGAAAGAGAAAATCAACTTGTGGGGACTTATCATGATTTTTTCCTAAAATATTAGATTCATTTGAGTGTGTATAATATTTATTCTGAGAGATATCTAAATTAATATTTCTTTGCATTCTATTATTTAAATTCTTATCAACTTTCCATATATATATAAATTATTTTCACTTATTTAAACAATTAATTTAACACAAAAATGGATACTAGACATCGAACAAAAGTGCCTAAAGACAATGTTGAGGATGATAGGACCGAACAGGGAGATACTGCTATCGCTCAGACTTCAAGTGCCGAAACAGTAAGTATACCAGAGGATAGCAAAATGATGAACGTGTTAAATGCAATGATGTCCCGAATGAATGATATGATGCAAAATTTAAACGACAAGATAGAATCAAGTAATAATGACTTAAATACTAGCTTAACTAATAAAATGGAAACTAATAATACTGAGTTAAAACAAGACAATACAGATTTAAAACGAGATTTGAATAATATGAATAACAAATTAGATACAAGTAATGCTAATTTGAAACAAGAAATAAATAACCTAATTATTAATTTAACTACTAAATTAGAAACAAACATGCAAATCATTAACGAGAAATTTGAGCGTAATGATGCTAACATTGACAACAAATTAAGTGCTTTTAAAATAGATCTAGAAGGAAAAATAGCTGAAATTTCCATAGCACAAAAAGCTATACACACATAAAGAGGTACAGGATAAGAATACAATTAATAATATATACAACATTAATAATAAGGAGACAACTAAGATAATACAACATCATAATATTAACATACCGCTTAGAAGAAAAACTAAACAAAATTTACCAAATCAACTGTTAATAAACGACAAAGAATATCAGAACTTTTTAATAAACAATGCAAGGGAGAATAATAACTTTAACATGGAGAAGGCGGGGATTAATAACATTAATTTTAGATTATCCCACATTCATATTAAAAACTGGCCACACAAGTATGCAACCAACAATACACATCAAAAATCACTGATATACAAAACATAGCTTTAATTTCACCTAACTTAATTATACATGATAACACAAATAATATATTAAATAAAGAAGGCATGATAAACAATTCTATGATATACGAATACCTCAACAATAACAATTTCCTTAATAATTTATCCAATATAAAAATCAATACTAATATACACATTCACACAAAAATTATAAATACATACACACTAATTAACAAAAACCTCCATAAATCTCAAGGTAGAGGCAACATGATATTTCTACACAGGGATAATAACATTGATATCTTTAAAACAGTTCGTCGAAAAATAAATATTTAAATAAATACGAGGACAGAATTTCAATGTTCTATTACACACGATTACGAACAAAGCAGAATACGGGGATACGATTTATAATTACAGATAAATTAAAATAATTACACTGAGATTAAACATAAACCAAGAGATGATAAACACAATTTAATACGAAAAAGAAAGAACACATTATGATCAATAAATGAACATATAACAAGTCAAATAATAATGAATAAATTAAAGAGAAAACAAACATAGCTGGAGCTCAAATATAAATACTAATTAACTATAACAAAGAGATATAATACTTTGAGAAAAGAAAGGTAACATCACATATTCAGATGAGTAAAATAAATTACAAAAGAACAAGTATTTAAAATAATATTGGTACTATCAATAGCGTTTAAAAGGCTAACCAATTCACTTATAACATGCTAAAGTTTAATAATGAAAGTTTAAACGTATTATTATTGAAAAAGAGAGAGTATGATTGAATAAGTAATGGATTGTTGATATGATATAAGATGGTCTAGATAGATTTTTATATGTAGAAGGAATTAATATATGATAGGGGTGTATAGTATTATATGAAAATAAATGAATTATTATTATTATGAATATATTGAAATATAGACAAGTGTCTTATTATAGGGAATTTAAATATATTATAAGGAATGGTATATAACAGAATAGAGTCGGATTTGAATAGGATTGATATGTATTTAAAAAGAAAGAATTATTTATTATGCAAACTAAAACTTTTACTAATATATGATATATAAACGAAGATTAAGAATATTCTTTCAATGGAGACTGTGGTTAAATAATAATTTAAAAAGGTATATAACCCCTTACCACAATTATTAGTCGTATCCTAAATACGTATTTCGACAACTAAGTTGTCATCATCAGTAGGTAAAAACTACTAATTAAAAGTCACACATGGGGCACAGTAAAGTAACATAAACGCTTCCGCACAACTACTATACACTGCAACCCTGTAAAGACTGAACAGTATATATATACAAAATTTAATGTTTAAATAAACTGGTAGGTTAAATTTTTAAAATGTGAATTATAAATCTCTATATTAAATATGCTATGCAGTGTTACACATAGATGGGGTTGTATAACGTTAAATCTATTACTTGCGTATGATGCAAAGATACATAATTGTAAATAACGAAGTATACTTAACCTAAACAGCTGTTCATGTATATAACTTCATGTATATATATATATATATATATATATATATATATATATATATATATATATATATATATGTATATATAACTTCATGTATATAACTACGAAATAAAACGAGTGAGATAAGGACTAATCTTAAAGACTTTAATGAAGTGATTGCAAAGAAAGAACAGGTAAGTGAATAAATTAATTAAATTATGAATATATAAAATGTATCATGTCACGTGATAAAATAAATATGAAATAAAATCTAGGTTAAACAACACAACAAAATAAATGTGACATGAATAAAGCTAAACGCAAACATAATTCTATTATCAAATTTTAATTATTTAACAGGAAACTGTATTCTTCGTAACTTAGTTTAAATTAAATTAATATTAATATGCAACATAGGTTATAATTATCAAAACAAATTTGATAGTGGTTTCATGTGTTTAAATAAATTAATTTATCATTTTCAAAAATTCGTAGGATGATTAAAAAATACTTATGTGGATATGGACAGGACTTGATTATTCTGGATTTGGCTGGTAGATCCGTGAATGCAGGATACAGGTATGAACGGCAATCGGCTGGCGTCCCCCGCTTGTTGTTCGCTCTAACGGCCGGCTTCCCGGTGAAATGTAATTTTCGTTTTCTTGGACACCGGTTACCGTCTGGACTCGCAAAATGCGTTAAACAGGAGCTGGATATACTGGTAAGGTTTGACTAGATTTGACGTATGGGTTTTTTAGATTTATTAATGCTTTTTCTTTTAATTTTCAGAGAGGCACTTAAAATACGTCGAGGTGTTTTTAATGGAGAATTTTCTAGTGACGCCAATTTTCATTTGTTCTCAATCCTAATTTCTGATTCGTCCAACTGTATGTATTTTTATAGTCCCGACATTTTATTATAATGAAAATGACAATTTAATCATTTTAAATATACATATGCTTAATATAAATTATATAGTTTATGTTAGTGAGTACATGTTTGACGTGTTAATGTTGATAATTATATATAATGCTAATTTTATAGTAGGGATAATTCCCGCTGTAATTATTTTAAATTAGTACAGTGTCGCCTAAATAAATGGCGTCATTTATTATTAATCAATTAAGTTGAAATATCTTTGGAAATACAAGATATCGGAGTAAAATGACTTATGCAAATGAAAAGATAAAAATCAATAAATGTGAGAATGAATTTAAAACAATTAAATACGCGAGATCAACTTTATTGATATTACATATGAAGAATTCAGTTTCAATATTTTTTAATTATTCTAAAGATTACATATATACATTAAAATTCTATCTTTTGCTTGCTGAGGCATTCTTAGGTGTAGGCTTGACCTACATCAACTTCCCCAATAATTTGGCAAGACGTTATTGTCTTGGCAAAGAGGCTTATCCAAATTATTCATCAAGACTTTATAAACTGAAGATTCTGCCATTTAAAATAATGTGTATGTATTTTCTATAATTGTCATATATTATACATTCTATGTATTAAGTGTCTTTATTATTTTTGTTTTATATCTGTTTGTATATAAATTTTTCTTCCGTGTATATATTTGTTTAATAGTACAATTCTAAGTTATATTATCATTATTATTGTATTTATATGTGTATAGTTTTTCTGTTTGTCTTTTATTTGTTTTGTTTTTCGGACTGTTAACTACATTATTCTTATATATTCATAGTTGTCTGTATTAAGAGCTTGTTTTATATTCTGGTATTAGATATTCTGTTAATGGTTATGGTGTTGTACTTGGGGTTATTATATTTTTATCTTATGTTGATGGTACATGCTTAATATTATATACAGTACAAATCTCTTCCCTATAGTCAGTAGAATATGCATACATACGTGTATTACGTATGTGTGTGTTCCTGAAGTGAGAAGTAGGGATGAGAAGTAGGGATGGGGGGCGCGGAGACGAGCAGCGATGCACGCCTTTCTTACGTTTATTTATTCTATCAAAGTTCCAGTATTTGTTTTCTTGGTTTTATTAAATTTATGGCTATTGATTACGTATAAGCTAACTTGTGTCGGTATTCACGATGGATATTTTTACCCTTGAACAAAAAAAAATTGTCGTAAAACAGTATCATCTTGGTCGCAGCATAAGAGAAATTGCACGGGTATTTCAAATTAACTTTCAACGTACCATTGCGTTTGAAACGATAAGACACATAATTAAAAATTTTGAAAAATATGGCTGTTTAAATCCGTTAAAACATACGAAGGTTTTATTTATTATGTACCTATAGAAAATAGAAGTTATTATGATTTACCGCTTTACTTATTGTTATTGTTATAGGTATATCTGACATTGTTTTAAACGTTAAAAATATTAAAATCTTCCAAAAAGTCCACACTTATTTGTGTTAATTATTACATAAAGTCCCTATTATTGCCGCTAGTTCCACATCCATCGTCGTTTATACTATGTATGTATGTGCTTGTGCATACATCCATATGTATGCCACGTGCGTCCCCCACTCCTCGCATCTCGAACGCACACATACGTAATACACGTTTCTATAAGTGACTATAGGGAAGAGATTTTTACTGTATATTTCTTGTTATTCTTAATCTTTTTTTATTCATCATATATTAGTAAAAGTTTTAGTTTGCATAATAAATAATTCTTTCTTTTTAAATACATATCATTCCTTTTCAATTCCTACTCTAATCTATGATCCATTCCTTAACATATTTATTTAAATTCCCTATAATAAGACATTTGTCTATATTTCAATATATTCATATTAATAATAATTCATTTATTTATATATACTTTACATCCCCATATCATATATTAATTCCTTCTACTTTTATTTTTAATCTAAACCTTTCCTATATCAATTAACATTTCAGACCTTTCACACCTTTATCTATCCTTGTCATACTATTCCTTTAAAATGTACTGCATTTAAGACTTTCATTTTCTTTAACTTTTAGCATGTTTATAATTGTTTTATTTTCCCCATTAATTAGTTTGATATTGGTTACATAAAAACATATAATAATTGTTCTTTCTAAGTTTATCTTTACCATTTTAATATATTATAGTGCTTTTGTCTAAGAATATGTTCTCTTTCAGTAATTGTTTATTAATCATTAGGTTTACAGGCTCTAATTATGTTACGTATCTTTCCTCTTTATTGTAAATTGTTTGACTTGTTTAGGATATAACAGTTATTTTTATTCGGTTATGTGTTCTTTTTCTTTGTTAAATTCGATTGTGTTTTATCATATCTTTATGTATATTTAATGTTCGTGTACTTAGTTTAGTTATTAGTCATTTATAATCGTCTCCCCATCTTAGCTGTGGTCGTCTTTATAATTTTAGAACACCAAGATTCCATTGTCATTTAATTAAGTGTTAATTTTTCGTCGACGTACCTTAGGTGTGTGATTGTTATCTTTATAAGAATGGATCATTTTACCTCTACCTAATGTGATATGCATGTTTTTTTATGATGAGCATGTGTATAGTTATAGTTTTTGTGTGGGTGTGTAAATTGGTATTAATTTTGTTATTAAGCATAGTGTTCAGGAAATTGTTAGTATCGAAATATTCATATGTAATAGTATTATTTGTTGGTCGTCTTTGTTTATTATGTTGTCAAAGTCAGTGTCTAAAAACGAGTATTGTAAAATTATTCTTGAGTTTCTTAAGTAAATATGCTTTGTTTGAGTGTTGTTGGTTGCATAAGGGTGATATAGATCTTTGGTTGTATGTACGTTAACATTTATTGTCTTTATCCCCATCATTAGTGTTATAAGATTGTTATTCTCCCGAGCATTCTTAATTAAAAAGTTCTGATAAGTTTTATCATTTATTAGTAATTGGTTGTGTGCATTGATTTTATTTTTGCATCTAAGCGATTTGTAAGGCTTTTGATCAGATAATGGTTTGATTGTGTTTTTATTACATACATTATTAGTACTTGTTTTTCCCAACATCTCTTTGTGTTCCGGCCTAAGTTGATCTATTTTTATGTCATTAATAACCTCGAATTTTTGATTAATGTTTATTGTTAATTTTTCATTAAAAGTATCTGTTTTTGGTATTAAATTTGTTATTAATCTTACATTAAAAGCATCTTTTTTTTGTATAATTCTTTCTTCCATTCTCGACTGGCTCTCCTTTAATCCTTTTATATCCCCTTTAATTTCCTCTTTGTCCTGCCTAAGTTGGTCTAATTTACTGTTAATATTTGTTTCTATTTGACTGATCTTTGTGTCTAATCTTATGTTATTATCTGTTATAAATTGTTTAAAATTTTCATTATTCTCCGTCATTGTTTGTTTAAAATTTGTTTCTAATTTCTGTGTTAAATTAGTTTCTATTTGGCTTATATTAGTTTCTAATTTTTCGTTATTTATTTTGTTACTAGTTTCCATTGATTCTATTCTTTTGTTTGTTTCTAATTTTTCCGTCATAGTTTGTTGTAAATTCAGTATTAATGCTGTTAAAGTATTAAAGTAGTGTGTGTAGTTATAGAGAATAGACGTGTAATTTTGGCTCCGCAAGAATTGATCGAATACGAGGTTTTGCGAGCGTAATAAAGTAATATTGTAAGTAAATGATTAAAAGTGATACACAAAAGTATAAATTTGTGAAATACTAAAAGAAATAAATACATAATTAAAATAAATAATATATGTTAGTGGTTGCAATAACAACGGAAAAGAGATAGAGAGAGATGTGGGCGGTTACTCGCGAAAGAGGCCAGCATCCGACAATATAAACACATGGCACAATAAAAACATGGACTAGTAAAACATAAATAAATTTGTGGCGCGTGAGCGATTTTCGAATTAGTGTGAAATAAAATCAAATAAATGTGATCCGAAAATTTTAAAATAAATATTTGAAATAGTTATACAAACATAAGTCAAACATGATTTTGTCCTTACATGCTTTTTAACTATTGATTAAATAGCAATTAGTTAAATAAATAGTTAAATATATCAATAAGGAGCAGGTCCGGCTTATAAAATATTAGGAAATATTAACGAGATAACTAGCTTAGTGGTTTGGGGGCCTGGATAGACATTGTTTGCGATGGACAGTGATGGAAGTACTACAGATGAAGGAAAAAGAAAGAGAAATCAAAAAGACGTAGCCGAAATTTTCAAAAAGAGTAAAAAGCTGACCAGAACACCAGACAAAGAAGCAAGCAGTGACGAAAGTAAATTAGATAAATTAATGGAAATGATGCGAGGATTAGTTACACAAGTGCAACACATAGAGGGAAAACAAGATAAATATATGGAAGAAATGAAAGAAATCAAATTAGAAAATGAGAAGATTAGAAAAGAAAACGAAGAACTGAAAAAAGAAATTAGAAGTGCCAAAGGAAGATTAGATAAACTCGAGGGTATGAATAGAAGAAAGAACGCCGTTATGGTAGGCTTGAAAATAGATAGGAGTGATCAAGATCAATTAAAGGTAGCGGTGGAAGATATTATCAAGAAGTACATGGAAATACAAATTGAAATTAAAGCGGTGAAACAACTGGGTCCAAAAGCTTGCTTAATAGAACTGAAGAATATAGATGATAAGATAAAAATAATGAAAAATAAAGGCAAATTGAGAGGGTTTACGGAACAAAATATATACATTAACGATGACATGACAAAAGAGGAAAGAGAAATACAAGAAAAGATACGAAGAAAGGCCAAAGAAGAGAGAATGAAAGGAAAAACTGTTAAGATAGGATTCCAAAAGTTAATAGTAGAGGGAGAACAATGGAGATGGAATAGGGAAAAGGGGAATTGGAATAAGGAGGAACGAGAATTGGCAAGAGAAAAGAAAATCCCAAAAATAGTGTCAAAAAACTAATAGTAAAAACTAGTGAAAATAAAGATGATGACCCGGACAAGAAAAAGGATATAATAAAGGAAAATAAACAAAATAATGATCAGTATGATAATGATGATACACAAAAAATAAAAAAGATAGAGAAAAGTAAGGATAAAGAAAGTTAAACATGGAAAATTGGTACTTGGAATATAAAGAGCATAAAAGGAAAAGAAAAGGAATTAGAAAAGGAGTTCGAAGAGTTAGGAGTGGATGTATTAGCAATTACGGAAACAAAGAAAAAGGCACAGGGAATTATTAAGACGGACAATGGTCATGTTATGATATATAGTGGTGTAAGAAAAGAAAAAAGAGCAGCTGCAGGAGTGGGATGCATTATACACAAGAAATTAGAAAACCAAATTTATAAATGGAATGCCTGGTCAGAAAGAATATTACTAATAGAGATGAAGGAAAGAAACAGAACGAAAACAATAATAGTGGTGTACGGGCCAAACGAAGATGATACATCAGAAAATAAGAATAAATTTTGGGAAGAACTAACATTAGTGGTGGAAGACGCGAAAGGAATAATGTTTGTAGTAGGAGATTTCAACAGTAGAGTTGGCATAAGAGACGATGAATATAGTGAAGTATTGGGAGCAAACGGGGAGACTGTTAGAAATAACAATGGAAAAAGAATGCTGGACTTCTGCATTATACACAACTTGGTAATAACTAACACTCTTTTCCAACACAAAGATATACACAGATATACTAGAGAAGTCAAGAGTAGGGGGGAGAGGTCCATAATTGACTACATATTAGTTGACAAAAATAACAGAAGAATTGTGAGCGACACGAAAGTAAGAAGAGGGCCGGAAATAGGAAGCGATCACTTTGTGGTTATATCAAGAATAAAAGAAAAAGTTCAAAACAAGGAAAAGCAATATATATACACAGAAACAAAACCAAATAGAAACACTTAGAATATACAAATTAAGAAGTGAAGTCATTGCTGAAAAATTCCAGAAAAGGATAGCCGAAAGAGTAGAAAATATAGAAATTAATGGAACTATCGAAGAAATTTGGAATAGGTTTAAAGAAATAATAAGAACTACAACGAAAGAGATATGTGGCGTAAGGAAAAATAAAAAGAAAAAACAAACAAAATGGTGGACAAAAAAAATAAGACATCAAATTAAGATAAAGAAAAAAGCATGGAAAACATACTTAGCAGAACAAACAGTGGAAAAATACGATATATATAAAGAAGAAAGAAAAAAAAGTGAAACATTTAGTAGTACAAGCAAAAAAGGAGACATGGAAAGAATTTGGGGAAAATATGGAAAAAAACAGTAAAGAGAACCAAAAACTATTTTATAGAGTCTTGAAATCAGTAAGGAATGAAGAAAGGTCACAATCTACACATTATATACAAAATAAGAAGGGAGAGATCCTAAGCGATAGAATTAAAATTATAGAAAGGTGGAAAGAATACTTTCAGGAATTGTTAAGCGGAGGAGTGGAAAACGAGAATGCTAGTGAACAACAAATGATAGGAGAAGAAGAGACAGAAGAAACAATTACCATGGACGAACTGGAAGAAGCAATACAAAAACAGAAAAATGGAAAAGCGCCAGGCTGTGACAAAATAACAGCAGAAATGATAAAATATATAGGACAAAGAGGAAGAGAATTAATGTTGAAAATATATAACAGAATATGGAGAGAAGAGGAAATACCAAACGATTGGAAGAAGTCATTGATAGTACCAATATACAAGAATAAAGGAAATAAGAAAGAATACAATAATTACAGAGGAATATCCCTTCTAAGTACTGCAATGAAGATTCTCGAGCAAATAATAGATAGAAGACTAAGAACAAAACTCGAAAATACGTTACATGAGTCACAAAGTGGGTTTAGAAGAGGAAGGAGCACACAAGACCAAATATTCTCTGTGAAACAAATAATACAAAAAGCCTCTAGAGAACAGAAGAAAGTGTTCTTAGCATTTATAGACTTGGAAAAAGCATTCGATAAAGTACCAAGAGAAAGATTGTGGAATGTATTAAGAGAAAGAGGTGTCAATGGCAAAATAAGACGATTAATACAGAAAATATATAACCACAATACTAATGTTGTAATAGCTAACAATTTAGAATCGGAGATATTTAAAACAAACGAGGGACTGCGCCAAGGAGGAAGTCTGAGCCCAATGCTGTTCATTGTTTATATGGATGACATTATCAAACAGTGTGCATGCAAAAGTAAAAAGTTCAGGGTTGGACACCTTAACTTGAATGCAGTCGAAGTTTCGAAAGGGGCATTTGCAGACGACATAGTAGTTATAGCCGACAATGAGGAAGATCTGAAACGTAACTTAACAACATGGAATATGACACTAAAAGACAGTGGAATGACGATGAGTAAGAGCAAAACTAAAGTAATGGTAGTGGGAGATGAACAGGTAGATACGAAAATTGTAATAGAAGGAACTGAAATAGAACAAGTGAGAACATTCCAGTACTTGGGAGTACGAATTGATGGAAAAGGGACCCAGGACGCTGAGATTAATCAAAGAATAGAAAAAACAACAAAGCTGTACCACAGCATGAGGAATAATTTCATTAACAAAAAAGAGATATCCCGAGAAACAAAACTAAAAGTATATAAGGCAATTTACCGACCGATATTAACATATGGCTGTGAATCCTGGATATTAAATAGAAGACAAAAGAATAAATTACAGGCAGTAGAAATGAAGTATTTAAGAAGAGTTAGAGGAGTTACAAGGATGGACAGAATAAGAAACTTGGAAATACGAAAAGATTTGAAAATGCAGTCAGTGCTAGAATACATTGAACAAAGACAGCTGGGATGGTGGGGACATTTATATAGAATGGAAAATACAAGACAAACAAAAAGGATATGGGAAGCAAGGATAATGAAAAATAAAAGAAGAGGAAGGCCAAGGACAACATGGAATGATGTCATAGCAGAAATACTGGGAAGGAAAGGCAAAACATGACAGAAGCGAAGAACATGACAAGGAATAGAAATAAATGGAAAACGTTTATAAAAAGCTAGAAGAAGATAAACGCCCTACACCATTGTTATGGTAAATAGGGATTTTTTGGATTATATATATATAAAGTATTAAAATTCATAATCGTTTCTTCTTTCGGTGCTTCTGACGGAATAGTTACTGTAGAAGTGCCCCCTGTTCAGCCTGATCCTCTCTACTTTCACTATTTTCCCTTGATTTACTCCTGGTTCGTTTATCCATTTTGTTATAGTGATTGTAAATATTTAGATTTAAGTTATAATTATATTTTAAGTTAATATTGTATAAATAAATCGTTGTTTAAAAAAATGTATTTGTTTTGATTCTTGACTTATTATTTCAGAATTAAATATAAAAGCAGTTACCCTTTATGCAAATTAACTTACAAATCCCGTTCCTGAGTATAAATAATCGTCCTATCACATAAGAAAGACCACAGAAAAGCAAAATACAGACTCACAAGAAAAAAATGTTATATCTCTTAAATAAATCTAAATAGAATACAGTTTTCCTTGTTTTTAATTCTTACCCTCTCTCGTTTTATTTTATAATTTGTGTTCTATTGAGCACGTTTTCTAATTTGCACCGCAGTTGTTGCGACAATTTGAAGAGATTCAATTGGGCCTTATTATATTTACAAAATTTAATGATTTTATATTGAAGCTGATATGTTAAATGGCACTTACGTTGGTTCGTCTAAAATGTTAAAAGCCAGTTGTAACCCCCTCCGTTGGGCCGACCAATTTGAAGAGATGCCGAAAGGGCTTTATGAAATATACATGCAAAATTAATGTTTAAATAAACTGGTAGGTTAAATTTTTAAAATGTGAATTATAAATCTCTATATTAAATATGCTATGCAGTGTTACACAGAGATGGGGTTGTATAACGTTAAATCTATTACTTGCGTATGATGCAAAGATACATAATTGTAAATAACGAAGTATATTTAACCTAAACAGCTGTTCATGTATATAACTTCTTATAAGTATATTTGGGTGGGCGAAAGTTTGTGTTATGTGTCCGGCTAGGAAGAACAATTTAGACTCTTGTTGTTGGGCATAGAAACATACCCTTTAAATGGTAGGTTCGGTGACTGCAATAGAACGCTTACAATTTCAGCTGATGCCAATGCAATTAATAATGGTATTTTTATATTCAAAACTACGAAATAAAACGAGTGAGATAAGGACTAATCTTAAAGATTTTAATGAAGTGATTGCAAAGAAAGAACAGGTAAGTGAATAAATTAATTAAATTATGAATATATAAAATGTATCATGTCACGTGATAAAATAAATATGAAATAAAATCTAGGTTAAACAACACAACAAAATAAATGTGACATGAATAAAGCTAAACGCAAACATAATTCTATTATCAAATTTTAATTATTTAACAGGAAACTGTATTCTTCGTGACTTAGTTTAAATTAAATTAATATTAATATGCAACATAGGTTATAATTATCAAAACTAATTTGATATTGGTTTCATGTGTTTAAATAAATTAATTTATCATTTTCAAAAATTCGTAGGATGATTAAAAAATACTTATGTGGATATGGGCAGGACTTGATTATTCTGGATTTGGCTGGTAGATCCGTGAATGCAGGATACAGGTATGAACGGCAATCGGCTGGCGTCCCCCGCTTGTTGTTCGCTCTAACGGCCGGCTTCCCGGTGAAATGTAATTTTCGTTTTCTTGGACACCGGTTACCGTCTGGACTCGCAAAATGCGTTAAACAGGAGCTGGATATACTGGTAAGGTTTGACTAGATTTGACGTATGGGTTTTTTAGATTTATTAATGCTTTTTCTTTTAATTTTCAGAGAGGCACTTAAAATACGTCGAGGTGTTTTTAATGGAGAATTTTCTAGTGACACCAATTTTCTTTGTTCTCAATCCTAATTTCTGATTCGTCCAACTGTATGTACTTTTATAGTCTCGACATTTTATTATAATGAAAATGACAATTTAATCATTTTAAATATACATATGCTTAATATAAATTATATAGTTTATGTTAGTGAGTACATGTTTGACGTGTTAATGTTGATAATTATATATAATGCTAATTTTATAGTAGGGATAATTCCCGCTGTAATTATTTTAAATTAGTACAGTGTCGCCTAAATAAATGGCGTCATTTATTATTAATCAATTAAGTTGAAATATCTTTGGAAATACAAGATATCGGAGTAAAATGACTTATGCAAATGAAAAGATAAAAATCAATAAATGTGAGAATGAATTTAAAACAATTAAATACGCGAGATCAACTTTATTGATATTACATATGAAGAATTCAGTTTCAATATTTTTTGATTATTCTAAAGATTACATACATACATTAAAATTCTATCTTTTGCTTACTGAGGCATTCTTAGGTGTAGGCTTGACCTACATCAATATATATGCATTGCACAACCAGCTTCTTCTGGCATCCGTAAGACACATTATTTTTATTCTATATTTGTCGAGTTTGTTAGGCATGTAGACTTTGAATGGGTATCGTCCCCGAATACTAACAAGCATTTCGTCAATACGTACATATAATCCAATTTAATAACAGTCTTGACTATTTTGAATAAATTCTTCAAATATTTCTAATACTGTGGCTGCAGGATTTTCATTTTTGCGTCGATCACGATCTTCGGGATTATCTAACCGTAGAGATGACAAAATGACACCAAACCTTTCGCGGCTCATTACAGCCCTAAATATTTCCCTCCCAATCCCATCAGTTATAATGTTTCTTGATTTTCATGATTTGAATTGAAAATCGAGGTATACACGAGGCATCCGATAAAAGCTTTTAACTCAATAATGTCAATATCTTTAAGTTCAGTCCTGTTTTGATTAGTGGACTCGGATTTTGTTTTAGTAAGTCTTTTATTTCTCCAGTATATAATATTTGTCATAATTTCGTTACTAAATAACATCTGCCACACTGATAAAGGACCTGCTTGTGTGCCGATTCTTTGAGATTTCGTTGTCAGAACAGGTAAGTTTAATCGCATCGGATAATATACTATTAAAGACGTACACATCTTTTCTGTTTTTATTAATTCGTCAGCTTATCCTACAGAAATACGTGTTGACGTATCGTATTACAGTGCGGTATCGCCAGATTGCTAGGATCTGTTTCTGACTTTTAAATATTTATTATGTATATCGAAGCGAGACGCCCTCTACCGCTGATATAGATGAACTATAAATGTATAAGAGGTGATAAAATTAGTAAAAATGAGATCAAACATAAATTTTAAATTTTATCATTACTGAGTGAACTAATTCATACAGCGACGAAACACACGCAAAACAAACCGAGATCCAAAATTTTGTTTTAGTAAGTCTTTTATTTGTCCAGTATATAATATTTGTCATAATTTCGTTACTAAATAATATCTGCCGCACTGATAAAGGATCTGTGTGCCGATTCTTTGAGATTTCGTTTTCAGAACAGGTACATTGATAACTATATTGTGTTGACGTGTACGAGCTGATGGATGTACTTCAGTTTTCCTCCATTTAAATCGATTTTTGGCATAAAAATATTTTATACGATTTATTAACGACTCATCTTCACTTTCATCACTACTGTCCGCTGATTGTTCGAAGACACCACCATGATCAGAGTTCTCGCAGTTCTCCTCGGGGACATTGTTGATATCAATATCATCACTATCTAACTGCGTTATACCACTTGTGAAGTATTTCCTCATAATCTAAGTCACCCAAACGAACTCGCTTTGACGGTCCGGCCATATTTGTGCGAAAACTTTTCTACCGATTTTGTTACGTATTCTCGGACGTGCCGTCTGTTAGACTGCTCCGCGGGAGAATCACTAAACAACTGACCTATTTCAAGTCTTAAACATCTGATATTTTGTATAATGGCCAATCACGTTTGGAATACATGAGGTGACAGCGTTGAAGGCTTTAACGTTTTTGAAAACTAAAGATATTACGTTTACACATCGTCTCTCAGAGGCCCCTCCGACGTTAAGGATTAAATGTTTAGAATCAACTTCGGTACAGTAATAATTGCAATCATAGTTTCAATTAGGCTGGACACCGCCGTACAACTCCAAAGCTATGAGAAATTACTTAAATAGACACTTTCGCTGATATTAAATATAGAGGACTAGTCTAGATCATTAGATATTATATCTTTGGATTTTATTTTGCCAGTCTATTCAGAATAATGGTTAATAATTCGCCCAAACTTTTCTTCATACCAATAGTAAAATTGCTAAATAATTCGCTAAATACAATTACTGCTTAACTTTTAGTTTAAATGGTTTGCATTCCGGTTTTCTAAAAATTTTTGGCACTTTCACTTTGCAGAAGAACCAGTGTTTTATTAATTTGCTGGGTATTGAGGAATTTAACTTTATATGAGCCAGAACAGTAATAACATTTTCCTTGGCATTTAATTTGGGTTATAGTTTCCAGCGAAGAATCCATAACCTATGTTTCAGTTTACCCGGGTGAATGTTAGGAAACTTGATTGCTTTCTTGCTGGATATAACTTTTAGTAATAATTTCATGATTTGACTGCATTTCATTTTTATTTTTATGTTTTTGAACATTTTTGAAAGTTATTTACCATTTGTATTAATATATATATATATATATATATACGGATATATATATATGTCAATTAAATCTCTAACGTAAAGAAAACCAATTTGCACATGACCGACAACATAAAATCTCATATTAGAAGTATGTAATAACATTGGAAATAATAATTTCAAATAACTCAAGAACCGTCGATATAAAGGACATTAAATGAATATTTTTAAGATGCACGTGCAAAACGCAATTCATTGAAGTAATATCTTTCTATGATTTTCATATAAAAGATTATAACTTTGTCACAATTCTAAGACTAAACGTTATAATTAAAATGCATTAGCATCATCAGATATATATCAGAATATTTACAAACACTGTCTTTGTAATTCTACTACATTTCCCATAATAGTAAAGTTAGAAACACTTTTAGAAAACATGAAATTCTGAATTTCTGGATATATTACGGAAACCAGACAAATTGATTTCTTTATTATTACTAACTTAGTGATAAAAAAGTGTTGTAGATAAAAAAGTGTTGCAGTTCAATCAAGGGGTTGTATTCTTTCCTCTGAAAATGACAAAGCAGGGATGATACAAACAACCTCTTACAACATAAATAGATAAGATGGACGCATATTGTGAAAATAATATCAAGATGTCAATAAATGAATAGCACGACAACTTTGCTTATTTCAATTTACATTTTTTTTAAATTTTGCTTTTCCTATTTTTCATTGTCAATTTCATTTTTAAATTCAATTACGCGAAATTTAAAGATGTTATTAATTTATTGACATTCAAATAGTGTTTCGGTATTGTTAAGCCACGCCCATAATTTAAATTTTATTAACTCGCGAAAGCGAAGTTTTTACTAGGGATAGCACACGTAAGGAACTGTAATTAATGTGAAAAATCATCATTTAATTTAATCATGTAGTCATAATTCCAAAAACATGTAAATTCCTTTTATATAAGTTAATAAGTAAGCACAAATTAAGACAGTTATAAACTCTCTAATAAGGCTTTGGAACAAAAATAATTAAAGGAGAGCGTCACCCAAGAATATTGTTAATAGACGTATTAAATTATTTTTCTGATATAAAATTTTAAAATCTGCGGAAATACCAGTGTCTCAAATATAAAATTAGGCAGAAAAGTTACATTAAGTGTCAAACTACAACTTGAAATAGTTTTTAAATCAAGAGAATCGAGTAACTACCTGAAAAACGAAATAGCATTTTCTTCGAAGGTCATTTGAAAGCACCGACGCCGTTAAAAATATTCAAACCGACCATACCAGCACAGATTCCGTTAACCTTATCCGATCTTCGGACTCCAGAACGAAGCCACAGAGAACTTCGAGAGTTTCAATTGAACAGTTCCACACCTGAAATCCAGCCTTTTTCCGTCTATTGAATTCAACTTCCTTATTCAGCCGTTTAATCTACGAAGTACAGGTTTCTAATAAAATATTTATAGACGCCAATATTATTTTTTTACAACAAGTCATGCACTTTTAATTTACACAACTTGATTTTTGCTTACAATACTAATAGGTATAACAGCACTTTAATTTCAAGCTTAGGATCATTTATATGTAGTAGTACTTACCATTTTGATCGTTTTCGTGTCACTTATTCTATTATAATAACTAATTTTTATAAGCGCAGTTAATATCATAACCTATTTTGTACAGATGTAATTTAATCATAAATATTAATTCAATATTTCACCGTAATAGGAGAATAGATATTTACTGTTTACAGAATTCTAGCTTGAATAAATATTATATAACGGGTGTTCAGAAATATTCGAAGTCAAAGTAGTATTTGAAAATATGAAGTCATGTCTGAGATAGATTGATTTTTGACAAACAACAGTTGACATTTAATAATTATTACAAATCAGATACTTAAGTAAAGATATACGATTTTTTGTTCAAAGCCCACTTGACTTCGAATGTTTCTGGACACCCGTTATTTGTTGATTTAAAAATTACTGTTTTATTGGTATATGTGATCCACAGTCTATGTCTTTGTTTTATTTAAATTTGATTTGATTATATATAAGTGGGGAATACTTGCGATGATCCTGTAAAAGAGAGTCCCAATATTATTTTATATTTACTTTTACATGCTCTACCGACCGAACTACGCCATCTATTGTATTCCTGAGATTACATTAATAATCAGCTGGCTGTTCACTATTCATTCATACCTAATATAACATTATTTAGAACTCATTCAATATATCGAACCCTCATTTCGTATCAATATATATATATATATATATATATATATATATATATATATATATATAAATATATATCGTATATATATATATAAAACACAGAAAAAGAATACAAAAGCTAGGGAGGTCTTAGAAATGATCCATATTTTCAAAAACAGCAGAACAATCAACGACCGAAACGAAATTGATGGACTTTCTAAACTCTATTACCCACCCATTAAACAATAGATACATAACCCCCCCCCCCCCCCCCCCGCACACACAAACACAAACCAAAAATATTTTTTTTTATCAGTTCCCATTTGTAAATACTTTAACTATATACCCCTAAACACGGTCTGACCACTTTGCTAATTCCAAAATAGAACAGAAATTAACCTCTCTGAACCAAGACACAGACACTTACAATATTTGAACCAGTGCGGTCGGTCCTTAATAAAAAAAGTCTCCGATGTCCCCGATAACACATGCTGCACAGAATGCGTGTTTTTGAAACCCAACAAAAGAAACGGTGAGTTTATTGTCATTCATTGCTTTCGTTACTGTATTTGTAGTTTAATTTAAATTTCCAATTCATTTATACAGATGTAATCACCTTAATTTTTCCTTACTTATCATTAATCTAATTTTAGTTTAATTTTAACTTTAATTGTTAATTTGATTGATTAATTCAGTTTTTTAATCTAATTTTAATTTTAATTGTTAATTTAATTGTTAATTCAGTCTCACAAAAGCAAACACAGTTCTCATGTTTTCATTGTATTAATTCTTGTTTCTAGTTACTTGAAAAAGACTGAATAATAATAAAAGTCGAAACGTCGTAGAATAAAACATCAAAATTCAATAAAAGGTCGCTAAACCAATAAAAAGTCTATTATTTTTAATATACATATATATATTAATATAAAGCGGAAGGAAATCGCCCCACGTTGGTTCGTCAATTTAATATCGAACGGACAGGCAGTCGCTTTATGATAAAAAAATGGGAAATTTAATGTTTAAATAAACTGGTAAGATACTTTTAAAAATATGAATTATAAATCTCTATATTAATTATGCTATCAAATGTTACACACAGATGGGGTTGTATAACGTTAAATCTATTACTTGCGTGTGATGCAAAGATACATAATCGTTAATAACGAAGTATACTTAACCTAAACAGCGGTTCATGTATAAAACTTCTTATAAGTATATTTGGGTGGGCTAAAATTTGTGTTATGTGTCCGGCTTCGAAGAACAATTTGACTCTTGTGTTGGGCATAGAAAAATACCGTTTAAAATGTAGGTTCGGTGACTACAATAGAACACTTACTAAATCAGCTGATACCGATTCAATAAATAATGGTATTTTTATATTCAAATCTACTAAATAAAACGAGTGAGATAAGGAATAATGTAAAAGACTTTAATGAAGTTATTGAAGAACAGGTAAGTGATCAAATTAATTAGATTATGAATATTCAAACGTATCAGGTCACGTGATAAAATAAACATGTAATAAATTCTAGGTTAAACAAAACAACTAAATGAACGTGACATTAATAAAGCTAAATTCATAAATAATTCTATTATTAAATTTATCTATATTAAACAGGAAACTGTATTCTTCTAGACTTAACTTAAATTATGTTAATATTAAAATGCATCATAAGTTATAACTATTAAAAATAATTTGATTGTGGTTTTATTTGTTGAAGTGAATTAATTTATCATTTTCAAAAAAATTCGTAGGAGGTTTAAAGAATACTTATGTGGACATAGACAGGAATTGGTTATTCTGGACTTGGCTGGTAGATCCGTAAATGCAAGGATACAAGTTTGAACGGGCAATCGGATGGCGTCCCCGCTTGGGTTTCGATCTAACGGCAGGCTTTCCCGGTGAAATGGAATTTTCGTTTTCTTGGACACCGGTTATCGTCTGGACTTGCAAAATGCGTCAAACAGGAACTGGATATACAGGTAAGGTTTGACTAGGTTCGATGTATAGGTTTTCTAATTTTTATTTTTACCTAGTGACGCCAACTCTCATTTGTTCTGAATTTTGGCTTCTTATTCGTCCAATCTGTATGTATTTCTATAATCTCGTTGTTTTTTATAATGAAAATGACAATTTAATCATTCAAAATATACATATGCTTAAGATAAATTCCATAGTTTATTTTAGTAAATAAATAATTGATGTGTGAATGTTGATAATTGTACATAATGCTAATTTTATTGTTGGGATAATTCCCGCTGTAGTTATTTTAAATTAGTACAGTCTCGCCTAAATAATTGGCGTCATTATTATTGATCAATTAAGTTGAAATATCTTTGGAAATACAAGATATCGGAATGAAATGACAAAGGTAAATGAAAAGATAAAAATAAATAAATATGAGAATTAATTTTAAACAATTAGAAACGCGAAATCAACTTTATTGATATTACATAAGAAGAATTCAGTATCAATATTTTTTATTATTCTAATGATTACATATACACATTAAAATTCTGTCTCTTGCTAACTAAGGCATTCTTATGTGTAGGCTTGACCACATCAATATATATATATATATATATATATATATATATATATATATATTGTAATGGGGCAAACAGCACCCTAATTCCAGCATCTATAATAGGAAAAACATCATTAACAATAATAAAACTCATAGATGAAAGGTTAAATAAGCGGATTTTGTATGTAAAATTAGTATCGAAATGTATATAAATTAATATGACGATAACTTAGTATACTTTTAATTAACCTATTTTTATTTCTAAACTTACTTTTATATTTTTATTTTCAATTTCATAATTCAAATCTTTAGCGCGAAGTAACTGATATCTAATTTATCTACATCAATATTTTGTATCGACACTAGTTAGACACGCCCACTTTTTTTAAAAGGCAATTAACCCGCGAAAATGTTATTTTCTATAAGCAGATACAACATAACCTAGCATTGGAAAACATGTATTGCCAACTTGAAAAATATTCTATAAATTTTATTATTATGACAAAATTATTAAATTGTTTATATTTTTCTTGTTAATGGATTTAGTAAAAGTAAAACTTCGAGGCTATATCATATTATTAACTAGGCTTTGAAAATAAATAACCGCTATCGGCGTCTTTTCCTAAAAAATCTAATAACGTACCCATGGCCGTAATTTTGTACAGCTCCGAAGAAAATTTATATATTAATTAAAATACCCGTTTTTTATGCTGAATCAAGATATTAATAATTGGTTTAACATTTGAAAACAAACCTGAAGCTTATCGCTTGGAAATTTACAAAATTCGAGACGGGCATCTTTAAAATTGGAGTTCCGACGAGGAGGCAGAATCGAAGCCGTTTACTCCGCATACGCCGTCACCAAATATTTGGAGGACCCGCACTTTGTATTTCCCGATCATTTCGCTTTCTTGCTGGACAACTGCAGAGATTATATGAATACAGGTTCACTTCTATCAATATTCTACAACAAAGTCGAAATAGTTAATATTATTTGATTAAAACTTATCTATTAATAAAATCAAAAACCTGAATTTTACTTTTATTCATATCTAAAACCTTCATATTATAGTTATCCCATATGAATAATTAAAAACTTAGTAGTACTTGCCTGATTTGATGTGTAAACCGTAGAAATTTAATATAAGGTCATATTAGTTTACTACACATAACCCCTTAAGTATAAAACACACGTGCATTATAAGTAGTTAATTTTATTTGTCGCTAGACACATTTATTTGTTCGTATTGCAGATTCCTATTTATTTCAATAAACTATATTATTTTTATTACCTAATACACTCTTTTATTTGTTAGTGTTAAGTTGTAGGAGTTATTTCATATTAGATTTATCTATTTAAACACCATACAAAGGAATAAACAGTCACATTCTATCGACGAAGATCCTGAGAAGTCAAATTCTAATTATTACATGCTCACGATTGCTAGTTGGTATATAAAGAACATAGATAGCGTTGATCTAAATATATTTTCATATTAAAAGGCGCCCAATTATAATTCAAATTTATTTACTTTAACTTTCATTACATTTATCATTCTATTATACATATTTAGATCTTCACAGCATCTCAGCTATATATCAATATATATATATATATATATATATATATATATATATATATATATTGTTATAATAGAGAAGGCTGAAAAATAATAAAAGGAAAATAAAAAAAAAACAAAGAAAGAAAAACTAGCTCAGAAATGATAATTTAAAACTTAATAAAAAAATATGCAGAAAATTCTTAATCTCAGGGTTACTAGCGGGATCCGAATATACAGACAGCAACACAGATATACATAAAATAAAACGATTAGGTAAAATTAAATAACAAATAAATTTATTAAACACTATAGTTACGACAGTACAAAATACAATTACGTTTAATTTGTTGAGTTACAAATGTTTACGTATGCAACCTTCTATATTGCTATACACATTAGGTTGCCTACATCAATAATATGTATATTATTATATTGATAAATGGATCGTGTCAAAATTTTGAATGAAAACAAGGTAAGAACAACAATAAATTGATAAATATGTTCAGTAGAATATTATCATTGAAATAACGTGAGTATTATAATTTAGAAATATTAGATCGCAAGAAATGTTATATCTTTAATTTTTTATTACAGGAATAAATTTTCTATAGAATACCTGATACATGTGACCGTTATGGTAGTATCTAAATTACGTGTTCTCTGGAAGTAGAATATTCTGTAAAATTCCAACAGGTTCAGCAAGTCCGAATGTAATGAATCAGTCTGTTTCCTCCGATAGATGTTCAAAACGCAAATCTGCATACGTTCCTTGATGCTTGTAGAACTCTGCTAGGTTATGTCCACATATGATAACCGGAAGAAAGCGTAATTTATCCAAATATAACCAAGAAAAGGTTCCAGTAGCTTCTTATATAAAGCTGCTTAAACGTAAAATTGCTTTTAGATTAATTGGAAATACAAAATGTTGATGATAAGGAATCCTAGTATCTCCACACTCGAAGTATGTTTCTCGCAAGGTATTTATAATATGTAAAATAATGAATTCACTTTCTTGTTATTAGAAATATAGCCGTAGATAATTTTATTTAAATAATTTCGAAGAAGTAAATGAATATTAATCTTTTCTTAACCACCGCATGCAAAAAACTCTTAATTAATTATCATCTTCTTTTTTTTTCCATCGTCTTGACTACATATCATATTTTGTAGAAACATAAATCAAATTTTCATAGAAAACTTATACAATGAATTTCAAAATTATAAAAGATAATTTAGTCAGAATAGAAAGAAATAATTTTAAATATGAATTTCTTAAATATGACAGAGATGAAAATATCTCTGACAATCTATAAATGTGATAATATATCCAACTCACGTAATTCCAAATGCACATTTAAAAGTGATGATATCAAAAGTGATAATAAATATCAGAGTTTACAGTAATTTGAACATACATGAAATAATCATAGTCAGTTTTAGAAATCTAGAATTCTCGCGAACATAAATAAGATGAATTTAATTAAAGGGCGAAATATAAAGATTGACTAAATATAACATATCATATTAATCGGTAACATGATTTTTAAAACCAATTATGATTTTACATCTTTAAAATACAAAATTCTATCTATAAAGTAATGTTTCACAAATCTGATTATTCCAGATATAACATTCTTGGAATTGATATTTAATAAGAAGAAGAATACATAATGAAGAGTACTGACCCACATCAATATATATATATATATCGATTGATAAATTCTTGGAATTTTAGGCTTTTATATTAAATATTTTTTTTAAATATTTTCAAATTGTATGTTATTTTGCGAAGTAAATGTCAATGTAAACATTTCTGTCTACAAATTACAATACAAATGTCAAATAATTGAGTTGCTATGGATAAAATTATTCAAAGATACATTCCAATTGCATAATAATAAATCATGCCATAGTATTCCAAAAACAGATAGCCAGGTGTGAACATATGTGTTGTCCGCTGCTAGCAGCTTGTGTCTCCCTCTGGGTATGAACTTGTGTGTTGGTTGCTGCTGGCAGCTTGGGTCTCTTTCTGGGTGTGTTGTTTTGTGTTTGTGTGAGCGCGTAAGTGTAGGGTTGTGTATGTTGGCGCGCTCGTGCGTATGTTTAGTCACCGGTCGCGTAAATTTAGAGAGATCGGATAACCAGCCGTTGCGCAGGGCCGAAAAACCTTTCCCGGCAACTTCATTACTTTTCCGTGCAGTACTTCGACGGCCCGACCCCCGCCCCATCGAGGCAAGGCTTAGACCAGCGAAGCGCACCCTGCACGGGGTTGCTCATCGCCAACCGAGGGAACACTCTTAGCGGCTACTTCGGTCGACGACGGTCACACTTTGTGCAGTCTTAACATTTTCCACCAAAGCGGGGGCACTGCACACACGTCGAAAGTGTGTGCTGTTAACGGCAGCCTAGCCAGGTTGCCGCCCAGGACCGGTCCTAGTGGTGTGTGAATTGCGAGGCGCCGTGTTTTGCGCCGCGCAGCTTGGTTCCTCTCTCATGCTGGAAAGGCGGAATGGCACCTGTCTGCCCATCGGGCAGACCCCCCTAGAGTTTGGTAGCGCATATGCTAGGCTACAACCAGTAGAGGACCACATCAGCACAAAACTAAAACAGAGAAAAACAGGGAAAAGCAAGACATGAGTTATTATTATGTATGCGCCCGTGGAGCGTCTTAAGATGCGAAATTGTCGACATTCGCCTTAAACGAGAAGGAAAACCACGAGAACCTACTCGAACAGGAATGAAAACACAGTCAACATGATTAGCAAATGTATATGATATTTAAATGTAATTGATATTTAAATAACTTAAGATATATAACAAGAAAAAAAATATATATATATTATGATTGTAAATTGTAGATCGTTACACAATTAAGTTATAGTATATATTGCTTAAATTTTTTATATAATTTTTAATTGAATTTTTTTCCTGTTTAATACTAATCATTTCTTTAATTTGTCTTTTCATCGTGTGTTGTTCTTTATCAATTATCTGTGTGTTTTCAAAATCGAAATGGTGATCGCGTTGTAGTTTGTGTGTAGATAAAGCAGTTTTGTCTATTTTAGAGTATTTGTGGGCTTGTATTCTTTTGTATAAATATTGTTTCGTTTGGCCTATGTAGTAACTATCGCAATCGCGACATGGTATTTTATATATGACATGTGTTTCTCGATTTTTTTCTATGTTAGGTTTAAGTTTTGAAAATACATGTTTATTAGTATTACTAAGTTTATATGTTGTAGCTATATCATATTTTTTTAAAGTGTATTTAATTTTTTCTGATAGTTGTGGAACATACGGAATCGTGATATATGTTGTGTCATTGTTCAAATTTTTAGTGGTGTCTGCAGTGTTGTATATTTGGTGTACTCTTTTTTTAATAGTTTGGTCTATAAGTTGTGGTGGATAATTATTATCAGTTAAGATTGTTTTAATTTTTTTGATGTTATCTTTTCTGTATTGAGTATGTGATAGTTTTACTGCCCTATCAGTAAGATTATTTATAATCATTTTATTGAATACTGTAGGAGCATTTGCCGCCCGATCTTGGGCGGCAACCTGGCTAGGCTGCCGTTAACAGCACACACACGTTTGACGTATGTGCAGTGCCCCCGCTTTGGCGGAAAATGTTATGATGGCACAAAGCGTGACCATCGTCGACCGAAGTAGCTGCTAAGAGTGTTCCCTCGGTTGGCGATGAGCAATCCCGTGCAGGGTGCGCTTCGCTGGTATGCGCCTTGCCTCGATGTGGCGGGGGTCGGGCCGTCGAAGTACTGCACGGAAAAGTAAAGAAGTTGCCGGGAAAGGGTTGGCGGCCCTGCGCGACGGCTGGTTATCCGATCTCTCTAAATTTACGCGACCGGTCACTAAACACACGCACGAGCGCCAACATACAAAACCCTACACTTACGCGCTCATACAAACACAAAACCACGCACCCAGAGAGAGACGCAAGCTGCCAGCAGCAACCAACACACACAAGTTCATACCCAAAAAGAGACACAAGCTGCTAGCAACGGACAACACATATGTTCACACCTTGCTATCTGTTTTTGGAATACTAAGGCATGATTTATTATTATGCAATTGGAATGTATCTTTGAATAATTTTATCCATAGCTACTCAATTATTTGACATTTGTATACTGTCATTTGTATTTTATATCCTTGATAAAGGCATCATTGCCGAAACATGTAGGGTTGTTTTAAATATATATACTTTGAAGTAAACCAGACCTTTAATCGCCAACTGATTGAATTTACCATATCATACCAAGGTCACGAAAATATTATATATATATATATATATATATCTTCGTGACCTAGGTATGATAAGGTAAACTAAATAAGTCGGCGATTAAAGGTCTGGTTCAATACTTCAAAGTATATATATTTAAAATAACTCTACATGTTTCGGCAATGATGCCTTTGTCAAGAGAATACAAAATATAAAATTGAATTTAACAATTTTATATTTTGTATTCTCTTGACAAAGGCATCATTGCCGAAACATGTAGAGTTATTTTAAATATATATACTTTGAAGTAATGAACCAGACCTTTAATCGCCGACTTATTTAGTTTACCTTATATATATATATAATGTTATATTACGATGTAAGGGCTATATATATAAATGAATGAATGTTATAAATGCCCCAAAACGTTGGGCTCAAAATGTAATATCGATGACGTTAATATATAAAAATGTAAAATGTGAATTATTTTTCCCCAAAAGTTGGGATGACAAAAGTTATGTTTCTATGAACGTAAATTGTATATAAAAATTTATTTAAATCGGGCTTATTCAATACTTATCTGTTTTTTATCGGCTAGCTTATTTCTCTCTCTCAGGGTTAAGGTAGGTTCACTTCTCTCCACTTTGAATTTATTTACGTAGCTTATTTAATTGGAAATGGAACAATATCTCAAGTACTTTACAAAAAAAAACCAAAGTAAAATATTGACAATTAACTTTATTAATAAGAAAACATCTTGAAAAATTTGAGAATTTAAATAAACAGTTTAGTGACACACATATAACATAAGGGAAACACACTTAGCAGTTGGTATTCTTACAGTACAAATGCAACATGGTGTAAGACAAGTGCAAATAATTGTTGCTTTATTAAGATATTTTATAAAAGTGAAATAGAATCAAGTTTTAAAATTAAAAGTAGTGGATACTAATATTTAAATAATGTTGAATAAAAATTACAGTGGTTGAATATCGGTGAAAGCAATGCAAATAATTATTTATAGAATAAACAAAAAAAGTTCTAGAAGTGTTCATGAGCAAGTAAAAATGGCGCGTATAATATTTGTAAAAATAGCAAAAACCTGAATCTTCGGATATAACCTCTGTTGATTCCTGCGCTTGTGTTCTGGAGAAGTCTTCACAGCGGGAAACTGGAGAATATTTCTGCTACTATCCTTCGGGATGATGTGAACTTTTTAAAATCTCCAAGTCCGACGGCGGCTTGAGCGGATGGCCGATCTCGAGCGTTCAAAGATGGTGTTCGATGTACGGTGAAATTTTAGGCGGGTAGTTTTCGTATCGAAAACTTTAAAAATTCTTAACTCTTGAACTGTTTGGTCGGAAGATGTTAAATTTGGTCTACAGGTAGTTCGTAGGTAGGTGAAACGTTTGGTAGACTTAAAAATCTCGAGCACTTAATATTTTCGCCAATTTATTTTAATTAAGCCGGAGCACAAAAAACGTGACCTCTCGTTGCAACTACTAATTACCGACGCCAATCTTTTCATTTGTTTTTAATTGCATAACTTGCCGCAAATCGCTCCATTCTTTACTTGCATTATCTTTTTGAATATTATTAAATTAAACATTTTTACAGTGTAAAACAGTTAAAAAAATTACATTTTGATTTATAAAATAACTTTAGTTAGGTAACATATGTTGATGTGTTTACAATCACTCTGTCAACATTTGTTTCTTTGCGGGTTATTGCACCGTTAAAATTGTGGGCGGGGCTTAATTGTTCAAATACATTTAAATATAAATACGTTAAATTTGTTTGAATAAAATCGCGTTAAATATTAATTTGAAATAGAAATGAATATAAACATCACAATAAAAAAAATAGAAAAATAAGTTAATTATTTCAAGGCAAATTTGTCGTCATAATAAAGTATTTATACTTTGAATCAATTTTTCCCCTTCTTGGTATTAAAGTACATAGTAAATATAAACATTACAGTTACATGTATTCTTTGTATTTCTTTTCAGAGAAAGAGCCCTTTTTGCAATGCCTCAATATATATATATATATATATATATATATATATATATATATATATATATATATATGTATTAAGATGTAGTCGTTTTATAAAAGCTGCACTCTAAAACAGAACAACTGAACTGATCTTAGAATTTATGAAGAAGACAGGAACATAGAGATAAAAACATACAGAATTGATGTAGCATTGAAAACTGATGCAAGACTAGAAACAATGAAATATCTAGGGCAATAGCCAGCTAAACAGTGGAAAATATTGTCTAATTGTGATAACGGAAAACTCATGGCTCTGTAAAGTTCTCTCTGTAGGCTGCATTTAGAGTGATTACGAGAATGGTTTTGTTAAAATGAAACAACAATGATAAACAAATTTTATCCCTAGTAAGAAATGACAATCATATTCGTTAAAGCACTACCTTATATATAAACTAATGTTGTAATTGACATTGTGTGTAATTTCAGCAATGTTATACCATTGTAATTTGCTGTATGTCAATATACTAAGTGGCGTGTACTTAATTATCTATTGATAACTCGTATTTAGAATTCGGCATTTTTAATAAATTATATGCGCAAGAATATATGATCATAAATTCGTTTAAAATCAATTATTATTCTCTGTAATTATAAATATATATTTAACATATACAGTTTCTCTAAACATTTACTTACAGATTTTGTTTTCCATAATTTTAATTTCTTTGTTTTACTTTGCAGCTAACTATATAAGCAAATGTACTTTGTCGGATCCAAACTTGAATAACTGCATCAAAGAAGAAACTAATAAAGCAATTGTAGAAGTGGTCAAAGGTAATATTTATAATGGATACATGTATAATTATATATTTTCGATATTATTAAAAATTCTTTAGTTTTATCCAAATCTCAAGCTAAATTATTGAACTTTAATAACTTTTAAACTTAAAACAACAAAAACTGAAGAAAATAATTTTTGATTACTACACAAATTCACAAAAATAATATATTTATTGTGGTAGGGAACACGAAGGATATAAAATGTAAATTTTAGTCTTAAGTCTAAACGAAGTGAATATTTAATTTCTCGTATGTACAGATAGCACAAAAATGTATGAAAATAATTTAATATTGTAAAATATTTGTCTCTTTTGGTTCTTTTAAGTAAAACTAAGGGTAATTTAGACACACACTATATTAACAATAAAAAAACACTAAATAACCTTAAAGCTAATAGTAATAATAAGAGCATTTATTTCACAATATGTATTTATATGTCAGTATTTATTCACATTTATATAATATCACACGACGGCGATTACTCGTCCGGTCTCCTTTCCGAACTGTTCTTATATAGTGTATAGCTTATTCGAGGGCCTTCCAGAAGCTCTTTTCTAGGAGGTCCGGGAGACCATATGACATACTATGCGCGTGATACCTCGCCCGACGTATCGTCGGATAACTCACATCACAATATGTAAAAGAAAAGGCACATAGTAGCATGAAAGCAATTTGATTTCGGACACCGTAAAACAGTAAAACATAAATAATGCCTACATGGTTATTGTGAAGTAACTAAATTGCAAACGAGTTATAAAAAATTCACTTAAGATAATGAAATAGAGTTACTGTGCAGATTTTGACGTAACTGGAAATTCAAGTATGTAATAAGTTATAAAAACATGAATTTTGATCGAGTACATGCGTTTCGCGTTTAGGAAGTCTTTACATGGTCGTAATCCAGAGGTACTCTGCCATCTTCCATCCTTCTGATATGCTCGTTGCAATGCGTACTTCGCTGTCGCCCCCTCCAGTACTTGACATTAATCTTATGTCCTTGTTTCGGATTCAACATCTTATTGTATATCGCGATATGTTCCTTAATATTGTCATTTCTGCTGTTCGAAATATATTTTTTGTCCGTTCATTGTTTCCATAGCATACGTCGTTACGGATCTGACGAATGTTTTATATACTCTGACTTGACTTGCTAAGTTATTAGAACAAATGACGTCCCTGGAGGCTCCACATAATCTGCATGCTTTATTTATGTGGGTTCTGACTTCCACTGTCCTTGACTTAAAGAAACTTTCACGCCAAGGCTATTGAATGTCATCACCTGTTCTATAGGGTTTCCTTCCACCATGAATTTGCCACTTATTGGTTCTTTAGTGATATTCAGCGATTTTGTTTTTGCCGTAGATATTTGCATATCTGGGCATCTGGCTTTCAGGAAAAATGAGTGAAAGAGTCGTTCTAAGTCGTTTTAATTTTCAGTTATTATCACCTCCTCTTCATGGGTAATATAAATCGCTCCTATCGTTAGCTGTATACCTGTTTCCGAAGTTTTTGATGTGGTCTATTATTTGGTTCATTACTGTGTTGAACGTTCACGGACACAATAACATAGCCTTATCAGAGGCCTATTCGTGTTGGTATTTGTTCTGTTCGTTGTTGATTAATCGAAATGTAGGCAGATGTATGAAGATTAAGCATTCTTTTCTATTTATTTCTATTAAGGTGTTAGGTACTTGTTTAGGTTTTAATACATTGACTACGTCACTCAATCTCACTCTAACGAAGGTGTATGTCAAATTGATGAATCATATGAAGGACGGTTTTCTATATTCTGTTGAGTTTTCGATAATTTGCGTTGTTGTGCATCTAGGGTTGATCTATTTTTTCTAAATCCCTTCTGTTTCTCTGACGTGGCCACACAACCGGCGATCATCGATTCCATTGGTGCATAACTTCATAACTAAAGCTGAGATTATATGATAATGCATATTTTTTAATTATGATATGTTTACTAAAATTACTACAAATCTATACGGATCATGTAAAAAGAAAGCATTTGTGGCTACTTTTGTTTTGCATATCTTCCATATAAATACTGCATTGAACATATTTCATATAAAATTGCCTATTTGTTCATATTTTATTATTTATATCAAAATTACACTAACATGAGCATGAGAATTTCCGGGAATTCCCAGATTTGTGTTTATCAAGTCGGGGAATCTACGAGCAATGAGGTTGATCTATAGGTCATATCGCCAGTTGTGTTTAGTTAGTTCTCTAAAGTATATGTACACGTAATTTTACCTTGTCATTTTTGTATATGTATACAGTATGATTGAAGTTTCATTTTGTTTTTTTTGGGGGATATATTCCAAAAAATTTAGCAAATAAAATAGTAAAAATTTTTTCTAATAAAAGTTGTCTAGAAACGCCAAAAAAAAATTATTTATAACAGCGCAATGTTTTCAAGTTTCACTGTTAACATTTCATACATAATAGGTCAGTAACCGATGAGTGGCCGTAACGATATCAAACTGTGTCAGGGTCAAGTTTAAGATGTGAGACTGCAGTTTACTTGGTAGATGTGATAGAATGAAATGTCCGGTTTGTTTGTATGCTTAGTGACGTCAACCGAAACAATGCGTGCAATGTTTCGTAGATTAAATATTAGTTCAACTGGATCAACAGCGATTTTCGCTAAATTTATGAGTGGGAATAATAGATAACTTATCGTCGGCCCGTTTATTCTCCCTGCTCATGTTAATGGCCAAACTTATTTAGAATTCTTACAACATAATTTACAACCGCTGTTAGAAGATGTCCCCCTTAATATTAGATATCGGATGTGGTTTCAACATAATGGTGCTCCGGCACATTTTACACACACTGTTCGTAGACATTTAAATACTGTGTATCATGATCATTGGACTGGACGCGGGGTCCTGTCGCATGGCCACCGCGTTCTCCTGACTTAAATCTGCTGGACTTTTTCTTCTGGGGCTATTTAAAGCAACTGGTGTGTGTGAATGAAATAGATACCATCGATAAACTGCAAAATCGTGTGAATGGAGCAAGTACTTTAATACGGGAGCAAAATGTCCTTCAGCGTGTCAACGAATCACTCATTCGACGTTTGGAGTTGTGTGTGCTTGTCGGTGGGGGAAACTTCGAACACCTGTTGTAGACATGTAAAGTACGTATTAACTATCCTAAAAATATCGTTTTTGTTACTATTATTAATTTATATTTTTTTTTTAAATAAAAAAATGTTATTTTTTTTAAGTTTGTTTTATGTTATTTAAGTTAACAAAAGGAAACTTCAGTCATACTGTATATACAGGGTGTCCAGAAACTCTCCTAACAAACCAAGACCGGAGTTTCCTCAGATAATTTTAAGACAATTAAACCCAAATTCACCTAGACCGAAAATGCTTCCTAAGGGAGCTAGAGTTCTTTGAAGATGGCGCCTTGTATTTATTTTTTTTTAATTCCTCCAGAACGCTTCTATTTAGAAAAACAAAAACTGGTATGCTTATTTATCCTCCAGAGATGAATCGATTCCATCAATTGCGAATTTCTAGTACCGGTCATAGGCGTCCGTTTTGAGTAGGTCAACGGTTATTTTAAGGCATCCGGCCCACTTTAGCAGGAATGTACGAGACTTTCTAGATAATAACTACGAAGACCATTGGATTGGAAGAGGCGGTCCAGTTGCTTGGCCAGCAAGGTCGCCGGATTTGAATCCTTGCGATTATTGTGTTTGGGGATACATAAAAGCATTTGTTTATTCCGTTCCGATACAAAATCGCGCACAACTCTGGCTAAGGATACAAGATGCTTGCAACGAATTTAGAAATAACTTTGGAATTTTTGCAAGAATTCGGCGTTCTCTAAGCAAAAGGATAAACTTATGCATAGAGACTAATAGTCATCACATCGAGCAACTTTTGTAACAATCTACCATTGATACTTGTTCTTTTTTGTTAGTTTCGTTCCATTTTAATAAATAATTTGTTTTTAATTTATTAAATTAATTTTCATCCATGCCTTGATAGTCCAAGCCAACATCGTCGCCAAAAATAAGTAGGTACATAATAAATTGAACTTTAATGAAGAAAAAACGAAAAATTTACAAATCGATTTTTCTAGAAAACGGTGTATCCTACCGACTTAAAGTAAGAGTACCTTTTAGTACTGTAATACCTGAAAATTTAATAATCTAGTGTCACAAATGCTTAAAAGTTAATGACAAAAAAGTTATGCCTTAAAATAACCGTTGACCTACCCAAAACGGACGCCTATGACCCGTACTAGAAATTCGCAATCTAAAATCTTGTTTACCCTAAGGTGTAAAGTTGTAACATGTTGTTACGTAGAGTATACAAATTTTGACAATTCTTTTTTATTCTTTGATGACATTCGAGCATCAGTCCATGTCTTTCCTCTTTTCTTCAGAATTACTGCTACTTCATGATTCCAAGTTTTCTTAGGTCTTCCGTTTCCTTATCTGTGCTGAACTGGCTTCCCATAAACGTTTGACCTGGCTTCTACCATTCATATGGTTTAAACGTCCAAGCCATTTTAATTGATTTCTATCAATAACATCAACTGTACTGTGTCGTTCCTTTATCTATCTAGTCTCGTTATTTCTTTCACCGCTCTTAAATACTTCACATATATGGCTTGCATTTTACTTTTCAAAGATTTATTAAGCACCCAGCTTTCACTGACCTAGGTTAAGATTGGCCTAAATTCAGTTCTATACACAGTCATTTTTGTATGTCTACTTATCTTTCCTGGGAAAAGTTTTGTTGAGGCTGTGATATGTACGTGCAGAATTAGATATTCTTTCATTGACTTCGCTTTCCATATCTTCATCTTTTCCTATTAACACGTCTAAGTAGTTGAAGACGTCGACTTGTTCTATTTTTTCTTCATTTATTTCTATACTAATTGTTTTGCTTCCTTTCCTCACTTTAGTTTTATTTGTATTTATTTTCATTTTCTTTTTCTTTAGCTACGTGTCCTATATTTTGAAACTTTCCTGTAAATCATTTTCTTTAGGGGCGCATATCATGAGGTCGTTAGCGAATGCACATACTGAAAGTTCAACCGTCGAAATCATGTATCGATCTGGATAAAAGATTTTCCTTAATTTTGTGTTGATAATGGCAGAGTGTTTTGTAAGTATTGCAGTAAAATGGTAAGCTTGTATTTGCTTACGTTTAATTTTATATTTTAATAACTGCAAATAATTATTGTAGGTTCAATGAGACAAAAAATTTCAATTAGCGCGGCATGTAGGAACTGATTTGCATAAAAGAAATATCACAAGATTTGAAAATCCACCACAAGCAAGTAACAATATAGAATAGAATAGTTTATATTATGAATTACGTAGCGCCCTCTTAAGCAAATATTCCACTTACAAATTTGGATAATTCAACGTTTCAAAATTTTTTAGAGAAGTATACGAAACTGTCAGTTCCTAGTCGCTCAACTACAACAAGAACGTATGAATCTATTGTTTGAGGAAATTATGATGAAAATTAAGGAAACAATACGTGAAAATTATATTTATTTCGTAGTCGATGAGACAACATATAGTTGTGGATGCAATAGTGCCAACTTATTGATTGGCATTTTAAATGAAAATTGCGCCGCCCAATCCTTTATAATTGGTACAGAAAAATTGTAGAAAACAAATGACTTAACTTTAACAAGATTTATAAGTGACAAGTGACAAGGTATTATTGATGTTAGCGGATGCTGCGACATATATACTGAAGTCAGCATAGAATTTGAAGATTTTTACCCGAATTTGATGCAGGTAACATGTTTGGCCCATGCTGTTAACAGAATAGCAGAAGAAATACGTTACGCATTACCAGTTATTAATTAATTGATCTATTTGACAAAAAAGTATTTGTTAAAGCACCGCTGAGGGTTCAAGCATACAAAGATAAGCTACCTGGTCTGGCACTGCCACCACAACCTATAATAACAAAATGGGGCATGTGGCTTGACGCAGCTGTATTTTATGCAGATACCTTTGAACAGATAAGAGAATTTATTCTCTTTTTTCAAACGACTCGATAGCAATTGCAGATTGCAAAGATATTCTAAATAAACAGCAAATGCACCAAGAGTTAACTTTTATCAAAGCAAAATGTGGTTTTATTAGTGAAACACTACGAAAACTTGAAAATCAACGTGTTTAACTCAGTGAATTGATAGAACTGATTCAAAGTTGTGAGAGGTACCATAAGAGAGCTGTTCAAAATTACATTAACCCAAGTTCTATAGAAAAACGAGGGCTTTAATCAGCTTAGTAGAATATTCAGTGTGTTGCAAGAAAACTACGATGAAACTATTGAGATGAGTCCATCAAGTATTTGCAAATATAAGTATGCGCCAACTACATCAGTTGATGTTGAGCGAAGCTAAGCTATTATTAACGGATTCCAGATCATTTTTAATTGAAAGTTTAGAAAAGCATTTAATTGTAAGTATTTACAATACTACGCAAAGGCAAATATAAATACAAAGAGTTATTTACATTGTTTAGCTTACTTATTCTTATTATTATTATAAAGGTATTTTGTAAAATTTCGAATAAAATATTGATACAGTACATATTTGTGGTATCTCTAAATTTATGTTGACAATATTTAATATTTTGAAAATAATTTAGTTGTGTAACTATCATTTAAACTTTACATATTTTTGCATATTTTAATAAAAGTTTTGCATATTTTCATAGAATTTTGGAAATATATGCGTATATAATTCAGCTTACGTGCAGATATAGTTCCCAGCTTTATTTATAACTGAGCTAAATAAGTCTCTGTAATTATCAGGGGATGTTTTGTGTCCTATTTTGCATATTGGGACTGTAATATTTCTTTTCTTTTCATTTGGTATTTTTTGGTTGTTTAGATCTTGGTGAAGAGTTTTGTGAATTCGTCCGCCGCACTGTACGAGTTGTTTTGGTACGCTATGTCGTTCAAGCTGGATGCTTCCTTATTTTTTACAAGTACCTTCAGTCGTTATCTAGATGGTTATTATTGTTGTGTACGAATTTGGGCTGTTTTCTTGTACTTGTTCTTCTTCTTCAGCCTGAAAAATGTTGGTGTAATTTTTCGAAGTTTCTCCTCCATCTTTAGTTTCGTCTATTTGCTGTGTCTGGATGTACAGTGTTACGTCTTGCTACGTCTCTTTTCTTAACATTCCTCAACTTTTCTCTATGCCCCGTATAAGACAGTTTCCATTTCGGAGAAGAGCCTTTCCCAATATTATTATGTGAAATTTCTTATTTAAGAAGTACATCTACTTCTTATTTGCATATATAAGCTACTTTCTCCTGGTGCTTCTTCTATTATAAACTAGTAATTGCTGCACCTTATTGCGTGGTTCTTGCGATGTCTTGACTTTGCCCGGGGTAATTATCAACAGTTTATATTTGCTGATATCCATAATCTAACTAGATCTTCGGTTTTTATAAATAACTATCCGTCATTAAATATAAATGTAAATATATTCATATATATTCAGCGCCCTTTGCACTTGCACCCATAAAAACTGTTGCCTTCAATCCCGAACAAGGAAGAATTAAATTGAAACTAGGCAGGTGTATTAGAAAAAGGTATTTTTATCTGCTTCTTTATTATACATACTGAATAGTTATGGACGTGAGTATAATAATGAACACAACGGACATTAAACAACTTTACTCTTCTTTAGGAGTGGATTAATAACGAAAAATTATCGACCCTTTAAAAGTGCAATAAAATAATATAAAAAACAATAAAGTTATGAACATATTCTTTCAAAATTATAAAACAGGGTTAGTGAATAGTAAATTAACTTGTCATCGTTAATCCAAATATTAACGTGATACTATTATGATTATATTACTAATACTACTATAATCGTAATGGTAATAAAACTTATAATTCTCATGGTTTTTGTTGATTTTATATTGTTATTTATTAACAGGTGATGAATCATTTGGAATACCATTGATGTCTCCTTTACATTTATCAAATGGAACGCTGAAAGGAAGTAACCTAGATATGACGCTAACAGATGTATATATTCATAATTTGAAGGATTTAAAGCTTTCAAAAGCATCGTAGGTACGTTTAAATCGTCAATATAATATAGTATACAAACCCATTGTTCTGATTTCAAAAATTAATAATAAAGCTGTTCATGATTCACTAATATATTACCGTCTATCCCCTATGTCGGAGAATATTGTTTATATCCCTATTATCGTTTAGATCATTCACTTGGTTTTGCAATATGAATTGTTTTGCGATAAATCGTATAATGTTAGCAATATCGGTTTCTAATTCTGAAACTTTTTCCTCAAACTATTTCCTGTTAGGTCACTATATAACAAAAATTATAAATAAGAGCCTCTTCTTTTATAAGTAAATATAAATAAGTAAAAACTTATGGAGCAATCATCCTTTCGTTTTCGCCAGTTCTCCACTTATTACCAAAGTTTGGTCTGCAAATTATGTTACAATTTCTTTTTACTATTAACTTATCTCACTTTTAACATCTAATATCTATTTGTCATTACTTAAATATTTGAATATACTTTCGGTATGTGTTTAAGAATATATACTTTTGAATTGAATTGATCAAATACAGAGTGGTTGGTTTTTTATTTACACATTCATTATTGTCGTTGAGAGTATCATATTTAAGACAAGTCAAAATGTACCTGATACTATTTTTGCCCTCTTTCCGATCCTGTGAAATAGAGTGCTATCACTTAAAAAACAAAAGATGATAAAGATAAAGATAATAAAACTTTTTTTTTATTGAACACCCTATATATTATTGGATATTTAGCTAACTTATTCAATTCTGAATGCAGTATATATATATTTTATTTCGTGACCTTTGAATGTCATGGTATAATTAATTAGTTGGCGATTTAAGGCCTGGTTTCACTTAAAAATGTATATATTTAAACCAATCTTACAAGTTTCGGCAAATGATGCCTTTCTCAAAGAATTTAAAATATAAATGACAGTATATTAATGTCATACTTATACATTTGTAGTTGTCATGGACCAAATTATTCAAAGATACATCCAGTTTAATAATAATAAATCATGCCTTAGTATTCAAAAAATAGTTAAACAATAAAAACGGGGAATGGCAAGGCATGAGTTTTTATTATGTATGAGCCCGTGGAGCAGCTTAAGATTTTAAGCTGTCGGCATTCGCCATAAACGAGAAGGAAAACCACGAAAACCTACTCGGACAGCCAGTCAGGAATCCAAACACGGAACTGTCAGCATGATAAATAAATTTATAAATTTATTTAAATAAAACATAAGATATTTACATAACAGCAACATATATTATGATGGTAAACATCACAATATCCCAAACCATTTGTGACATTAATACATTCAATCAAATTATTTCAAACTTGAAAAATATTATCATACAGAAATTTTCTCCTCAAATTTTAAACAGCTTCGAAAAATAGAATCTAATATTTAGAATAACCATTTCCTGACAAACAAAAATAAATTAAAAAACAAGGTAGAGAAACTAATAAAGAAACAAAACTTAGAGATAAATTACAAAATTAACAATAATTGGATTATCAAATAAATAATCAAATAATCCTGGTAATGTTAAATACATACTTAGCCTAGGGCCCAAAAATATGCCACCAAACAAAATACCCATTCATGATTATATAGCTAGCATTGAAACTGGAATACAAAATTTACCACAAGACAAACAGAACGACGTAACAAAATCTGTAATATAATCGCTCACCATTGTAACGATCTTCGTTCGTAAATTATGAATTTAATTGTGCTTTTATTCGTCCGTAAATTCAAAACATTTAAACGAAATAAAGTATTCATAATTTTTGGACAGATGTGTATATTTGTATATTTAGGTTAAGGAATGTATTATGATGTAATTTTGTTAGTATTTAAACTTGCCGTGTATGTCGCTGTGACGAATGTCTCCCACTATTTGCGTCATCGCAGAGAATTTGCCTCATTCTTCTAATATTTACCCCTGTCCGAATGTTTATTTCTTGCTTCCGGAATTTTATATAAAAGGCACAACTTTTGCCATTTAAAAGAGACCTCGACTATCGTTCTAGGGATGGTAGCCCAAGGTTGATCGATGATAGTTTAAGTACTGTTATTGATCGAGATCCGCTCTACTACGAAAATCCTGTGTATCGTTCTAGGGATGATAGCAAAGAATTAAGAGACCAATTAACCTATCCGTATCTGCTCAGTTTGCTTAAGTGTATTCTAGGTCTCGCCGAAATTAATTATTATTTTTATCAACGTTCACCTTAGTACTGTAGATTAGTGATTTTTCCTAACACCGTTCGGTTTCATCTGTGTAGAAGGGACAATTTAAAGTTGGGAACTTCACAAATTCTGCTGTTGCAATCCGAAACCGTCATCTAAAAGGTCCGAGAAAGGGTAAATGCAAGATTCCCAAAAGTAAGAAACCGCTACATTATATTTCACATGTTCCAACCGATCCTTAATAGTTTCTTCATCGCATCATATAATAAAAATTCCGAATCAAATTATATTCTGTTGTTTTCTTTTATTATAACAAAAGAAACTATTGAAATTATATTGTATGTCCCGACCGAGTTTCAATAATTCTTCTAAAGAAATATCCGAAATAAATTGTTTACTGTTAAAATCTTTTTTTATATCCGAAAAAGAAAAATCTTATTAATTTCTTTGTTAAAACTTTTTATAAATTACACAAGTACCGATCTCGTTTTATCCCGAAGTAAATATAATTTTCGTTCGCAAAATTTCCGTGTTATTTTATTCTTTTATAGGTATTTGAAATAAATATAACTGAATTGCTGAAAACTAAATATCTTTGTATACTACATTTATATTATTGATAATTCAGAACAAACAAATCGTAACCGTTTTCCATGAATTTTTCATTTTGTATTATTTGTACTAAAACTATGATTAAATGTAATATTCAAGTTATTTTGTAATTTAATAAAAATAAACCTGCGTTTAAAGGAAAAAGTTTACATTTTTCATGCCGATAAACAGCTGTTATTATAAGAAATTGTTTAATTTTTCATCGTATGTTTGAAATTTACTGTGTTAAATTTACAGACCAATATGTTTTATTTTATGTTAATATATTTCTGATTTAGTGTGCAAATAAATGTACCTGTTTTAAAAGTAAACACCTGTCTATAGAGTTTTTGTCACACAACTTCATTTGATCATAAGACTACCGAAGCACTAATTATAAATTTTGAATCCATTCTCCGTACTGAGAAACCCGAAAATATAGAGCATTGACACAATTGACATCTGTGCATGTTCTTCTTCTTCTTCTCTGTTTTGGGTTGGACGCCACCACGTCCAGGCACTTGAGCACACTGCTCTTCGTACTATCCCCAATAGATCTCTCAGTTCCACTCTATCAGTCTTGTGTATCTGTGCATGTTATTTTGTTTTATATTTTTTAAGTATAATAATGTTTGTAACCTGGTGATAACCTAAGAAATAAGAAAGTCACTAGATCTATGTCCGAACATACCGACTTATTTTAGTACAGTCATAGACGAAGTTGATGTCATTCTTAAAGAGGAATATGAGCAAAAAATAGAAAAACTATTAGACGATAAATTACCTACAAAAAAGAAAGAAATAATCCAACAGAAAAAACTCAAAAAGAAAATAATAACTTAATAAATAAATGGCATAGACAAAACCTAATAGATTTCAACACTAAAAACAAACTTCGCATTTTTAATTCCCAACCTCCATCAATATATGGTTTACAAAAAATTCACAAAAATAATATCACTTTAAGACCAATAGTATCAAACATACAAGCCCCTACTTATAATATAGCAAAATTCCTGGGTGATAGCATATCTAAGATGTTAGAAAAAACGGAATATCATACCAGAGACTCATGGCAATTTCAAAATTTCATCAAGGAACAAAAAGTACCAAATAATCACAAAATTATATCACTTGATGTAGAATCTTTATATACTAACATTCTTACAGATCTTGCTATAAACATAATAGATTCCAAATGGGATGAAATTAGTCCACACAAATCACTAAATAAGAACGAATTTATTAGAGGTATACATTTCTGTCTCGACAACACATATTTTCCATACAAAAATTCTTTTTATAGTCAAACATTTGGTATTGCCTTGGGCCCTCCTTTAGCTGATCCTATTGCAAATCTGGTAATGGAACGTTATCAATTCATTAGACTTCTACCGCATTTTCTTCAAAAGATATGTAGATGACATCATAACATGTATTCCGACAAATAAAATAAACTACCTTTTAAATAAATTCCACAATTTTCACCACAAATTAAAATTCACTATTGAAGAAGAAATTAATAACAGTATTAATTTTCTTGATATTTCTATAAGCTATGATAGACAGGGTACTATTTATACAAATTAGTATAATGAACCCACAGCTTCTTTTCGATATACAAATTACCACTCAAATACACCTACAGTATTCAACAATGATTATAAATAATCTGACTGATAGAGCAGTAAAACTATAAGATAACTCAATACAGAAAAGATAACATCAAGAAAATTAAAACAATCTTAACAGATAACAACTATCCACCACAACTTATAGACCAAACAATTAAAAAAAGAATCCATCAAATATACAACATTGCAGACACCAATAACAATTTAAACAATGAAACAACATATGTCACGATTCCATATGTTCCACAATTGAAATATGAAATACACTTTAAAAAAATATGATATAGCTACAAAATATAAACTTAATAATACTAATAAACATCTATTTTCAAAACTAAAACCTAAAATAGAAAAAAATCGAGAAATACATATCATCTATAAAATATCATGTTGCGATTGCGATAGTTACTACATAGGCCAAACTAAACAATATTTATACAAAAGAATACAAGCCCACAAATACTCTAAACAGACAAAACTGCTTTATTTACACAAAAACTACAACGCGATCACCATTTCGATTTTGAAAACACACAAATAATTGATCAAGAACAACACACGATGAAAAGGGAAATTAAAGAAATGATTAGTATTAAACAGGAAAAGAATTCAATTAACAATAGAAGTTATATAAAAAATTTAAGCAGTATATACTACAACCTAATTTATGTAACAATGTGCAATTTACCATCATAATATATGTTGCTGTTATATAAATATATATCTTATGTTTTATTTAAATATCTGAACATTTGCTTATCATGCTGACAGTTCCGTGTTTGGATTCCTGACTGACTGTCCGAATAGGTTTTCGTAGTTTTACTTCTCGTTTAAGGCGAATGCCGACAGCTTAACATCTTAAGCCGTTCCACGGGCGCATACATAATAATAACTCATGCCTTGCCATTCCCCGTTTTTATTATCTAACTATTTTTTGAATACTAAGGCATAATTTATTATTATTAACCTTGATGTATCTTTGAATAATTTTATCCATGACAACTAAAAATGTATAAGTATGACATTACTATAGTGACATTTATATTTTAAATTCTTTGAGAAAGGCATCACTTGCCGAAACATGTAAGATTGTTTTAAATATATACATTTTTAAGTAAAACCAGACCTTAAATCGCCAACTAATTAAATCTGCCATAACATACAAAGGTGACGAAATAATTATCTTTATATGTCTATATATATATATATATATATATATATATATATATACATATATATATACAGTGGATGCCGCTTAATGTGATCAGTTTGGGACCGGACTGCTTTGATAACAATAACCGACTGATAACAATGTGTGAATTAAAAAAAGTGGGACGTATAATATGTATACATGTTTATTTACATACATATGCATGTATGTATGTATGTACATGTGTACTTTAATAAATACATTTCCTCTATTTCAATAAATTGCAAAATATATAGCTTTTAATTATAAATACACTACATAGCTACGTACAAACTACATAAATTCGGCTGTAGTTGTTTGCCTTAAGAGTTTGTCGGATAAGATTATTAATAAAATGTTCATATTCATAATGCTTTTCAAATTCTCCTGATCTGTTCTGCACTCCCCTTCGTAAAATATCCAATGCTCGCCTCATTTCTTCATTTGATGGTGGTTTGTCCATTTCCATACTATTTTCACTTGCACCTTCATCTGGTTCTTCTATTAGTAATTCGGAAGTAATCATTTTACAAACGTCTTCATCGGTTAACTTCTCAGCCACCTCAATTGCTTCATCAACTGCTACCCATTCTGTAAATTCTATTTCTCTCAGGTCATTCGGCTGCAATTGAACATCGAATGGTTCTTCGTTTTCTATGGGTTCATTCAGGAATCCCCCACGTCTAAAACAATTCTGGACAGTACTTTTGGATACATGGTTCCAGGACATTGTTAAAAGATGCAGAGCGTCCAAAAGACTGGTCTTCTTCGCCAAATTATTTGCACTTACTTTTGGGATTTCTTTTTGACTGATGTCCTCCATGTTTTCCTAAATTCTACTACGCATCTCTCGACGGTAGTATGCTTTTAGTGTTCGAATTATTCCCTGGTCACATGGTTGTAAAATTGCAGTAGTATTAGCAGGCAAAAAAACAACTTGAATGTGCTTAAGCGATAAATTTACGTTATGTGCAGGACAGTTATCGACGAGCAAAACAAATTTACGTTGCAGTTTAGAATCCCACTTCATCAGCCATTCGTTGAAGATTACACTTGTCATCCATGCATTGGAATTCGAATAGTAATCAACGGGTAATGCATTAATGTTTTTAAAACATCGGGGATTTTTATTTTTGCCGATGACCAAAAGTTTCTCTTTGCAACCAGCCATACTAGTACAACATAACACTATTATGCGCTCTTTTGAAATTTTACATCCTTGTGCGTTTTGGTTTTTCTAAATGTAAGTGCGTTCTGGTAAAGCACGATAATATAAACCAGTTTCATCTGCATTGTACACATCTTGTGGAGAAAATTTAGAGATAATTTTGGGCCATTCATTTTTAAGCCAATTGTCAGCAGCTCCAAAATCAGCATCCTTTACCTCTCCGTGTGTACGTTTGTACACTGTTTTCCCGTTTCTTCCAACGATGGAACCATCCTTCAGTTGCTACAAAGTCATCTTTTCCCATTTTCTTGGCAAGCTCTTCTGCCTTCTGTCGCATTAAGGGACCATCTAAACGAGCATCTTGGTCCCATACATTGGAAAACCATAACTTTAGTGCTGACTCCACTTGATTGTCTTTTCCGTTGCGTCTTCGTTTAGAATTTACATTTTCATTTTGGCTTCTAGCATTCACTACAGCATCACGATTTTTTAGAATTTTACAGAGAAGTGGTTGTGAAATTTTTAATTGCCCTGCTGCATCGCGCTGGCTCATTTTTCGTAATTTTTCATATCTTTCCAGAATAACAGATTTTTCTTTTAGTGACAAATCCTTTCTTTTCTTTTCTGACATTATCAGCACTATGTTTGTAAAACAAAAACGTTATTTCAATTAATCGCCTTAGTGTTCCTTTAACCGAGCGAATTCAATCTCAACTGATACCCACCTGCAAACAAATGCACTAATGTAGTGGGGATAAATTTAATGTAACGTACAAAAGTCTCTAAAAATTGATTTTTAAGACTAACGCCTAAAATTTTCTAAGAATCGAATGCATAAAATGTAACGTTCCAAATCTTCTAAGAATCGAAATAAACGCGGTGTTTGTTTATGAGAAATACATATTGCAGTGGAATGTGCTTTTGATTTGCTAATTAAATTCAAGTTCACACTACAACTTATTCTTCCGGCTGTGTTCAGTCTCGTAGTTTTCCTTGAGCTCACTCCTCCAGGGTCGATCCTCTCGGATGCAGGTTATATCATAAAATAAAACACGAGGTGTCAGATAAATTATACAAACATTTTCCCCTTTACATTTATATTTAAAAAAAAAGAAAAATAAAAAAAAATCAACTTTACAAAGTGTAACGTTGAACTGTTAAATGCACAGCATAGAGGATAAAAAGATTTGGATATCATATGAAGATACAAACCATTAAAAACCTCAATCTGACTAACCACGATCAAAATTATAAATTTTAATAATATACAAGAAAATTTATTAAACAACAATAAAATATAAACCCAAAACTCAAACGTCAAAGTAAAGAATTGTTTACCCTGCGCGCGAAATCAAAATCTGACTGTCATGCAAGCATTAACACGACATCATACAAACTCATCCCCACCTTCCTACGTATTGAAATATTTAAAGTGAATAAAAACAACCCACACTCCATAAAAACCATCTAACAAATTTTCTAGATATTATTCTGAATACATAAAAAAATTTCACAAAAGTTTACAAGTTAATTATAGCGCTTTCTCCAATATATTAATAATAATTATAATAGATACCTACATTAATTAATGTATCGCAATCAAACATGAGAGATTCCTTTTCTTTAGATAGGTGTATCAATTAAATTAAATTACAAACATACAAGATTTGTAAATTCCCGATAAATTACTTTTAAATCACAAACGACGCACCAAAAACTAAAACGAAATTAACCAAGATTTTAAATATATCAGACAAAATTAAGTCGTGTCTAATATTCACTTATAACGACCTATCTTCAAGGACCTTTTATCAATCTCTGAAAATGAAGTTCCAGGAACCGCAAGGGCATCCCCACCTAATATATAAAATCAAGATAGAGAAAATATATACATCTTAGTACAATATGATATCCGGCTTGGCGGCGACATTAAACATCTGACTAACCCTAAATATACAGGCATGGATCAAAAGTCAAACATTACAAAATTGATCACTTAAAATTAAATATATTTATATCGATCCCCGTCTGAAATAAAATAGACACCAAAATAAAAACATAAATTTGTAAATGTTCTTCACGTAAAGTTCAATCTATTTCTGCTATTTTTTCTTTCTTCTATATGGAAAAATCCATGGCACAATGTACATACAGACGCATATGTACATTACGTATATTGTGAAACGATAACACTAACCGAAATTTGATTATAATAAGCTCACCTTCTATAGGGTATACATATAAAGGGTCGGGACTTGCTAAAAGTGATAACAATAAGCGAATGATAACATTATCCGTGATTACATTAAGCGGCGACTACTGTATATATATATATATATATATATAATGTATTATCAGGTAATTAGAATATATGTTACTGCCTAAGCTCGAAACAAGGCATTATCAAATTTGAGAGGCTCTTATCCGAAATGGCTAAATCGCATTGTCTAAACCCGAAGATATTTTGTCGAATGGTTTCTTTCGAGTTTTGGCCGGCCATTATGCGTAACAACAGCAGTGAGACGGTCATAATTGCAAGTGTTTAGTGCGCATGGTGTACGTAAGTTTATGTTCTGTCGATATATTAATGAAGTAAAAGCGGCAAAAATTAAGATCATGAAAGTATCAATATATTATCATCAGTTAGCGAGATTTGATGTTATTGATGGTACGGAGTACCTGATGGTACGGAGTACCATCCGTTAATGGTAGATACGGAGAAACTTGTACGACCTCTAATTTTAGAAGAGCCAATAATTTTGTACTACTTGAATGTTGATAAATTGTTCAATGCTCACCTAGTGTAGGACATGGTGGACGTACACGTATGTTAAAGAAACTACATACAAAATACCTAAATGTTACCAAAGAAATTATAATAGCGTATCTAGTTTTATGCAAATCTTGCCAGGGAAAGCATTCCATACCCAAGAAAAGATTGGGTTTCTAAACAATTGTTATTTAAAGAACTGAATTCTAAATGTCAAGTAGATCTTATAGTTATGCAGTCTTATGCAGATGGAGAATATAGGTATATACTGAATTATCAAGATCACTTAACGAAGCTTGTTTTCCTTAAAGCGCTCAAAATCAAAACAGCTGCGGAAATTGCATATATTCTGCTAGATATTTTTACTATAACTGGAGCTCCAAATGTATTGCAATCTGATAACGGCAGAGAGTTTGCAAATAAAGTAGTAAGCTTACTGATATGTTGCTCGAATTAGAAATCGTCCATGGAAAACCTCGTCAGAGCCAAAGTCAGGGTTCTCTGAAACGAGCTTACCAGGACGTACAAGATATGATAACTACATGGATGCGAAGTTCTAATAATAACCACTGGGTTGAAAGTTTGCGTTTTTAATGAAATATAGGGCATACCACGAAGGGATAAGACAAAGTTCCTATTAAGCAAAAGTGAGACTTAATGACTCGCATTTTCCAAAAGAGGTATTAACTCCCTGACAATTGAGAAAGATTTGAAAAATGCTGAAGATAACTTGCAAAATGATTTTCAAAAAAACAGTACGCTATGTTCATAGGATATAATAGTTGACCCTGGCAACAATGTAGATATCGAGAATATCAATATTATTGCTGAGAATGGGAACAGATAATAACGAAACGAGACTACGTATATGAAAACTTAAAAATGCAAGGTACTAAAATGCTAAAACTATCTGAAACAACATTTCCTCCAATCAGTATAGAAGACACCGTAAAAATACGTTGTAGGTGTTGTTTTGGGACTGCAGAGTTTTATAAAGTTGATACAGATAATGGAGTTTTAAAATAACTATATTGCAGAAACGAATTAATGGCTTGCTCAAAAAGCTCCTTACTGTTCCAAATGATGACATTTCGTTGCGTCAGGTGTCTGCTGCCCAGAGTTGAACGGAAGGGCAAGGTTATATTCGATGTTATTATATTCAGAAATGTAAATTAAATAGATGTAAGCGCAGAGCCAAATCTCTTTGTAATTCAAAATGTCATAGATCTACAGATTGTTGCAACAAATAAAATTAACATTTCATAAATACTTTGCCCCTAACATTTAATATTGCTAAATTGTACTAATATTGTTCCTCTTGTTTTAAATTAGTGCTTCTGTAATGTACCTAGTTTGCAGTAGGTAATGAAAATTGATAAAAAGTTGTTGCTTTATTATATATTTTGGCCAGAGTAAGGTTGGCATTACTAGTACTGGCCGGTCCAAACTCCTAATGACAATGGTTTCTTAATTCCTTTGAATAATGGCCACACTGTACTAATATTGGCCGGTCATTATTGACAATGGCTGCATTTCGTATATGGTCCGTAACATATATAAAGCTGAATTTTATATAAAGTCATAATTGGGTTTTCCACTCACCGGCACAAAATTCGATCCATGTACTAATTTGGTTAATTTTTCTTAGTTTTCTTGTTTTTTTTTGGTTTGTTTAAACGGTAGGGCCAAAATCGAAATGAATTTAAAAAAAATGGAAAATTATATCCAGAATAACAAAAATAATGTAAAAAATAGATTAGTAATTAAATCAAAAAAACAATTTTTTTTTTTTTGTAAATGATAAATAATGGGGTGTGAACGGTGGGCCGTTTGTGCAAGTTCGTGGCAGGGCGCCATGTGATGTGAGCCCGACCCTGAGGGCCACATCGGTGAGAGTCTTCACGCAGATATCGTCGTAGCGTTAAATAATGCACAAGTATGTTAGGTTAAACATAGTTTAATAAACCAACACTTATAACTATTTAACAAGATGGTAATTACATAATTAACAATGTAGACGATAGTCGAAAAGAGACTCTAACTGTGTCTCTACTGACTCTGACTGACTCTGATAAGACTCCGGAGGGATGTCTTATATATCGTTAGAGTGATCTGCTTTTCGACTATATGTCCTTACTCTAAATAAACAAGTGTTGAAAGTGTGTAACGTACCTTGCGAATGCTTGTGTATGTACGTTATGTCGGGCGAGGTCATGTTTGGATATAACATGCATTACACACGAGCCCGCGCCTTGACTTAGATAAACGGTACACTGCATTGCTTAATTAGGTTATCACAGGGGATTAATTGCGTATATTGCCTCCCTATGCTTGAATTACACTCTATTCTTCTTGGCATTCCTTCAATAAGGAGTCGAATGTCGTTTTGGTCAATGTTCTCCCATTCTCGGACTGTTGCCGCGCTTAGTTCTTGTATGTTTCTTGGTGCTGGAATTTGAGCTCGAAGTCGCCTTTCAGTGTCGCAGTGTCTGTTAGATCGGACTTGGGTCTGGGCTTTTTGTTGACCAGATCATACGATGGATTCCAACTTCTTCCAAATACTCATTAATAACTCGAGCAACGTGAGGGCGGGCGTTATCATGCATTAGCATAAAATTGTCGTCAACGAATGGAGTTAAAGGTACCATATTTGGTTCTAGAATATTCCTAATGTTTTTGTCTGCATTCAGAGCTCCTCCATCTACCACAAATAAATTCGTACGAGCTTCCATATTAATTCCCCCTCAAACCATAACTGATTCACCGCCGAAACTAAGTTTTTGAACAATATTAGATTGGATAAACCATTCACCAACTCTTCGCTATACTCTGTAACGTCTATCCGGAGGGCTGAGATTAAATCTCGACTCGTCTGTAAAAAGGATATGCTTTTATTCCTCATTAACCCAGTTTTGATGTTCATGACCAAAGCGTAACCGCTCTACGTGATTTTATGAGTCAATCCATATTCCTGCGACCTTCTTCTTAGTGTTCTTTCACTAACTGCTACACCACGTACCTCTTCTAAGTCGTTTCTGACACAAACTCATGTAGTGTGCCCGGTTTTCAGAACTCTCCATGTAAGAAAACGATCATCCTGAGCGTTTGTACACCTTCTTCTATCAGAACCGGCTCGTCTAGTGTAGCCACTAGTTACCACGAAACCGCTCTATTGCTCTTTGAACAGAACACCTAGAAATACCTAGGACTCAAGCCACGTAATATTCTGATCGCCAATCTCATATCAAAGCTATCGCTCTAGCAGTGTCTGTTAGATTTAAGACCATATTTAAATTTATGGAACATTAAACGAACTTAGTTCAACACTAAACTGAAAGAAAAAGCAAAATGAACGATGAAAAAATTAACCAAATTAAAAAAAAAGTTTAAATTTAATTAACACTTACTAACGATGTAATAAGCGCCCTTTTAATATTAAAAAAAAGGTTTTAAACATGTTAAAAAAAAATCAACAAAGCGTAGTTGACATAATATTTATGACAGATAGCAATAACCTTCACATTTGTGGATGAAACGAAAAAAAAGAAAAAACGAAAGAAAATGTATATGGATCGAATTTTGTGCCGGTGGGTATATTAATCTTTTAAATAATTCTTGTTAGTACTTATATTTAAAAGTCTTCTGATTTTATTTTAAGTATTTATAACAGTATAAACATTTAAGATATTATTGTATAATTCATAATGCAATCAGCTAATATATAATTTTATTTGTTTTAGTTTAAAAATACATGGATTGTAAAATTACAAAAGGTGTTAAAACATCACAACGTTGAAAAGTAGATGAAAACTAATTCACATTTTAGAAAGTAATTTTAAGATTTATATTTTAAATATCATCTCAAATTTAAATATGAATTTCTTATTCATATTTATTCAAATTTTACCATTTCACTTGATTACACTGGTCAACAATTTTTATTATTTTAATTTTTCTTTAGAAACTATGTGCAATTTTTGTTTCTTTTATAGTTCTAACAATAGTAATAGGTAATAACAAATTTATTGTGACATCAGGTTTTGGAAAAAAAAATTAAAAAGTAAATGAAATAATCTTAATTAGGTATGTACATTATATGGTGCTGTATGGTATCGTCCCGTATAAAATGTTTTTCTTGTTACTTTTCTTTTATACCGTTCTTCGGCACATTCTGATATCAATGTCCAACAATAATCAGCAAGTATTTCACCCTGATAACGTTTTTAAATAACAGAAATGTCTTCATGAAACCTTTCGCCATGTCCATCACTGACGTCGTTGACGTTCGAGGGAAAGAAATTCCCATGCCAGTGCAGAAAATGTATTTTAAGGCTTATGTTACACCCTAATTTATGGCACCTGTAGAATATCATATATGTTCTCATATTCCTACCTATCATTGTTCCTGTCCATAATTAAGATACATCTGTAATAGAGAATGCTTTAAAAATTAATCAAATACATTTATTTGGGTATTATTACTCTGGCATACAACTAATCCGAACTTAATTAATTAAAACCAGGACACGACGACTCCAAGCAGTTACAAATGGAAGAGGTAAAAACCTCACTCTACTAACATGTCCCCTTTAATTTTTTGTTCAAATTGCTTCCTTTATGCTTCGTTTTTCAAAAAATTGGCAATGAAAATCCAAAAATCTGCGTGCTTGGTACATTAATTTTTTCTAATTTATAGACGTCATACACTATATTGCAATCATATGGCTTTTAAGAAGAACTGGGTTTTCGTAGTTGCTTACTTTTTTACTCACGAGTGTATGTACAACCTGCTTCAAGAAGAATTACATCTAGTTGTCTATGAATTTCTCGTATAAATGATGATGTTCTGCATTTTTGAAATGCGGATATAAATTAAATGGTATGAAGGTAATCTACCTGTCACTGTCAAAATCTATCATCTAGAGATATGGTGATGATACTAATAACAAGTACAATTAAATTATTAATTTATTTAATATGAAAACCTTAAAAAAGGTAATTTCATAGCAATCTGTAAAGGACTCTTCAACATTCTATGAACTCTTACTAGAAAATACGTTCGTTTGAACTGATAAACGACGAACTCATGTATGTGGATTTTCTCCAACAAGGTTTTCTACGTGTTCAACAATATTTGCTGTGTACGATGTCTCCCAGATCTTTTGCTGTTTAACACAGATGCCGTAGCCCGAAACTTCTCCACGACTAAATGAATATGATGATGTAAAGCAGTATTATTCACAACTCCATTAGGAAACTGCAAGTGAAACCGTCGCTTACATTCCGCGTAGGAATATTGCCATTCTCCAATAAGAAATTGCGCACTTCGGAAATATGCTTCAACAATAAAAATATTTTCTTGCAATGTGTACATTACTTAGTAATATTGCTTATTAAATAAAAAGATATTATGTTGCTAGTCATAAAATAACAAATATCAAAATGACATTAGATAAAAAGTTAGTTGTTAATAAAAATCATAAAAAATAAATAATAATTTACAAGTACTAATTACTCAGTGCCTACTAAGATGAAGTTCTTTTTGAAACACGTTGTATAATTAAAATTAATATTGAATAGATAATCATAAATTTACTTAATTTAACAATGTCTGTAGATTTGATGTACAGAAAAGTAGAGCAGAATTCATTTCAAATTTGGATGTTTTGACTATAACTGGAAAATATTCAGTCAATAGTGGAAAAATTCTAACATATTCCATTGGTGGAAATGGTGAATTTAATATGACGCTAGGTACGTATTTACATGCGTTACTGAATTTAACGAAAGTTAACTTAATATTAATTATTTCAGTTGGAAATTCGATGAAGTATACTTCTGACATTCGATTTTACACGAAAAATGGACAAATGCATGAACAATTCGTCAACTCTACCCTTAATTTAAGTATAAATCGTGGTTATTATTATTTCGAAAATCTTCGAACTTCACAATCTGACAATTCAGATATTGATATGAATGCGATAATTGATAAGAACTGGAAAATTATGAGAGATGAAACACAACAATCAATTGAACGTTATTTAATACAATCCATACATATTCCTGTGGATGCTATAACAGATAAATTACCGCTAAATAAAATCGCTGTTTTGTAGGAAACCATTTTTCTTGTTCTCCAATAAAATTTACTTATAATGTAATAAGTACATAATATTGATTCTTGTACTAAATACTTATCTAGTGAATAAATATGTTGTGCTTTATTTAGTTCACTTTTTAATAACAATAATAAAGTAATTTTGTGTCAGGAAATAAGCAGTTACATACATATATACCGTAACTAGAACGCTAGTTGACTGGGTGTGCTACCAATAATAGGTGAATTTGTTAATTATATTGTAATAATGATTAGAGCTTGGAAAAGATGCACTAAAAAAGTTAAAGGAAATGGATGCAAGATAAACTATTAAATTATGCCCTCAAACATGCGTTTATGCTGTGAAAGATGCAATTAATGTACTAAACTTTATAGATAATAAAATCGTTATTATGTAGGGCCATTCAAAAAGTGGTTTTGAATTCCTTGGTAAATTTTTGTTTGTCGGTTGGCGGCATTGCATAAACATTCCGATTGTTATCTAAGTCTGTGTCTAGCCACGGATCAGTTTACTATTGCGCAAAGTATGCTAATTGTGAAAGCGTTTTATCAGAACGGAAAAATTTATGCAGTAACTGTCAGGCGACTTCGCGCCGTTCCAGGGCGTGATGAAGCACAGAATGAATCAACAGTTCGCAGACTTATGAAAAAGTTCAATGAAACGGGTTCTCAGTGTCTGGACGTCAGCGTTCTGGCCGTTATGAGCAAAACATAGCGGTGGTTCGTGACAGTGTAGCTGTTACCCCAATGAAATTAGTTCTTCACCTTTCCCAAAAGTCAGGCATAGGATGTTCTTAAGTACGGAGAATCCTTCAAAATATGATCTCCATTACCACCCATAAAAAATTGAGTTAACGCAGCAGTTGAAAGTGGACGATCACGAGAAAAGGCGACAACTTATTGGTTGGTTTTTGAGAAGACGATATAAGCTTGAGGAGGTCCCCACACTCGAAATCGTGCTAAAGCGCAGGTTTACCGATAAGAGGTTTATAAAGAGACAGTTGGTGTATGCCAGCAACAGTTCATTGCAGCAGTTCATTTCAAAGTGTTCATTTAAAGAACCTAAGATGTTTGATTGTGAGTATTGTGGTAAACAATTTTCTCGTGGAGATAACAGAAATCGACACATGTTAAGTTCTTGCAAAGGCAAGAGAATAAAAATCAGTGATAACAATCCAGACTTATGGAAATGTGAAATCTGTGATGTATACGTGGAGAAGAATTGTTATACTGCACATATTCGTAGTGCCACGCATCGAAATAAAGCGTTTGTAATAGTTGACGATGGTGTAAGAAGAAGTGTATCCACATTCGCAGGAAGAATAGTGAGTTATCAAATATCTGATTCGTCTCAAATATATGTTGATATTGAAGAATTTTCAAATAACATCACAGAAAAGGTGTTGACATTAATAGAGAGTGTCGTACATGTACATAATTCGATTAAAATAAATTTTGAATTATATGGTATGTATTATTTGCTGACAAAAGATAATGTGGAAATCAAATCATTTAATACTATGAACAAGATCATAACGCAAGGAAGTGAATTATATAGCTTGTACAATGAGTATATTGATGAAATTAAGAATAAAATGAGCGAATTCCAGGAGCGTAATTCAGGTAAAATTGTATAAACTTATATTATTATAGTGATTTACGTCTCTCTGATTATATTTCAGGTTGGACTTTGAGCAATATTATACATTTGGAAGTGAACATAAATAAATACAATCCTATGAGAGGATCAAGTTATGTGGACTTACCGCCATCAATAAAGAAGAAGAAGGCCATTATAAATATTCAAAATGTTGACAATGCATGTTTCGCTTGGGCGATTACTTCAGCGTTAAGAGTGCCATGTGGACTTCCCCAAAGACCTTCTTCCTATCCCCATTATGATACCGTGGCTGATTTTACTGGTTTAGATTTCCCTGTCCATTTAAAAGACATTGTTAAGTTTGAAGAAAAGAATAATATATCTGTAAACGTATATGGTATCGAGGAGTATTTCGATGGTGCTGTGACGGTGCATAATATAGTGGGACCTTTATATTTTACGAAACAAAGGAAAATGACTCATATTAATTTATTACTTCTTTCTGCGAAAGAAGGGAATTTACACTATTGTTGAATTAAGAACTTGTCTCGACTTGTTTCAGCTCAAAAATCACAGCGTGGACACCAAAAATATATTTGTGAAGGATGTCTAACTTTTTTTACATCGTTAGAAAAATTACAAAGACATGAACATGAAGAATGTAAGCAGGTGAAGGCGGTGTTTCCAACTATGAATCTGAAGACGAACAAATATGGCGAAGAAGTTCCGGAAAATATATTAAAATTTGAAAAATTTGAAAAACAGTTAAGAGTTCCTTTTGTTGTGTACGCTGATTTTGAGGCAATATTAAAACCTATTGATATGGTAGAACCGGATCATGTAAAACCTTATAGTGTGAAATGTTTCGAACATCATCCACATTCTTTCGCTTACTATATAAAATGTTCGTTCGATGAAAATTTGTGTAAACTGCGCACATACCATGGACAAAATACACCTAAAACGTTCATGACAGAGTTGGAAAGTCATGTAAAATTATTATATAAAAACTATTTGAGTAAAATTGTGGAAATGAAACCCTTAACTGAAGAAGAGTGTTATAATTATGAGCAAGCGAGAAGTTGTCATATTTGTGAAAAAGCACTAGATGTGAATGATAAAGTATGCGACCATGATCACATGACTGCATTATATCGAGGTGCAGCACATATGGTATGCAATATAAATTACAAAGAACCTCGCTATACTCCAATCATAATGCACAATTTATCGAATTACGATACACATTTATTTGTAAAATCCTTAGCATTGGATAAGGAAGAAATAGATGTTATTGCCCAAAATAAAGAAAAGTATATATAATTTTCTAAGAAAGTATATGTTGGCGATAGAATTGACTGTAATGGTAAGAAGAGGAAAGTCTTCCATAAATTGAGATTTTTAGATTCATTTCGATTTATGAGTTCTTCTTTAGATAAATTATCATCTTATTTAGAGGATTCTCAGTGTAGAGAAGTGTCAAGATATTTTATGGGTGAAAAATTTAATTTATTACGACGAAAGGGCGTCTTTCCATACAACTATGTCACATCATTTGAAAGTCTATCTGTGACAGATTTGCCCAGTAAAGATAAATTTTATGATATATTATCTGATAGCGAAATTAGTGATGAGGATTATAGCAGAGCCGTTCGAGTGTAGGATTTATTCGAATGCCAATCTCTGGGGGAATATAGTGATATATATCTACGATCTGATGTTTTGCTACTTGCAGATGTTTTCGAAAATTTTCGAAATATTTGTATGGACAATTACAAGTTAGATCCAGTACACTATTTTACGGCACCAGGTCTTAGCTGGGAAGCGATGCTACGAATGACAGACGTCAATTTAGAATTATTAACAGATGCGGATATGTTTCATTTTTTCAAACAGGGCATATGTGGAGGTGTCAGTATGTGTTCTAAAAGAATGTAGGTGGCAAATAACGAATACTTATCACAATTTGATCCATCAGAACCTAAGAAATATATATTATATCTCGATGCGACGAATTTGTGTGGTTATGCTATGACGTCCAAATTACCAAGCGGTGAATTTGAATGGTTAACGAATGAGGAGTTAATGATGCTGGATGTTCAAACTTTGGAATACGATAGGGATAGAGGGTACGTTTTCGAAGTAGATTTAGAATATCCAACAGCCCTTCACGACCTCCACAATGATTATCCCTTCTGTCCGGAACACGTTATACCACCTAATTCTAAACATCCTAAATTGATTCCAAATCTTTCAAATAAATCGAATTACATTATTCACTATACGACTTTGAAACAATGTTTGAATAATGATTTGAAACTAAGTGGAATTCGACGCGGAATTAAGTTTAAACAAAGTAATTGGTTAAAGGGATATATTGATTTTAATACAACAAAACGAAATGAATCGAATAATGCATTCTACAAAGAATTTTACAAGTTAATGGTGAATAGCATATTTGGAAAAACAATGGAAAATGTTGAAAATCACGTTAATATTAAATTGGTTTCCCATTGGGAAACAATTAGAAACAGATTGGGTGCGGAGGCATATATTGCAAAGCCAAACTTTAAATCCAGTAAAGTATTTTGCAACACGTTAACAGCTATCGAATTGGCTCAAGTTCGAGTAGATTATGTAAAGCCTGTGTACGTAGGATTCACAATCCTGGAAATAGCTAAAAAGATAATGTATCACTTTTTCTATACCTTCCTTAAGCCTTTGTATGATTCGGACATTACACTGCTCTACACAGACATAGATTCTCTAATTATAAGTGTACGAAATTATAATGTATATAATGACATAAAAAATAATTTAGATATGTTTGATACTTCAACTTTTACTGAAGGGAACTTATTCGGAATACCACGCAGTTCACCTAGGCGCGGTAAAATGAAGGATGAATACGGCGGAGGTATTATTGAATGCTTCTATGGTACAGGGGCCAAAGCTTATTGCTTGAAAGTCCAAAATAAAACGGTGAAGACGGCGAAAGGAGTCAAAAAATATGTTATTGATAAGAAATTGTCCGTTGCAGATTATAGAAGTGTAGTTGAAGAAAATGAAACTCTTATGCGGAAGATGTACGTATTTCGATCAGATTTTCACACGATTTACACCGAATTGCGAAATAAAGTAGCGCTCACATCAAAAGATGATAAACGATATATTCTCCCAGATAGAGCTACTACCTTAGCGTGGGGTCATTATAGAATAGAAGAATTAGAACGAGAAGCAAATTTGCAGGAATTGATTACCGAATTGATGGATTACCAACCTACAATTGACTTCAGCTCCTAATTTGCTTTCCTATCTGTACTTTTTCCATTATGTGTACTTTGAACTTAAAAATAAAACACTGTATTTGATTTATTTTTCTAATTAGCTCTCTCATATGTATGCTTCTTAAAATGTACTACCTCATAACATGCATACTATGAACTGTATCATAACTTATAAGAAATATAACACTGTATTTAATTTATTTTTTGTAATTAGCTCTCATAACTGTTTCATGTGTACTCTGAACTGTATTACTACTACTTCTTGTAAAATAAAACACTATAATTTATTTATTTTTTTATTATTTCCCTAATTTCATTCGAAAATTACATTCTACAATACATTATCCTTAGATATCCAGGAGTTGTGTGATGCAGGCATACCCAACTATTTGACAAGGACTTGATTCTTTTTTCGACGTATAACTTTCTCAACCAGATAAACATCCGGATGTCGAACCTTTTTTAATTCTTCTTCGTAAAAACCTCCGAGAACATTCTGCTTTTGAGAGTCTTGCAATATATACGTTCTCGGATATGTATTCTTGACTTTGCTTATCGTGAATATTTCATTGGTCCAGTTCGGAGTATACATTTTAGAAAAAACGTGTCTATGCTTACTGATACGCACATGATCTCCCACTTCAAATTTACCAATTCTAGGGTCACCAATTTTTATGTGACTGTACATCGATTTTTGAATTGCTTTGGCATTCCTTTGGTTTACTGCAACAGGTTTGTATCCCGTTGTTCTGTGAACTGTATTGTTGTAAATGTTGACCAACTGTTGCAACATACCAACCCACCGGTAGTTACCGTTGAAGCTGAACTCCTTCCACATTTTATTTTTAATCGTTCTATTAAAACGCTCAACAATAGAACTTTTTAAATTGGAGTAAGTGGTGTAGTGATTAATGTTATACTTATCCATGATCTTCTTAAACTGCCTGTTAAAAAATTCTTTCCCTTGATCGCTCTGAATATTCCTTGGAATGTTTTTCTTTCCTGAGGAGAGTATGGATTCCATAGCCGCTGACACTTCTGCTGCTGTTTTATTTTTTATTGGAATCACCCACGCAAACTTTGAAAATGTATTTATGCATACGAAAAGATATTTGAAATTATCGTTTTCTCGAGCATAAGGTATCATTTCAACCAGATCGATCTGGAATAAGTCTCGTAGTCCTTTTATTATGACTCTCCGTCGTCTAAAATTTCGTCGCGCAGGTGCGTGTAGTTCATTAACGACATCCTTTTTAAGTGATGACATTTCCTTCGACTACTACTTCTGCAAACACTGGCTCTGTTTCTTTCGGTACAGGATATGGACCAATGTACTTCAATCGCAATTCCGCGTTGATGTCTATTGATACTGCAGGATGGATGAGAACGATGCTGTGAGCGTTAACGGACAGTCTCACTAATTCATCGTTGGAATAATTAACTGCAATAATCTTTCCACTGTATAGTTTATTCCTATATGTCTGCGTTTGCTTTCGACGCGCAGGAGTTATAAAGTAATATGCGTCCTGCCCAATACGTGCTTTACTCTGCAGTTGAAAAAGATATTTTGAAGGTTCCCTTTTTGGAGGAGGAACATATAATATACGAGTAAGCTTTTCCAATTCCTTCTTGAATTTAGGGTGTTTTAAAAAATTTGCTACTGCATCTTCTTCCGCTAAATGTCTTCTGACGATATGTTTATGTATGTGTCTTCCAAATTTATCTATTGTCATCGTAATACTCTATCGGTGTCGATATACTAACTGCTTTATAACTATGCTGCTCAACCTATTTAATTATTTTTGATTCCTGCAATTCCTCAATTATTGCAGTTATTTCGTTTTCATGACCAGTATGCCCGGCATCCTTGGAAGCCATAAGTAACTTCAATCTGTCGCACAATTCATTAACATCATCCCAATACTTATATTCCACAATACTCTTAGGAACAACGATCTTTCGCAACGGTAATTTTTTTGATAAACCCAATCCTGTTTTCCAAGTGCGGGTCCACCAAACTTCTGGTTTTTTACCTTGAACAATAGGCTTAATAATTGTCGTATATTTATAATATCAACTCTAGCGGCGTGAGTATCATTTAAAATGAATTTATAATTCTTAGCGTCAGCATATTGAAACTTTACCGGTCTCTTCATAAACAGTAGCTCTAGTAATCCCTTAGTAGCCCTATAAGTAAATTCACCGATGATAATGTTGAGTCCATCAAACCTAATATTTGCGTTTCCAATCATCAGGTCACCATCAACTTCGCGTACACCATACTTCTCATCGAATTCTTCTTTCTCATCCGTCATTAACCCCATAAGGTAAGGTCGTATAGCGGGGTCATGATCTTTTAGCGCTGCCTTAACTACATCCGTCTCTAACAGAGTCTTATTTAACGACTTATTAGTAATTATTGACTTTGACGGACGCGTTTTCTAAAGCGATAGAGCGTGAGCCCTTGACTTATCTAACTCAAGGCTTTCACTAGAATCTAATTCATCACTTCGTTCCTCTCCTTCATCACCACCCTTTGGAGTCTCTGGCAATTGTTCCCCGATATATTCATCTTCTAGAAATGTGGGCTGGCTGAATGTCTCAGACATTCGAATCTTTTTTTTCAAATCTGATGAATTTGTAAGACTGGTTTCTCGTGGAGGTGTTCCGGCGAGATACACACTTCGTTGTTTTGTCGGAGAAGAATGAGTGGATGGGCTGAACCATGACACGTGTCGCTGCTGTCGTTTACGCGGTGTACTTTGTTGTCGTAAAATTGACGTTCCTGGTATTGTCACATAAGATTTTTCTGAAATGTCTGACCAAGATTCTTCTACTTCTTTAGAAGCGTCCGCAGAATCAGTTCGTCCTCGAGTTATATTACTTGGAGCTAATTTGCTAGCGATTTCAAGTAGCGGTTTTGCTATGGGCGCATACAGAATATTTGTTTCTCTCTGAGATTGTGCAATGTCAGCCCGTAATGTTCTTAACTTTTGTTTAAGAGCTTCGCGAGCTTGTATTAAATCTCTTATGATTTTATTTTCCATGTAAACTCTATAACGAATACCTGTAGACTGATATAAATATTCCAGTAATATATGTTTTAAACCCTAATGTACGTTACAAACTCCTCTTAATTAAAACTTATAAACTTAAAGCACATCAAATTGTATACGATTGGGAGAAATATGTCAACTCTTCTCAGCCTCATTAATCTGTTTATAGGTGTATGTAAGTATCAAAACCTAAACGATATCTTCCATCATTAAATACAGAATCATTATCAATAAACAGCATACCAAACGATTTCTTCCAACACATTCTACAGATGTATAGAAATTGTTCATAGCTTAAATCATGAATGTGATCATTATGGATATGTTTCAAATTTGTACCGTCTTGTCGAAATAGTATTAACAAATTGGTATTATCTCTGATAAGTTGCTTTGGGCCGCACTGTATGTTTGTATTAAATAAAAACAATCTAAATTTCGGTGTCTACCATAAGAGAAAAAATCTTTTACGATATTCAAGTCGGCAGGTGGTATATCATCAAAGATAACGACAGAATAATCCGCCATTTGGTTAGGAGTAGGCATGTGATTAACATCAGTATACTCGTGGTAACCAATTTCAGGAACATTTTTCAATATATTTCTTAAGTATTCATACTTTTGCTGATGAAGAGATCTACAGCAGATGTAAATACTTTTGAAGCGAAACCCGTTAGGATTAAGTAATAGGGTTAAAAGGGCATTTGTTTTGCCACACCCAGAAGGTCCCACAATTAATCCTCGCTTAGATGAGCACTGAAGAGGCTACTGTGTCGTATAAAACTCTTGGTAATTAATGTGGAATCATAGTTGTGCACTTGTAGGGATAATTCTTGAGGTTCCAATTGTACAATATTTGGTTCAGCTTCACTCGTTTCGATCGACATAATCGATTTGACTTCACAATAACGACTGAATTATTATTTCTCCGTGTGCGTTATATTATCTGTTTAGGATTATCTTAATATTAGAAATAAAACAAAGATTATAATAATTTTTTTATTTTATATATTTTTTTATTTTTTGGTGCCGCCACTATTTTTATTTGTGGAAGGTGGCGGCGTCTTCCTGACCGCAGACCCCCGAACCCCCGACCGGCCGTGCCGACGCCCCCGATCAATTGTCCAGATCTGGGGACGCTGGAGACGCTGGGATGCCGGAAGCCCGCTGGAACGATTCGGCGAACCGTTGCTGCAGGGTTCTCCTCTGTGGCACCGCCTGCGGAGGAGTCATTGGACTCTGAGGGTCCTCGTACCTCGGTGGCAGGTCCGGGGGATCGTCGACGTCCAACAGGGGGTCCAACGGTGCTGATATAGTTATGGTCAGCGGATAGTAAGTACTCTTAATTGTTATTTCAAGTTCCTGTAATAAGTAAAGCATTGAAGTTATTACATATCATGTAAACTATTGCAAAACAGTTATAGGTGTAATTTTGCAGCCCCTACCTTGTCTGGATAGTTTTGTAGGAACTAGTACATTAGTATCGTGCAATGTGGGTGTTAACCAGGTCGATGCAGAATTGTTTACAATCGAATGTGATGGCAAGTTAATGTATTAGATGGTTGAAAATGTTGAAAATAGGTTGTCCGATGGTTCGTATCGTATCAGTGTAGTCTCGCTCATGAAACTTGACCAATAAAACAATTAATTATCGAAAATACAAATCATTGTGGTGGAAATGATTTTTGATAATCAATCATGTCTTCAATCAAGCTTCCAAGTCGATTCAGCAGATCCTTCCTTTCCCTTTGGCGGGTTACATGTGAGTCATCGGATGGACTGACGACATTACTTAGGAAATGAAGAACCTTGTCTTGCTCTAACGATTTATCGTTAACCTGCCCCTTTCGCGAGATCACCTGCTGAAGGAAACTATCCGCTGACGAATTGCCCGCCAAATATCTAACACATATGTTAGAAAACTGTTTACAATCCGCAGAGAAAGTTACGAGTTCGGATGGTTGTTGTTGCCCACAGTGGAATTGTGAGGCAAACAACAACGCAGAAGCATTGGAAGGTGGAGCTGGAGTATCATTTGAAGGAGGAGCTGGAGAAGCATTGGAAGAAAAGTGTTCAGGAATATTTGCGTTGGGAGAAGGTATCAGGGACTGAGGAAGATCAGTTATTTCTGGAGCTGCTTGAGGAATTGCAGGTGGTTCAGTAAAAGAGCCGGTAACATTCATTTGAGGTTGGGACGCTGAAAAATAAGTAGTCTGAGACTGAGTCTGAGACAAGATTACTACAGATTCTGTGGTTAGATTAATCGTCTCCATAATCTGTGGTATTCTTGCCACCCCTCGTGTCACATTTACATCATCACACATTTGCCTTCTTCCTACTGTATCGTCCGTGAGCAGTGTTCGCAGATTTGGCGCTCGAACCGCTCGAACACTAGGACTACAAGTTGTATAGGGTAAAGGTATATAGTTCTTAGTATTTTGCCCTCGTCGTCTTTCGGTCCTCGTAGTGTGTTCTTGTCCTGTGGTAGAGATTGTAAAGTTTCTATACATACGTCGTTGGGCAGTCAGTTGGCGTCGTTGTACCCTATCCAATTTGTGGTACTCGTCCTTCGACAAATAAGGAGGAGGTTGCAAAGGTGGAACGGTAGTTAATTGTGACACGAAAGCAGGTGGAGTAACTTCTGCCGCAACACCTACTTCAACAGTATGCGGTAGGGATCGTACCGCAGAAGTAGATGGAACTGCAGAAGGTAATTCAACTGACTCCGATTGTCGTCTAACGTCCGTCTGACGGGATGATTCACCCAGTCTACTTTCCAGTGAGAACATCCCGTCGAAGTTTACATTTTCAACATTTTCAACATTATCAACATTTTCTAAATAATGATACCACGGATTATCATCGTTATTAGTCTAAAATAAAAAAGATAATTAACTATGACAAATGAATGTGAAGAATTTGTAAATTTAAATTATATTCTCTATGCAATTACAAAAAGTATTTAAATTATTTTCTCGCTGCAATAAATAATTACTCACACCCAGAAAATTATTTCAATGCTTAATGTATTAACCATACATCGTTCCGTATAATCGGAACATAATACAAAACTCGAAGTAAACTGTAGCTGTAATTTTAATGTTCTTTTTACCTAATAGTGATATTAATAATAATAAAAAGAAAAGACTAAATGTAATACAAATATGTGTGTAAAATATCATAAAAAAGAAATATTATGTAATTGCACTCACCATTATTTTACAAGAGATACTTTGTGGAATTATTACCAAGTCGAATAAAGGGAGTATTTATATGATAAAACCAAGGTTACAACACGTCACGTTGTAAGAACAATTATTTTTTATACGTCTGTCAGCAAATATGGATAATTTAGTTGTTTACAGAATCAATGAATGTTAAAGATTTTTTATACGTCTGTCTGCTATTATGGAAAATAAGTTGTTTAGACAATTTGTTAAGGTTAATGTTTTTTTATTTTATTTTTAATTTATTTTAAATTTTAATGTTCTTTTTACATAATAGTGATATTAACAATAGACAAAAGTTTGAATTTGTGTGCACTGTCATATTATGATAAAAGAGTAAACGCAAGAATCTAGTGGATGTAAGCATATTAATTAATTAATTAATTAATTAATATAACTGTATAAATAATTTTAAAATCAAATACAAATATGTGTAAATAATATTTAAATATAAAAAGAAATATAATTTAATTGTACTCACCATTATGTTGATTATGTGATTGATTTCTAGGATGAATAGACGCTGTATTTATATCAAAAATACCTATGTTAGAACACGTCACGTTCTTGAAATAACAATTTTTTATACGTCACCTATTATGGAAAATTTAGATGTTAACAGAATAAATGAAAGGTCAAAGGTTTTTTATACGTCTGTCTGCTATTAATAAGTTGCTTACACAATTTGTGAAGGTTACGTTTCTTTATTTTTTTTTAAATTTATTTACGTCTGTCTGCTATTAATATACTTTTAAATTAGTAACTATCGAGGATGTGTACAGTGCACATGAAATGTACATATAGTTAATATACTATTGTTTGTGAAATATAAGGTGTTTTATTTAAGTGTAATATAATTAATATAACTGTATAAATAATTTTAAAATCAAATACAAATATGTGTGTAAATAATATTTTAATATAACACGTCACGTTCTTGAAACAACAATTTTTTATACGTCTGTCACCTAATATGGAAAATTTAGATGTTTACAGAATAAATGAAAGGTCAAAGGTTTTTTATACGTCTGTCTGCTATTAATAAGTTGCTTACACAATTTGTGAAGGTTACGGTTTTTTTATTTTTTTTTAAATTTATTTACGTCTGTCTGCTATTAATATACTTTTAAATTAGTAATTATCGAGGATGTGTACAGTGCACATGAAATGTACATATAGTTAATATACTATTGTTTTTGAAATGTAAGGTGTTTTATTTAAGTGTAATAGTGCTGTTAATAAGTTGTTTACACAATTTGTGAAGTATTATTTATTTTTTTAAATTTAGTTTCCATTTTTAGATGTGGTAGATGTGAAAATGTAAAAAAACAACAGACTTAATTTTTTTTCGAAAAACGTACATTTTCTGCTATTCTAATGTTCCGATCTTACCCCTCCGCATCACATTTTGTTCTCTATATTTTTCTCTATTTCTTGTACCCAATTTTGATTCTCCTACCCCATTTTTTTTGGAGGGGGGGAAATTTCCCCTCCAATTTTTGCTTTGCCCTTACTAACCGAAAAACCAAAAAAACAAAAAAAACTCGATTTTCTCGAAAACTACTACGATTTGAGTTATGTCCCCCCCCACCCACCCCACCCACTTTATTAAATGGTGAATACTGATATAATTTATTATGCATGATCAAACAGTATAGAGTGGTATCCTTTGGCACATTAGCCTTCGTTGTAAACTCAATTCTAACCTCTACGCCACTTTTATGTACCGCATCTTCTTGATGTGAACAATCGATACCTATTAGCGGACACAATTTAAACTGATTCAGTTTCATAAGCGGTTCGCTATAATCGTAACCATAGTAACTCTGTTGAAATCTAGCGTACATATTATATAAAACAGCTATGCGATTCTCGTCAAAATCAACACGAACATTTTCGTATGGGTATCTCTTCCCATTCAAATAAGCCATCACGTCCGTTAAATTAATTGCATCAAATTTGCTCATATTTTGAGACAAACTTCCTTTTTTCCCACTTTGAAAACCCAAAATTATATACCTCGGTGTTTCTAATTATGGAGCAGTTTTAATTGCCCAACTATGTTTAGTTGTCTCAGGAATTCCAGGATTTTCGTGAATTTCCCAACCTCGAAAAAACATTTCCATGAGAGTATTTTTCGTTGTTAATTTTGTCAGGGATAAATCTTAAGCCATACCCACTTTAACATGGGGTACTCGTTAACATTATACTATCAATAATTAATTTCATATCTTCAGCGGCAACAGTGTTCATTATCGCATCGCTATCATCAGCACATCTCTTCAATATTAATTCTTGCGGCATATGCATAATAATCTGCTTTACGTCTTCGGCAAAACCTATTAACATTTTAAGTGGAATACAAATACTAAAATTTCCTCTAACATCTAAAACTGGAGCCTTCCCTGTAGTAAATTCCCAACCGCAATTTTCTAATTTATTTATATAACTCGGACTATAAGAAAAATATCCCTTCATAGTTGATGTTATACCCACATTTCTAACTTCATCAACCTCCGATCCACTCATTACATATCTAATATTACTAAACATAAAAGCTCCGGCATTATGAATCAGAGATTCTGCAGCACTTGCTTTACTATCATCACTAGCTAATCGTAATTTCCCTTCTATTAATAATTCCGATTCGGATGGTAGAGTATATTTATCTATTTCTGGAACCACAATTCGTATTTCATTATTATTCCCATATTTTGGTGAGCCAAATGGTGCATGATTGTGGTATTCCAATTCGATAATTGAATTATACACACGAACTTTTCTCAAAACATCTAACACTTCCATAATTAAAATAATTCTACCTCACAGTGACAATCAACTTCTCGCAACACAAATTATTCTTACACTGACAAAATATTCTCATCCTTCTTCTATAAATACTATTATGATACTCCTCCGTATTTATACCAAAACTCTGTAATCCAAATTTTTCAAAAATTTTCTATTTTCACCTGATAAACTATTATATTTCACTGGTCGCCTAATCCCGCTCCTCAATTTATTTGATGACTTTCCTGTAGATCGTCGAACTTGCCTCCACAATTTATTGTTACTAGTACTTCCCATGTTACTTAAAATTTTTTTGTAGTAGTCACTGTTTTCTTCTTAATCGTAAATAAACTGTTAACTCTTCACCTCTCAAATCAATTAATCGTCCGTTCTGATCGACGGCTCGAATTATAATATTCGTTAACATGTTCACATTCACGGGCATATAAATGTTCTCTTGCGGAACTTCTATTATTTTAAACCCTGGTGGAACATTCGGATGAAAGTGATATAAAACATGCGACAACTCCCCGTTAATATATGAACCAGCAACTACATTACACATAATATCGACGGCACTCATTTTATTAATATCAACCACCTCATCACTGGTCCTCGGAATATTTCCTTGTATTTTAACTTTTCTAAAGCCTAGTAGAGAACCAATTGAATTTTCTACAGTAAAATCGATATCCACTGAAGACTTAATAGTTGCTTTCAAGGTATTATTATTTGCGCTTAAATTAAAAAAAAATCTTATCATCTGTACCGAGACGCACTTGTTCTTCAATATACTTCTCTAAATCTGCTACGTCATAAGTACCCTGTGGAACTAATATATTCTCCCAATTCCCGGGCTTACCCGGGGCTATAGCATAATATCGAAATACATTATTCTCCGATGTAACATTTGAAATAGAATTATAAGTTTGCAAACTCAACATACACATTTAAAATTCACCATTTAAATATACAGGCGGATTCAATACACATGTCAACTGTGGTCCTTCTCCTGATAAAACAAAAGCCAAATTATCCGCACCTCCATCACCATCACGTTCCATTTTATATACATACAACAATATTAAATTATTTACTAAAAGAAACTCGTCTCAACTAATGAATCCTTTCAAAAAGAATAAACACAAATGTCCACAATTCACAGTATTCAAGTCTGATATCTCTTATAGTTATATCGTATAACGCCACCCGCATTCGATAATAAATAGTTTTAGACCTCAGTCGGAGGTCTTAAATCACCATAACTATCGAAATACTTTATTATATCGTCATGCTTCATATAAGCTACCCAATGAGTACTTTCTCCAACATTATCGTCCAAATTAACTATTCCCTTTTCTCTTTTGCGTATGATTGCTGGTAGGACATCTCTACTAAATATACCCCGAAAATTTCTTATTTTCCATCCTCTAACATATTTCCATAAATCGACTTCAGTTAGAGGTCTTCGGGGTAATTTGCTTAACCGTTTTTTGAAACATTTCCACTGGGTAAATATACGCCACAACCAGATTTGTATGGTTTAATATATAACCCACTCGCAATTGATATTCCACACCCCGACTTATATGGTTTCACATATAAGCCGCTACCAGCTTTTGACTCCATCGCAGTATTATGGCGTTTAGTTTCTTCTAATCGATCTCTTGCAGCTTTAGATGAATTAACTGCATTCGCAATTGCTGCAGCACCTCCACCTAGCGATCCCAGGGCACCCAAAGCTGCAAATAACGGAATTAATGGTAAAAAGCCACCCTTCTTTGGTATTGGAATAATTCTCGAACGAGGTAATAAAATTTTCTTTCCAGACTTCCTCAAACTCCGATATGCCACTTTTGCATTTTCTAACATTCCTTTTCTACTGCCCGCCCGTTTCATTGCATTGCGTGCAATTCTCATTGCCTGCATAAATGATATAGAACCACCCACAAAATTCCGTTTCATGTTTCTACTCCTTTGTCTATTAACTGGTTTACTGTGTCGAGTCACTCCTTTTCGAACCCGTCTCCTCACACCCATACCTAATTTTGTTTTACCTTTCATAGCACCAGCAACTATAACAGAAGATAATTTTTCTCCAACTCGAGCGTCTGCACTCTTTAATCGTTTAATAGCAATGTCATACAATTTTTTATCCGATATATGTCGCTCTGATAAATCACCAGATTTTGAATAAGCTATATCTTGCTCTTTGCAAGCCTCATCTAAATCATTCACGCCTTTATCACCTCTCTCCAATCGCTCTTTTAATTTCGTTCCTGGTCCACAAAATCTATACCCTGGTATATGTAGTTCTACTGGAAGCTTATTTATTATTGTATTCAATAGGCCGCCACCTTTCCTTCTGCCTTTTCGATTTAAACTACACCGTTTAACCAAATTCCCCATCTTTTATAGGCAAACGCTTTAATGTATCTATCATAAGCGATGATTCATACTTTAACACAAAACGCTCTCAATTTTTATATTTATACACACTCTCTTTTCTCTTAATTTGCAATTATAACTATCATACAACAACCTCTACACTTCAAATAATTCAATATACTTAGTTCCTTAATTTCTACTCATAATATAAAATGAAAGACTGTATTCATAACATAATTTATTATTATTAATTTTTATATGTACATATAATTTCAATTACGATTTCTTCTTATTAGATCAATATCCTGGTAAACTTTTTGAAGATGATTTACCAACATCTCTTTTGTTATACACACACATTCTAGAGTCGATCCCTGCAAAACTTTCTCTATTTCCATATTCAGATCCCCTCCACTTACAGATAGATATTGAATAACATCCTTATAAAATTCATCATACTTTAAGTTTCTTAACGATTCCAACCGGGATTCCAGCACCTTTCTCACACGCCACAATTCTGACAAACCTTCAAATGATAAATACAACAAATCTCAGTCTTTGTCAATTTTTAATATTCTGTTCTCCCCATCAAAACATTCGCTAGAAAGTTCTAAATTCGATATGCGCATACTTGGAAACTTTCCACCACAATAATCGAAATACTTCTTCAATTTCGCGCTCTGCATCATAAATTCTGCCCATTCTTCAGAATTAAAAAATATGCATTGCTTTCTCACACCAACAATCTTCACTATCGGTTTGAAAAAATTATCTGGTAATAAACCAAGACATACCCACTTTGAATGACTTTTATTTAAAAAATATAAGCTCTCTGCTACTAGAGGTAAATTCCATGAAGATTCGAAAACTAATTTTTCAGAACATCTGTCAAATTCTTTCCAAAAATTATCCATTTTTCCCACTTACGAAAAAAATTTTCTATCATAGGATCGAGCACTTTTTTCTCCATTACCTTATTAAAATGTTCTTCGTTAGAACTCACAATTCTTAATTCACCTTCTTCTAAACTATCTAAACGATCACAGCCACACTTACGCTTCACCGTTCCCATTATATATACTGACTTCTTAACATCGCTGGATTTATATAGTAGCCCCTATGAACTGCCGCTGGCAAACACCAACTGCGTCTTTATAAACCTCTCATCGGTAAACCTGCGCTTTGATTCTAGCACCTCCTCATGTAGAACCTCCTCATTGCCCTTGAGCTGTGCCACAGGTTCACCTTATTTAAAATATTAAATAATATATTTTAAATAAGGTGAACCTGTGGCATATTTTATGTTTTAGTTTTTTCTTTTTCGGTATTCTAAATTTTCTAAATTGTTGGGTAATACTCTTTTTACAAACTGAGCAACACCTTGACCTTGGCATAGCCGATTATAGCACCTCCTCATGTAGAACCTCCTCATGTAGAACCTCCTCATTGCCCTTGAGCTGTGGCAGAGGTTCACCTTGACCTTGACCTTGACCTTGACCTTGACCTTGACCTTGACCTCGACCTTGACCTTGACATAGCCGATTCTAGCACCTCCTCATGTAGAACCTCCTCATTGCCCTTGGGCTGTGCCACATGCAAGGTCAAGGGCAATGAGGAGGTTCAACATGAGGAGGTGCTAGAATCGGCTATGTCCCTCTACTCCCGGCTGAGTGACCTAGTTGGGAGAAATGGTTGTGGATGGTGGCGCGCTAAATCTACAAACCACTATTCATAGCAATATGTATTGAAAATTGACAATTTTACCGCTTTCTGATATATAAAGGAAATAAGTATTGATATATGGAATATATTTTTGATATCGCGTTAATGAAGCTGCAACTTCAGACGTGTCAATCATTGTTGCTCACAGTGTATATCCACGTAGACAAATGGATAGCAGTTAAGTGAATGTGTCCGTTAATAGGCAATCGTCCAGAGTAATGCGAATGCATATCGTTGTGCTATTGGGCTTGGCTTTGTCACCAATGACAACTTTTACGACGGCCCCATTGATGATATTCCTGTTTAGTAGAGTATCTCAGCCGATTCTAGCACCTCCTCATTGACCTTGATCGCATGCATTATTGGCGATCAAGGTCAATGAGAAGGTGTTAGAATCGGCTGAGGATGAGCGACCTTGATTTCAAGATTTTAGGTCGTTTGAATGTCGATGTCACCTTGATTTCAAATTCATTGGGGAGGTGTTAGAATCGAATCCAGAGAGTTGTTTTTTCTTTTATTTTATTGATAATTAAACATAAATAAAAAACCACAGAGCTGTTTATCTAACATTTTTATTGATAAATGAAGATAATTTTTAGTATATAAAATATATTATTTAAATCATATTTAATGTTTTAGTTTTTTCTTTTTCGGTATTCTAAATTTTCTAAATTGTTGGGTAATACTCTTTTTACAAACTGAGCAATTTCTCTTTGAAGGGGCTGGACCTCAATTTGTTCCTCACCGGTATTATATTGTCTAAAACACGGTCGATATTCTTCTAGTTCAATTTGTTTGTCAGGTGAAATTAAATGCCAGAACTCCTCTATCCATATTGGGGCTACTTTCGTTTTAAATAAATCTAATGGAATATATTCTATTAGATTTGTTTTAATACCAGATAGATGACCATAATTTTCATAAACAAACTTGACTGCTTCTAATATCAATTCTAGGTGTTGGGACATTTTGTTTTAATCGCTGGTTTCAGTATATAGATTTGGGTATTGAAGAATTTTTTAATAAAATGTCTGAATCAAATAAATTTTGGGAACATATAGATGTAGCTGCAGAGAATTTTGCACGAGAGACATCAAGAGGTGAAAGATTTGTTGAAAAATATGTTAGAGAACCAATTTGGGAGTTACCATTAGTAGGAGAAAAAATTTTCTTTTTGAATAAAAGTCATTCAAAATGGATATGTATTGGTTTATTACCACACCAAGATTTTGAACCAAGGTTAAAAATTGTTGGTGTAAAAAAACAATGTGTATGCTTTAATTCAAGGGAATGGAAGTGGGTAATGGCGGAGACTGCAAAGTTAAGGCAGTATTTTGATTACAATAATGATATATTTCCAATTTTTAGAGGTATGAATATTCGAATATCACCTGAATCATTTGATGGAGTAAGTAGAATTGTGAAGATAGAAAAAGGTGGCGAGTATGTGTATTTAGCGTTTGAAAGTTTATCGGAGTTATGGCGGTTGAAGGAAACATTGGATTTTCGATTAGCTGTTTTAGAAGATATGAAATATCATGTATTTTATAATGATATGGTCCGATGTGTAGCTGAAAGTGGTGGAGAAGTGGATGTAGAAATCGATCGAATGTATAGTGGTGTAATATCCGAATGTGTTTGTATAATGAAGGAGTTAGTTATGTATTGGCCTCAAAAAATTAAAAATGATGTAAATTATTTGAGGAAAAATTATATATGATTATGAAATATAATATTAAAATAAATTTAATGTGCTTTATTTTTTAAATTTGTAAGAAATTAATCCTGTAAGATAAATTTTAAGGTTTTTAGGATTAAGTGAAATCGACTATTAAGTATTTATATATTGTAATTGCAGATGCGGTTTTTGTCATTTAGATTGTTGATGTTGACTGAGATAGTTTAATATATAAGGTTGTGATGGTATTTAGAAGTGGTAGTTTGAATAAGGCACGCAGAAGGAAAGGTGGTGGATTGTTGAATACTGTGATAAATAAGCTCCCAGTAGAATTGCACATACCGAGTTATAGATTTTGTGGTCCAGGAACGAAATTAGAAAAACGATTGAAAAGAGGTGATAAGGGTGTGAATACTTTGGATGAGGCTTGTAAAGAGCACGATATATCATATTCTCAATCAAGTGAATTGTTAAAAAGGCACGAAGCGGATGAGAAATTGTATGAAAAAGCTGTGGAACGAGTGAAGAGTAGAGACGCAGGTATAGGAGAAAGATTAGCTGCAACTGTGGTTTCAGCTGCTATGAAAGCTAAAACAAAATTAGGTATGGGTTGGAGTAGGCAAAGGAAAGAAACGAGTAAAAGTGGAAGGAAGGGTAGTAGAAGAAGTTGTAGGAGGAGAAGGCAGGGGTATCGATTAGGTGGTGTTATTTCGTTTTTGCAAGCAATGAAGAAAGCACGGAATGCAATAAGACGGATTGGTAAGAAGAAGGGTGTTTTAGAGAATGCTAGAGTTGCATATCAAAGTTTAATAAAATCTGGAAGAAGAATAAAATATCCGCGATCTAGGGTATTTGCGATACCAAAAAAAGGTGGATTTTTATCGTTAATCCCATTATTTGCAGCATTAGGTGCTTTAGGATCATTAGGTGGTGGTGCCGCAGCAATTGCAAAAGCAGTAACTTCTGCAAAAGCTGAAAGGGATCAATTAGATGAAGCAAAGCGACATAATATTGCTATGGAATCAAAATCTGGGAGTGGTTTATATGTGAAACCATATAAGTCTGGGTGTGGTGTATCTGTTGGAAGTGGATTATATGTAAAGCCGTATAAATCTGGTTGTGGTGTTTATTTACCTGAAGGTGCTAGTTCAAAAAACTGATAAGCAGTTTACCTCGAAGGCCTTTAAAAGAAAAAGATTTGTGGATGTATGTTCAAAGGTGGAGAATTGGTAAATTTCGGGGTATTTTTAGTAAAGATGTGTTACCGAAAATTATACGCAAAAGAGAGAATGGAATAGTAAATTTGGATGATGATGTTGGTGAAGGGACTTATTGGGTAGCATATAAGAAAAATAATGCTGTAATAAATTATTTTGATAGTTACGGTGATTTAAGACCTCCGATTGAGGTTGAAAAGTATTTATTATCGAATGGTGGTGGTGTTTTACAGTATAACTATGAAAGATATCAAGACAGTAACAGTGAAAATTGTGGACATTTGTGTTTATTGTTTTTGAAAGGATTTATTAAATAAGAAGGAGTTTGTTGCGATTGTTTTATTAAATATTAGTGCAACGATTTTGGAAAGTTGAATTTAAATTAGAAATGGATGCGGATGGTAATGGAAGTGTGAATAATTTGGCTTTTGTTTTGACAGGGAAGGGATCTGAGGTGGCTTGTGTACTGAATCCACCTATATATTTAAATGGTGAATACGAGATGTGTATGTTAAGTTTGCAAACTTATAATTCTATCCCTAATGTTACTAGTAAAAATAATGTTTTTAAATATTCAAGAAGTAAGTCAAGTGCTTGGAAGGAGATAATTATTCCGGAGAGTACTTATGATATAATGGATTTACAGAAATATGTCGATGAGCATTTACGGGTTGCGGAAGGAGCAAAACATTTTTTCTTATTAACTGGTAATAGTAATACTATGAAAGTGTTTATGAAGGCGTCTGTAGATATTGATTTTGGAGTGGAAAATTCCATTGGTTCTTTATTAGGTCTTTATAGAAGGGTTATTGGAAAACAGATACCGAGTCATAGTGATGAAATAGTTGATATAAATAGAATTAGTGCTATTGATATTATGTGTAATATTGTAGATGGATCATACATTAATGGTGAATTATCACATGTTTTGTATCATTTTTATCCAAATGTTCCACCAGGTTTTAAAATTATAGAGGTTCCGCAAGAGAAAATTTATGTGCCTGTAAATATTAATGTATTATCTGATATTATTATTCGGGCTGTAGATCAGATAGGTCAACCAATTGATTTAAGAGGTGAAGAGATGACAATATATTTGAGGATTAGGAGACGTTAGGTTTTAAAAATAAATGTTTTATGTTTTAGGAATAGTAAATGATTTATTGAGGGAAATGATTGTATATATTAGTGAATATTTAAATAATTAAAGAATAGTATTAGTACAATTTTTGATTAAGTAGGGTGTGTAGTAATAGATGTCAAAGGTGAATATTGGATATTTCACATATTAATTTGAATTATTGAGATTATAAATTGGAGAATAATGAGGAGCAGTAGTATTAATAAAATGTGGAGGAGGAATAGAAATTCTTCACGGAAATTAGTGAATAAGTTGTGGAGGATTATTGGTGGGGTGAGGGTACGAAATTGTTTAACAAATGAGAATAGGCGGTTTTTGAAAGGTATGGGATATAAAGTTTTGGTGTAGATTTATTTAAGTGAGAGGGAGTTTTGGTATGCTGATTTTGGGATATTAAGAAATAAAGAGAGGATTATGCTTTAGTATAGAAAGATATTTGTCTAGAGAAGAAGTTTGTTGCGAAAGTGTGATAGTAACAATTTTAAAAATGGAAGTTTTAGATGTTTTAAGAAGGGTTCGAATAGATAATTCTATTGTGGAGTTGGAATATCATAATCATGTTCCGTTTGGTTCACCAAGATATGAAAATAATGATAAGATTAGAATTGTGGTACCAGAAATAGATAAGTATACTTTACCATCGGAGTCAGAATTATTAATTGAGGGGAAGTTACGATTGTTTAGTGATGAAAGTAAGGCTAGTGCTACAGCGTTTTTAATTAATAATGCGGCAGCTTTTATGTTCAGCAATATCAGATATGTGATTAGTGGAGTGGAGATGGATGAAGTAAGAAATGTAGGTATTACATCGACTATGAAAGGATATTTTTCTCATAGTCCAAGTTATATAAATAAATTGGAAAATTGTGGTTGGGAATTTTCTACTGGAAAGGCTCCGGTTTTAGATAATAAAGGTAACTTTAGTATATGTATACCATTGAAAATGTTAATGGGTTTCGCAGAAGATTTTAAGTCTGTTATTTTAAATATGTCTCAGGAGCTTGTGTTGAAGAGATGTGCTGATGATAATGATGTAATATATAATTCAAGTGTTGCTATTAATGAGGGTGTTAGGTTAACTATTAATGCTATTGTATGGCGGGTACCACATGTTAAAGTTGGTTTAAGTCAGGATTTGGCGTTAACTAAATTAACAACGAAAAATACTATAATGGAAATGTTTTTTAGAGGATGGGAAATTCATTCAGCTTATTTAAATGGTAAAAAATATCCACATGAAAATGTTCGAGTGGATTTTGATGAAAATCGTGTAGCTGTTTTATATAATATGTATGCTAGATTTCAACAAGTTTATTATGGTCATGAATATACTGAGCCTATGTTAAAATTAAGCCATTTTAAATTGTGTCCATTAATTGGTATTGATTGTTCACATCAGGAAGGTGCTATACATAGAAGTGGTGTGGAGATTAGAATTGAATTTACGGCGAAAGATAATATACCAAAAGATACGGTTATGTATTGTTTGATATTACATAATAAATTGTATCAGTATTCACCATTTAATAAGGTGGTGCAGCGACAGTATTAGTATTTTTTGTTTGTTTGAGGAGTAAGATTGGTGGTGGGAGATATGATAAATACAGTTTATGGAATGTGGTTGTGTAGTGTATGGTTACTGATTGGGTGAGAAGGTTGTTTAGTTAAAGATGCTGGATTTAAGTGGGAAGAAATATATAATTATAGATTTTCAATGGTATCGATTTAATAGTTATAGTTTGATGCCTAAGGAGTTGGCTACTTGTGATAGTGAATTTAAGAGGAGTCATTTTATATTCAAACCGGTTTTGAGTTTTGGTGTATTGGCAGAAGAAGATCGGCAAGTTGCAAGATATGCTTTTAATTGTCATCATGGTTTGAAGTGGGAAGATGGTTATTTAGCTGCAAGCGAGTTTGATGATATAATTAAACGATTGTGTAGAGGTGTTGATTTAGTGTTTGTTAAGGGTAGAGAAAAATTGGATTTTTTGAAACGTATTATAGATCGACGAATAATAGATTTAGTATATGCGGAAAAAATTAGAAGAGGAGAGCCAAGTTGTAGTTTTCATGTTAGTAATTATGTTGTTTGTGCTTTGTCTAATGTGGAACGATTGTACAAGTTTTTGTTAGAAATAAAGTTGAAAGATAATAAAGTTGGCTATATTTAATTATTGTTATAATGGGTTATGCGTGGAGTGCTATGAGGAGTTATGTTGTGGAGAGGGTTGGTAATGTGTTGCGACGACTTGAAATTGATGGAAATTTTTCTGGATTGGATGATGATGATTTATTTTATGTGCCTAAGACATATTTAATGAGCAATATAGGATGTTTGAGTTTAGAATTTGTTTGGCGTCGATTACCTAGAAGTTATCAAGAAGATATTGATTTAATTGGATGTAGACCATGTGTAAGTCATTATGTAATTGACGGTGATGTTGTTGATGGACCTGTTAGGAGAAGAAATTGCTATATGTGTAGACAGAATGATTTATAGTTTTTGTATTAATATAGTGTATTAATATAGTGTATCAATGTATTTATGTATGTAGCTATAAATAAATACTTGAGTTTAAATTTTTTTATTAATATAATGTTAGGTATTGAATTTAGACGAGGGGTGTGGGAGGGTTTTCTAGAAACAAAGGAAAAAAGGGAAAGGAGAAAAGGAGAGAAAGGAAAAAAAGAGAAGGAAAGGAAAAAGGAAAAAAAGGGAAAAAAAGAAAAAAAAAGGAAAAAGAGAGAGAACAGGGGGGGTGGGCGAGCCCCCGAACCAATCCACACCGTAGCGACGCCACGGAGCGCGATAGCGCGGAGTGAGCGCGCGGATGTGGGGATTGGGGCAGGGGGCTCCCCCCGGTGACCTACATTCTAAAATTTCCCCCTCCACTTTTCGATGAAGAACTGAAGAATTTGGGAATTTTCCCGGTGTACAAGGTCACACCTAATATCTAAAATGTCAACTTGACCTTGATTAACATATGCAAATTTATAATGCAAATTTGTACATGTATTATGTAATAGGTCAAGAATGACGTCAATGGAAATTTCTAAAATGTAAATTTACATAATTAATTGAGACTTGACCTTTTGCAAAAAATGCGACGGAATTTTTGATTAACATATGCAAATTTATAATGTAAATTTGTACGTATTATGTAATAGGTCAAAATTGACGTCAATGGAAATTTCTAAAATGTTAATTTACATAATTAATTGCCCCTATTTTCATATAAATACGAGTTAGTTTTACTGGGATAGACATTACAAGTTATACAATGGTAAGTAAACATCCATATTATTAATATTATTACTATATTTATATTTGTTTTTTCTTGTATTTGTTTATTTAATTATTTATAATTCACTGTTATATATTTCTTATATCTGAATAAAATTTGAAATGTAGCATTTTCAAAATTAATGTATTACATTTATAATACATTAATTTTGAAAATATTTTATTTCTTTTGTGTTCTAAAAGTATGAAAGTAATTACTTCTTTTATGTATCCTGAAAAGTAATAAAATTATAATTCAATATTTGAAATTGAAAGTTTAGTATCAGTATTTAAATAATTCGAATTAATTTGATTCCTTCCCTCATTTTTATTATTCTTTAGGAAACACCAACCTCGCCTCAACCAACTTCACAGCAACAGGTGTTTCCCCCTGATACTGACAATACTAACCCTGAAAGCCTCATAAATATTTCCAATATTAATATTTCCAATCAAGGACGTTTTATGCAAGGACTAGATCAACTGGTATTTCCAGAAATAGATGATGAAATACTGTCGGCGGCGGCAGATAGAGCGCTATCTACCGTTGCCCCTGCTAATGTAGTCGGAACAATTACGAGGGCAGCTGTAATGAGAACTGCTAGCGTATTTGTTCCTACTATGACAGAGACAGAATTTCTGACGGTGTTGTCTCAAGTTGCTACTATTGCACCGCTGGGCACTGCTTAAATGAGTAGAGCAACTGCTGAAATGAAAAGACAATTCGATTACGAACAGTACCAACGACAATTCGATTACGAACAGTACCAACGACAATTCGATTACGAACAGTACCAACAACAACCACAACGAGAACAACAACGACGACGAGAACAACGAAAATTAGAACAAAAACAACGACGAGAACAACAACGAGAACAAAAACGACGACAACAGACAAATACACAGACGCGACGAGAACAAAAACGACAACAACTGACAAATACACAGACGCAAACAGTTGCTTGGACGCATGCAATTGCTTCTACACCCATTTCTAGTGTGAGAGAGAGTAGTAGTACTCTCAAGAGACTACTTCTGGGTAGACAGGTACACTCTGATACTGTAATGGTGTCAGTAGTGGCACATGAGTCATCATCGGTTATATTTCTATCTGCTCTTTCACCTGGCAATCCACCGCTTCAACCTGATCCCTCTCGAGATCATCCTCCCTCTCGAGATCATCCTCAATCAGATCCTCAACCAGATCCTTCTCGAGATCCTCGAGATCAAAATTCACCGCTGCCCCATCGTTCGCCTTTGATTACCCCTTCGCCTACCCCTTCGCCTTTGATTACCCCCTACCAAAGACAAAAACAAGCCTCCGAACCTAGATCAAATGGAGAACCTCAACCACTTCCTTTAGAAACTCAACTACATCCACCTTCATTAGAACAAGAATGTCATCCACCTCAATATCAACCATTTGAACCAGAATATCAAGCACTTCAAACACAACCGCCCTTATCAGAACCTCAACCATTTCCATCACATCAACGTCAACCACGCAACACTCTCGCTGCGGATTTTAAAGAACTTTCTGACAAAGTTATGTCGCACATTGAGAGAAATTCGTCAGTTAGAGATGCCTCCCTTGCCCATATGAATGAGCAGGTATCCGGTTGGATCGCAGACGTCGACCTGTATCTTCAACTCCATAATGGTGCCATTAATACGAACATCCCAGATGTTCATATTAATGAGAAAGTTCAATCTTACCGGAGGAAGAAAAATCGATTCGGACAAATCAAAGCTTTGATAGTTGAACATATCAATAGTAATGATGATGACAGTGATGATGGATAATTGATTATGCTTTTAAACTTTGCACTACAGATTGATTTATTGGTACTTTAAACTAATTACATGCTTTTAAATTTTGCACTTCAGACTTTGATTTATTGATATGTTCAATAACGAAGTTAGACCCTCGTACGTAGACATAGACCGTAATAGTATGATTTGGGAATAATGATTTGGAAATATTTATAGTAATATTTGTAGTAATATTTACAGTAAATATAACTGTCCATCCTTCCACCTTACAATAGTAATATTTATAGTAAATGTAACTGTCAACATCCTTACAGTCATCCTTACAGTTAATATATCACTGTATATTACTGTAAGGATAACTGTCTAACTGTCAATATCCTGGGGTGACATCTGGTAAGGAAGTATGGATTTGGGAATATTTACATTATCTATTCCATGGGGTGATATTCGTCAGAAGAAATAGTGTTAATATGTTTGTTGATTTTAACCTTTTTCTAGGAGCTCAATATAAAGATATTACATTTACAGGAATTCCAGCTAAATACTTCCGCACCTACTAAAGTGCTGGTGACGATGACATCGACACCAGGCCGCCGTTCACCGATACTCAATGTATCGGTATCGGCAGCGATGCCATCAACACCAGCACCACCAACACCACCAACACCTACAACACCAGCACCTACAACACCACCGCCGACACCACAGCCGAAAACATCAACACTGCGGCCGCAAGCATCATCACTGAAGCCGCCGCCGTATTCAGAGATAGCGGATGACTGTTGGGGATCATCAAATGATGATGAAGAAATTCACACACCTGCCCAACCGGTGCCAAAACCGGTGGCGATGGCCCCACAGAAGGTCATCAGAGAACTGCTGAAGAGGTATGAAAATAATAAACAAAATTAATATTATTAATTTTGTTTATTATTATTTTCATATCTCTTTAACAATTTCCTATCTCTTCAACAATTTCCTATCTCTTCAACAATTTCCTCTTCAATAATTTCTTCAAACTTTTGTGCTTCACCATTTCCAACGTTTGTTCTTCACCATTTCCAACATTTGTACTTCACCATTTCCAACACGTCCACCTTCACCATTTCCATCAGGATATGACCCACCATTTCCATCAGGAATATTACCGATGCCAGAGCTTGTGTACAGCTAGTAACTTAAATAATAAAGCAAATATTGCACAAATTTGAAATAAAATAATAAATTTAATGTCTTTTAATATGTAAAAATATAATGAAATGTAAATAATGTAAATAAATATAATAAAATTTATTAATATGTAAAATATAATGAAATTTAAATAATGTAAATAAATATAATAAAATTTAATGTCATTTAAGATGTAGAAATTTGCTTTTTTTTTCAATTAATAAGAAGCGTCTACAGCTAATATGGTTCAGTATACATCGTGAATTCATGAAGTGCAGTATGCAGCTAGAAGCACAACCATTATCTTTACCTTTATACAACTACGATTCCGTATTTAATGAGAAGAATTTTAACCGACACAGCAATCTATTTGGTGGTACTTGTAAGAGAACACTAATAGTGGGTCCTTCAGGATGTGGTAAAACGAATGCCCTCCTTACTTTATTATTACATCCTAATGGGTTACGCTTCAAAAATATTTACATCTGCTGTGGATCTCTTCATCAACAGAAATATGAATATCTTAAACATGTAATGGCAACTATTCCAGAGATAGGTTATTTTGAATATACGGATCCGATTGATATGATAACACCGGACCAAGTTGCCGACTATTCAGTCGTTATATTTGACGATATACCCACTATTAATTTGAATATTGTCAAGCAGTTCTTCTCTTTCGGTAGGCATCGGAATTTAGATTGTTTCTATTTAATTCAAACATATAGTGCTGTTCCTAAACAATTGTTGAGGGATAATACAAATCTTTTAATTTTATTTCAACAAGATGGTACTAATTTGAAACATATATTTAACGATCACATCCATGACTTAAGTTTTGAACAGTTTTTAAACGTATGCAGAATGTGTTGGAAGAAATCATTTGGTCTATTATTTATCGATACTGACAGTAAGTATAATGAAGGAAGATACCGTTTAGGTTTTGATACTTATATACATTTACAATAAGTTCCTCTAAAAACACCATTAAAAGGATCCTACTTTAGGAAATCTACATCAGTATTTAAGTATTCGTTAAATAGTAAAGAGACATGAATGATAAATTAATAAATAATTTAGTAAAAGCTCGCACAGTTTTAAAAGAAAAATTGAGAATACTATGGGCTTATGTCGCGAAGTCTCAAAGAGATATTGATATACAGTATGCACCTATATCCAAACCTTTGCAAGAAATTGCCGTGAAATTAGGTAGTACCATTCCGAAGCAAAGTAGAACCCCCCACTCGAAGGACGCTATGGAGGATACACCAGACACATGGTCTGAAATTTTTCCAGAAAAATCCTATGCAGCAGTACAAGGAACGTCTATTATACGGCAAGGGACACCTTCACGAAAACATGTGTCCTGGTTTAGCCCATACACTCATTCTTCCCCGACCAAGCGCAAATTGGAAGGAGTTGGTACTACTCCTCGAACATCTAAAGTTCCAGCAACACTGGACTCTGAACCAGATGCCCCAACACCTAAGATGTCAACGTCATTCACACAACCTACATTCTTAGAAGATGAATACATAGGTCACCTGTTGCCAGAAACGCCAGAAGGAAGGGAAGAAGATGGAAGTAAAGAAGACGAAACAGATACAGGTGGAAGTATGGATTTAGATAAATCAATGGCACATGCCGTATCACTATTGAGTACGCGTCCAGCTAAGTCGATAATTGCTAACAAATCGTTGAATAAAACACTTCTAGAAACGTATGAAATTAAAGAATCATTGAGAGATTATGATCGTACTATACGGCCATATTTTATCGGTTTAATGACCGATGAAAACGATGAATTTGTTGAAAAATATGGTGTTCACGAAGTCGGTGGGGATTTAAAAATTGGAAACGCTGATGTTAGATTTGATGGACCCAACATTATCATCGGTCAATTCACTTATAAGGCAACAAAAGGTTTACTAGAATTGCTTTTCAAGAAGAAACCAGGGAAATTTTTATATGCTGATGCAAAGAATTATAAATTTATTCTCAGTGATACAAACTCTCATCGAGTTGATTACGATCCTGATAGGAAGTTTGCAGCAAGTAAAGGTTTTAAATACAAATCAATTATAAAACCTATTATACAAGGGGAGAAACCTGAAGTTTGGTGGAGTCGAACTTGGAAGACTGGCTTAGGTTTGTCAAATAAGGTATCCATGCAAAAGATGGTTGTACCTAAAAGTAAAATTGAATATAAGTACTGGGACGATGTGAATGAACTGTTTGATAGATTGAGGTTACCAATAGCATCGAAGGATGCCGGTCACTCAGGGCACCAGAACGAGATATTGTCAATAATAGAGGAGTTGAAAGAGTCAAAAATTATAAAATAGTCTCTCTGTATACTCTGTAAATTCTTGGTTGTATGACAGTTTATATTTCGACACCAATGATAGATAACGATGACAATAGATAAATTTAGAAGACACATAAACAAGCATGTCCTTAAGAGACATTTAATGGATGTAGACGTAGTCTCAGACTTTCTCAAACATCCTAAATTTCAAGAAGTATTACAAATGCATAAAAAAATATTCCTTCTCCCAGTGCAACAGCAACTTCGAACTATATTATTCCAATATATAGTGACGGTTCCATTGACCTTATGGGTCATTATGTAAGTACGTCATTGGCGAAACATACTTATTTATATAAGAATAAATTATATCGTGGGAAGGTTATAAATGTACACTATTCTAACGAGAAATTAACAACACTGCAAATTGATAAGGAACTATTTAATTCCAAGAGACCGATAGAATTGACAGAAGGAACAACGTTTAGGTTGATATACGTTGGTACCAAACCTACGCCACCAAAAATAGAAGCAGTATTTGCGGAAATAGTAATCGAAGGAAATGTCGTCAATTAGGAGGGATGTTGTAAATGAAATACATAGACTAGCTCGGAGGAGGTTTACTCGACGTCGGGTCATCATAAAAGGATTGCGGGACTTATTTCAAATCGATCTGGTTGAAATGATACCGTATGCAAAAGAAAACGACAATTTCAAATACATTTTCGTATGTATAAGCACATTTTCGAAATTCGCCTGGGCAATTCCAATAAAAACTAAAATAGCGATTGAAGTAATGAACGCCATAAAATCCATACTCTCAACTGGGAACAAAAATATTCCGAAGAATGTTCAAAGCGACCAAGGAAAGGAATTTTTCAACTCTCATTTCAAGAAGCTTATGGATCAGTATAATATTAATCACTACACTACCTATTCCAATCTAAAAAGTTCCATTGTCGAACGTTTTAATAGAACCCTAAAAAATAAGATGTGGAAGGAATTCAGCTTCAATGGGAATTATCGTTGGATAGATATGTTGCAAGGACTAGTCAAAGATTATAATAATACCGTACATCGAACAACAAGGCACAAACCTGTAGCAGTTAATCAAAGAAATGTTAGAAGTATTTTGGATACAGTTTATAGTAATATTAAAGTAGGTGATCCAAGAATTTCAAATTTTAAGGTGGGAGACTTCGTTCGTATCAGTAAATACAGGCACGTGTTTTCTAAAATGTATACGCCAAATTGGTCGAATGAGATATTCACAGTAAGAAAAGTTCAAAATACCTCAAAATACCAGTACCTATCTACTACAAGATTCGCAAAAACAGAATATTTTAGGGGGGTTTTACGAATCAGAGTTGCTGAAAGTGAAGCATCCGGACGTATATCTTGTTGAAAAAATTATACGACGACAGAAGGGTAAAGTTCTCGTAAAGTGGTTTGGCATGCCTTCATCACACAACTCTTGGATTTCTAAGGATAATGTGTTGTAGAGGTTTAGCTGATCATATAATTTAAAATAAAAAGTACTAAATAAGTTTGAAATGTTTTTTATTTTATAAATAATTAATACAAATAAGTAGAATTAACTAATATCAAGTTGGATTAAACAACTTACAATTATTTATATGACACATTTACCAAAGATGCACATAATTTATATCATTGCTAAAATACATTTAATGACTAATACATTTACAAAAAATTAGATATCTATGTCGGAGCATTTAGTTCTAAAAGAATATTTTGTAAGTTTTCTTCCCGTGTAATACCTTCGATGTATCAAACATATGTAAATGTTCTTTTATATCATTATATACATTATAATTTTCCACACTTATAATAAATGAATCTGTATCTGAATACAATAATGAAACGTCTGTATCATACAAAGGTTTTAAGAAACCATAGAAACAACTATACATTACCCTCTTCGATAGTTCCAAAATTGTGAATCCCACATATATAGGTTTTACGTAATCTACACGTACCTTTGTTAATTCGATGGCTGTAAGAGAGTCACAAAAGATTTTACAAGATTTAAAATTTGGTTTTGCTATAAACGCCTCAGCGCCAAGCCGTTTATGAATAGTTTCCCAATGTGAAACCAATTTTATATTTACTCGATTTTCTACATTTTCCATCGTCTTTCCAAATATACTATTCACCATTAATTTATAAAAGTGTTTAAAAAACTCGTTGGTGGATTCATTTCGTTTTTTTGTATTGAAATCAATATATTTCTTTAACCAAGTACTTTGTTTAAATCTAATTCCTCGACGTATTCCTCGTAATATCAAACCATTATTAAGACATTGTTTCAAAGTTAAGTAATGTATGACGTAATTTGATTTATCGACAAGGTTTGGAATCAATTTCCCATACTTTGAATTAGGTGGAATAACATGTTCGGGGCAAAAAGGAAAGTCATTGTGCTGTTCGTGAAGATTTGCAGGATATTCTAAATCTACTTCGAAAACATAACCATAATCTCCATCGTCTTCTAAGGCTTGTATATCCATCGTCGGTAGTTCTTCATTTGTTAACCATTGAAAATCACTAACTGGTAAACTGAATGACATAGCATAACCATATAAATTCGTTGCATCTAAATATAGAATATATTTTTTCGCTTCGGATGAATCAAAATCCGGTAAGAATTCGTTGTTAGCTTTTTCCATTCTTTTGCAACACATGCTCACACCTCCACGTATATCGCTTTTAAAAAAGTGAAACATATCTGCATCTGTTAATAGTTCCAAACTAATACCCGTCATACGCAGCATAGCATCCCAGCTTAATCCTGGAGAAGTAAAATAATGTGCAGGATCTAATTTGTAATTGTGCAGGCAAATGTTTCGAAAATTTTCAAATACATCTGCTAGTAATAATACATCTGATTGTATATATATATCACTATATTGTCCTAGTGTGTTACAATCGAATAAATTCCAAACCCTTTGAGCTCTGCAATAGTCTTCATCACTTATGTCACTATCTGATAGTATATCATAAAAGCACTCTTTGTTGGGTAATTCCGAGAATGAAAGAGTTTCATAAGACGTAACATAGTTATATGGGAATACACTCTTCTGTTGGATTAATTCAAATTTTTCACCCATATAATATCTTCTAGTTTCCTCACATTGTTCATTGTCTAAATAAGATGATAATTTCGTCAAAGAGGAATTCATAAATCGAAATGAGTCTATAAATCTCAACTTGTAGAACACGTTTCTTTTCTTACCATTACAATCTATTATATCTGCCACGTGTACTTTTTTGTAAAATGAAATATATTTCTCTTTATTTTGTGCAATAACATCTACATCCTCCTTTTCCAGTACCAGCACTTTTACAAACAAATGTGTATCATAATTTGACAAATTATGAAAGATAATAGGTATATATCGGGGCTCTTTATAATTTATATTACATACCATATGTGCTGCACCCCGATAAAATCCTGTCATATGATCATGGTCACGAACTTTTTCTTCAGGGACTGCTATTGCTTTTTCACAAATATGACACACTGTCTCTTGCTCATATTTATCACGCTCCTCATCAGTTAAAGGTTTCATTTCTACCTCTTTACTTAAATAATTTTTATATAAAAAAGTAACATCAGTTTCTAGCTCTCTAATAAAAGATGTGGCTGCATTTTGTCCACGATATAAACGCAATTTACTCAGATTATCATCAAAACTACATTTCACATAATAGGCAAAAGAATATGGTTCATGTTCGAAACATTTCACAGTAAATGGTTTGGAAGGATCCGGTTCTGACGTATCAATAGGTTTTAATATTGCTTAGATATCAGCATAAACCACAAAAGGAACTCTTAATTGTCGTTCAAATTTATCAAATTTTAATACATATTCTGGTAGTTCCTCTCCGTACTTATTGATTTTTAATTATGTGCCGCGAAACACTGCCTTCACCTGCTTACAATCTTCATTTTCATGTCTTCGTAATTTATCTTCACATGTGAAGAAAATTAAACACCCTTCACATATGTATTTTTGATGTCCTGATAAAGATTTCTGTGACGAAACTAATCGCGACAAATTCTTTATCCAACAGTAATGTGAATTTACATTTTCTGAGGTAACAAGTAATAAATTAATATGAGCTATTCTTCTCCGCTTCGTAAAATATAATGGGCCCACTACTTCTTGAGTTCTCACATTATTCTGAAAACATTCTTCTATACCATATACATTAATGGATATATTATTTTGCTCTTCAAACTTATGGATATCTTTTAAATTTACAGGGAAATGTATATCAGTAAAATCTGCAACTGTACTATAATGTGGATACGATGAAACTCTTTGCGGGAGTCCTACTGGTTCCCTTAAAGCAGAAGTAACGGCCCAAGCGAAACATTTGTTGTCAGAATTTTGAACATTTATTATAGCCTTCTTTTTCTTTATCGATGGTGGTAAGTCCATATAAGTGGAACCTCTCAATGGACTAAACTTATTCATATTTACTTCCAAATATAAAACGTTGCTCAATGTCCACCCTGAAATATAATAAAAATAGTAATTTATAACACTGTGAGGAATTAAAAATAATCTTATTTTACCTGAATCGCGCTCCTGAAATTCACTCATTTTATTCTTAATCTCATCAATAAAATCTGCGTATAGCTCACATAAATTACTTCCATGGGTTATGACTTTATTTCGAGTATTAAACGATTTTATTTCTACATTTTCCTTCGTCAATAAATAATATAAACCATACAATTCCAAATTCACTTTCATAGAAGTATGTATACTTAGAATACTATCCATAAGTGCTATCACTTTCTCCCTAATATTATTTGCAAATTCTTCCACATCAACGTATATGCGAGACGAATCACATACTTGATAACTTACTATTCTATCCCCGAACGTGCCAACACTCTTATTTATACCATTATCGATTATTACGAACGCTTTTGTACGGTGTAAAGTACTGCGGATATGTGCAGTATAACAATTTGTTTCTACATATACATCACAGATATCACATTTCATTAATTCCACTTCGTTATCGCTAAATTTCATTCTCTTCCCTTTACAAGAAGTTAACATGTGGCGACTTCTGTTATCTCCTCGAGTAAACGTCTTCCCACAGTATTCACATTCAAACATATTGACTTATTATTTTCCAAATATGCACTGAATAGAAACAACACCTCCACTGTACCGGCTCAACTGTTGCTGGAATGGAACGACCATCACCATATATACACCTCGCCGAAGGTCAAGCTTAATATTATACTATTTTATGTGTGAAAACATTTCAAACTTATAAATTACATTGACTTATTTATACTAGTAATAATAAACATCTTAGCATTATATGTATAATCAATCCAATTAATCAAAGTCATACATTCTACTCTCCATATCATCGATTAAAATAATCGTCTCTATTTCAAATATGTCCTCCTCAATTTCTTCCTCCTCAATATCTACCTCGTCTGTATCATCTCCTTGCTCCTCCTCAATATCGTCCTCGATATCGTCTTCAGCTTCACTTAACTCATCATCACTACTCCATTCTAATTCCACTACAATCACTCTATTTTTTCTTTCGTGTGCAGCACCCATATCTACTTATATGTTCAAACAAATATTAAGAAAACTTAACACTTTATGATAGAAAAATTCATTCGTTATTATTTATATATTCACGGTTGAACCCCTACCTCGATGTAATCTTTAAGTGATTACCTTGACCTTCAAATGCCCTTGACCTTCAAATGCCCTTGACCTTCAAATGTCCTCGACCTTCAAATGTCATTGACCTTCAAATGCCCTTGACCTCCAAATGTCCTTGACCTTCAAACACCCTTGACCTTCATATGCCATTGACTTTCAAATGTCATTGACCTTCAAATGACCTTGACCTTCAAACACCCTTGACCTCCAAATGTTATTGACCTTCAAATGCCATTGACCTTGGTCTTCTCATGACCTTGACTGACCTTGGAAATGACTTTGACTTTGGTGTGACTTTTTAATAATCTGCTTCGACCTTTAAATGACCTTGACTACTCAGCCGATTCTAACCCCTCCTCATTGACCTTGATCGCCAATATGTATGCGATCAAGGTCAATGAGGAGGTGTTAGAATCGGCTGAGATACTCTACTCTGTTTACAGTTTGATTTACAAAAAAATACCATATATTTGTGCTCTCACCCATTCAGTTATATTACATTTCAAACAATTCAATAATGTAAAAATTGCTAAAAGTAACTCCACCACTTTAAACAAATTGTATAGTAAGGCCAAGAATAAAAAAACCTTTACTTACAAACAGTCATGTTGTCTGCAAGGTACCGTATTAGCATTGTCACGGCAGCGTGTACATAGTCGATATTCCTCAAGAGATTCCAGTCCAGTTATTAAATTCATCTTATGTACAGGTTCAACCTTATGTTTACTAATTTCATTGGTTTTAGTCAATGTTAAATAGTCTTCCTTAAATTTTATAAAAATAATTAGTTCCCAAGTTATTCCATATTTTTTAAATATATCACAGTTCTAACTTTTGCGACATCTATTATAAGGTAGAGTAAATTCTGCTTAAAGTTTTAAAATTATATATAACGGGTGTTCGGAAACATTCGAAGTCAAGTGGGCTCTGAACAAAAAATCGTATATCTTTACTTAAGTCAGAATCTAATATCGAAGATACAATTTGATAACCTATAAAATTGTATTAAGTAAATTTATCAATCTATCTCAGACATGACTTCATATTTTCAAGGCCTACTTTGACATCGAATGTTTCTGAACACCCGTTATATTTCTTATAATTAAAATATATACACCATGCTACCATCTAAATAAATATTAATTTGTTTATTTTTTTTGACAAAATGTATTTTATTAATATATGTACTTTTCTTAAAATAATTCCCTCAACAATAGTTCCTCGAACGACACCAAAAAAAGACCTTACATTAACTAAAATTATATATTAAATAATATATTAAATATTAATTATATATATATATATATATATATATATATATATATATATATACATAGTATATAAATTTCGAAGCAACTGGACGTTGTATCCAATATACAATATTGGCGCTCTCAATGTTAAGCAATACATATTACAATAGCATCAGAAGTATTATTTGTCACTATTTGAAGGCAAAACCAGTTTTTCCATAGGCACATTGGTCAGAATAGGATCTGTTACGGAATTAATACATTTAATAAAATATTTTTCTGTAGATGACTTCAGTTCATTCCATAATTCTAGCCAATTATTATCGATGAATGTGTTAATGTCCTCCTCTAAAAGTATAAATATTCAGTGAACTATAATATTATATTTAAATCTCTAAAATATGTGTATTGCCACTACTCATAATTAGCGGACCCTTGCTAAAGTAATACTCTGTTTAATACTACTTTAGCACCTAATAATCCATTATTCCACGCTTTTCTCCAGAAAAGCGTGGAAACATGCAAATACCTGTTAAGTTAATAAAGATATTGATATAAAATATAAGTCATGCAAATTAGCGATAAAAAGCCTTCATTTTAGGTCACTTTTAAATATATATATTATTTAAAAAAAATGTGATATACTAAAGTTATACTTTTTTAAATGGAACAGCTTGTATTTTTTAATTTTTTTTTGGTTCCTTCTCAATAACAAGATTTTATTGTAGAGGTATTGTTTTAAATAATAAGTACTAAAAAAACTAACCTTTTTGTTTAGATTGGAGATTTTCGAAGAAGTAATAGGCACGATCTACACTTAAATCTGCTTCAGAATTAATATGTTTCATATAGATTATACCCTCGTTGTCGTAGCGGAGACTATCAGCTTTGTAAGTTATCAAAATTTTAACTGGAATGAAATTCAATGGTAAATACGTATATTTTATACTAAACATACAAATGTACCTAACGTCATATTGAATTTACCATTTCCAGAGACTCTGAGTGATAATATACTGCTGTTAGTAATTGAATAAATTCCTGTTAGATTGAAAGTACTCATGGACAATGTGACATTCCTCGAAGCAACTGTAGAATCCACACTACCAACAAAGAGAATAAGGCAAACATTTACAAACATGTATTTTGTGATTTTAGTTAAAAGATGTTCAAAACAACAATAAAAATTAAGAATGCGAGGTCGGATATATATGTTTAGATAATTTCTTAGCCATTCATTTAATATACGAGATCAATTGATAAATTCTTGGAGTTTTTCGCTTTTTTTTTTTTGAAATATTTACAAATATTATCAAATTAGTATGTAATTGCTGTCTACAAATCACAAAGCAAATCATACGAAATTTTTAATTTAAAAGTTTGTCTACGTTGGGACTTGAACCCATGTCTACGGTTTGCCAGACTGTTGCCTTACCAATTAAGTCACTACAGCCCTTGGTTTAAGCTAATTAGAAATGCATTATAAAGTAACAATGTTAATGATACAGATGTCAGTTATTGAAAGTAGATGTCAGGTTTGAAAGCAGAAGTCCGTTTTGAAAGCAGATGTCAGTTTGGAAAGCAGATGTCAGTTATTGAAAGCAAATGTCAGTTATTGAAAGCAGATGTAAGATTGTTTTAAATATGTACATATTGAAGTAAAACCAGACCTTAAATCGCCAACTAATGTACAAATATTGAAAGCAGAACCAAAAAAAAAAAAATTTTTATCAGTTCCCATTTGTAAATACTTTAACTATATACCCCTAAACACGGTCCTGACCACTTTGCTAATTCCAAAATAGAACAGAAATTAACCTCTCAAACCAAAGACACAGACACTTACAGTATTCGAACCAGTGCGGTCGGTTCCTTAATAAAAAAATAGGTCTCGGATGTCCCCGATAACACATGTTGCACAGAATGCGTGTTTTTGAAACCCCAAAAAAAAACGGTGAGTTTATTGTCATTTCAATATTTCTTTACTGTATTTGTAGTTTAATTCAAATTTTCAATTCATTTATACAGATGTAATCACTTTAATTTTTCCTTACCTAACATTAATCTAATTTTAATTTTAACTTTAACTGTTAATTTAATTGGTAATTCAGCCTTTAACCTAATTTTAATTTTAATTTTAATTGTTAATTTAATTGTTAATTCTGTCTCACAAAAGCAAACACAGTTCTCATGTTTTCATTGTATTAATTCTTGTTTCTAGTTACTTGAAAAAGACTGAATGATAATAAAAGTCGAAACGTCGTAGAATAAAACATCAAAATTCAATGAAAGGTCGCTAAACCAATAAAAAGTCTATTATTTTTAATATTAAAAAAAAAATAAAATAAATAAGAAAAATAAAATTCTTATAAACACTAAATATACATATATATATATATATATATATATATATATATATATATATATATACTGGTCGGCAAAGAAAACCGGCCGCCTTAAAAATTTCATGAAAACACCTACGCGTTTATTAAAACCTTTAGAAATATAAATTTATATTTCAAATTTCTTTGAGAAAGGCATGATATGCCGAAACATAAAAAATTGTTTTAAATATATACATGTTGAAGTAAAACCAGACCTTAAATCGCCAATGTTTAGGGCTACATTTACTTTTTTTCAGCGCCATCTTCAAATCATAGTGAATGTCATTTTTTTTAATTGCACGGTATTTATTTTTTTGCATAATTTAATAAAGATTTTTTTTCTGAATCCATTGATGTACAATACATAAATTTTAATTGTAAATTTAGAAGAGAAAAAAACTAAAACTACTTCCAAACATTCTCTTAAAGTGACATGCATTATACTCAAAATAAACTTGTAGCATGTCAGTAAGTTGATTGAAATTCATGATTTATTTCAAAACTGTCAAAATATACTTGCTTAGTACAGAAGAGATGATAGTTGAAGAATTTAAAATATAAATGACAGTATATTAACGTCATATTTATATGACATTAATATACTGTCATTTATATTTTAAATTTAGCCAAATTTTCAAGATTTAAAATTATATATACAGTGTGGTCATAAAGTTTGGAACCAAGCTTATAACCGCATTATTTTACATTTTTATGAAAAACGCTCGGACAGGTAAATTGTCTTTTTTAAAACGCCATCTTTTGACATTCAATTTTTTTCTATGACGTCATTGGTTTTCGATTGATGACGTTATCAACACAAATTTCATCACAATTTTTTTGAAAAATGATATAAATTTAGAAAAAAATACGAAAATTTTATTTTTGTACAAAATTAAAATTAAATTAAAATACATCTGAACTTAAATTTATTGTAACAGTTAACGTAAATTTTCAAAATGGACCCCACCAACCAACTGACATTGTCCCAGCCGAGTGTAAACACTTCGTATACTCGCCTCAATTATGTCTGGGGATATTTGTATAAGTTCTACGCGAATTCGTTCTTTTAAATCTTCTAAATTGTTCGGTTTGTTAAAATACACTTTCGATTTCAAATAACCCCACAAAAAAAGTCTAACGGAGTCAGGTCAGGAGAACGAGGTGGCCATTCTATGGCGCCTCTTCGTCCAATCCATTTATTGGGAAATATTTCGTCAAGATAGTGTGATAACTCGATGCACAGTCATGTGTATATGTAACACTTTCAGCAAGGCTACAGCCTCGCCTTTTAATACAAACATTAACGTGTTATCTAAACACGACCTTACTCCGTATATTGTTGCATACACAGAACTACGCATCAGGGTTATACATTTGTTCTAGAAACAATCATAAGTAAGACAAGGATCTTCTCTAGTATATATAGACAATAGTTTAGGTCATAGGGATAGTTACATCCATAGTTACTACGATGGTTACAACCAGTCAGTGGTGCGAACTGTGTTACATCTTAATAACCACGTTCTGCCCTGTCTGAGTTGAACCTAGTAAACTATGTACATCATGTAAATACATTGTTATTCAGTTTGTAAGCGTTAAGTTAATTATAGAATGTTACCCGAACTTCGTGTGTGTATCATTTAGTACTTTATTCCGCCTCGGACCTGCAATCCGATGTGGCCGCCCAAACGGCACACTTCACATGGCGATTCTACCTTATTACATGGCGATCTCTGCCTACCTTAGGGCATAGGGCCCTACATTATTACATGGCGATCCTGGCCAGCCCTTTAGGGCATAGGTTTTTACAATAGTGGCGAACCTCTACACCATAATGGGGAGGCGCCCCATCTTGTTGAAACCAAATATTTGGATGGGGTACATCACCATCCTCGTGATTTGGGAAAATAACAGCGAGCGCTGGAACCAGTTCAAATCTTAAAAATTCTAAATATTGCACAGCAGTCAAATTTCCTTCAAAAAAATATGGTCCTAAAATGCGTCGTCCAATCATTCCAACCCATACGTTAACTTTTCCTCTGCGCTGAGTATGATACGCTTGAGTCCAATGCGGATTGTTCTGAGAACAATATCTGCAATTATGGCGGTGAACAGATCCATTTAGGCAGAACGTAGCTTCATCTGAGAAGACGATGTTTTCCAAGAAATTTGGATTTTGGTCCCAACGTAACATTACGTCTTCACAGAACTGCAGCCGACGATCTTCGTCATCCTCATGTAATTCCTGTACAAGTTGAACTTTGTAAGGATGATAGTGTTCTTTTTTAAATAAGTTGACGACAAATGAGTGAGCCACCTGATTGGCTAACGCAAGTTGTCTGGTGGAAACATGATGCCTTTCTTCTGCTTCAAGAAGCACATTTAATTTCACACCTCCTACTTGAGGTCTACCTTGCCGTGGTCGATCTTTTACGGATCCAGATTTGGTAAACTTACCAACTAGTTTTGTCACCGTAGACCTGGTAATTGGAGGTCTATCAGGGTGTTCTTGCTTAAACAATTCGCATGCTTCTGCATGCGTTCTTTGTCTGTCCCCATACCCAACCATAATTAAAATTTCGATTCTTTCTCGCTCAGATAAATGTGCCATTTTTTATATTAGCGAAAATGAACAATTTTTACGCAATATCTCAAAAATTTAACGTCAAAAATAGAAGTAAATAATTCAACAATGTTGTCGCCATAGAAACAATTTCAAACTAAAATTTTTGTACATAAATTGTATGAAAAGGAGCAAGAATGTCATAAAGAAATATCTTGCAAAAAAGTGCGTGTTTTTGTTTTTGTAAATTTCTTGCATAGTAACATGAGTACATGTGCTTTCGACGATCCGGTTTGTTCAAGAAGAATATTTAAGTCCTCACACAAGACAGAAGTGTGAAAAAAACTTAATTACATATTTCAGTAAATTTTGTAAGCTTAATTAGTTTTTGAAATCTTCAATTTTTGGGCGATAATTTTAATTAAGAAATGGTCTGCCACATCATGTCAATTTTTTAATTAAATTAAACTTCTTTGGCCCTTTTTTGTGAAACTATTTAATGTTAAATAAGATTTTTTAATAAGTAATTGGCCGATTGGGAAGACGAATTTCTTTTGACCTGGAGCGAATAACGCAGATTACTATTGATCGCAAAACATTTACACTCGGCTGTGACAGTGTCAGTTGTTTGGTGGGGTCTATTTTGAAAATTTACCTTACAACTGTTACAATAAATTTAAGTTCAGATGTATTTTTTTTGATTTAATTTTAATTTTGTACAAAAATAAAATTTTCGTATTTTTTTCTAAATTTATATAATTAAAAAAAAAAAAATTGTGATGCAACATACCAATTGTTTTATATCACTATTTGGTGGATATAAAGATCTACAAAAAACGAGAAAAAAATAATATGGTTGCCATTTAAAGAAAGTGTTGATAACGTCATCACTCGAAAACCAATGACGTCATAGAAAAAAAATTGTATGTCAAAAGATATATATATATATATATATATATATATATATATATATATATATATATATATATATATAATGAACTTCATGTGTATGACAATTAATAATTATTAAATCTCATTTTACATGCGATTGTCACTATAATTTGTTGCATTTAATTCTACAATTCGGCAAATTACTTTTGCCCTAGATTGTAGACGCAACAAGTCGCGACATCAACTGTACAAGTTGTCAGTACAAATGAAAAATTTGTGAAAAACTTATCTGCGCGGAATGTGCAAATATCGACATTGCACTGTTTTTACAGATCATCATATATATATATAAATTTTTTTTTAAATATATATATATATATATTTTAGCATGTCGCAAGACATAACTCATCATATATATATATATATATATATATATATATATGTATATATATATATATATATATAATAAAGTAATACATGCTAATCACATTTTTTTATCTCTAGTGTTAGAATTAGTCAAAGTTAAAAATGTTAAAATTCGTAAATTTCGTTTCAATGTTTGACAAATGCTAGGCAAAGACTACACAAAAGCCCAAAACGATTAATGTAACAAGTTATGATGTATAAAGAATCCATATTTAGATTTATTACGTAAAATCAATCATTTTTCAATTATTAATTAACGAATAAAAAAGGTATAACTTGTAATGAAATAATTATTTTAAATTATAAATGACAGTATCTTAAAGTCATATAAATATGACATTTCTAATTTAGAATTGTTTGAAAAGCATGCCGAAACATGTAAGATTTTTTTAAATTTATAGATATTATATATATATATATATATATATATATATATATATATATAACAATTGATAAATTATTGGAGTTTTTCGGCTTTTATATGAAATATTTACACCTTTAATTTGAACCTGGGTCTATTGTGGCTGAGTGGTATAAGCGACAGCCCGGCAAGCTGTAGACTTGGGTTTGAGTCCCAACGTAGACCATATTTTTCAATTAAAAATTTCGTATGATTTGCTTTGTAATTTGCAATTACATACATTCTAATTTGATTTTTGTAAATATTTCATATAAAAGCCGAAAAACTCCAATACACAGGTCTGCGATGGTAAAATTGTCTGGATTTTATACATTGATTTCAATAGATTTTTTGGTGCTGAAAATGGGAAAATTATTTAAAAAATTCCATCACGTAAGGTTTTTTACAATCTGGGGTTTTTTGACCTATCTGCATGTATTAGTCTTTTTGAAAAGGTCAATTTTGTTAAACCGTTGTTTAAATAAACTATTATAATTTTTTTACTTATGATGATGCAAGAAGTTGATATTCTGAATAAACATACACTAGATTTATGATAAAGAAGTACAAATAGAAATAATTTTAGCATGTCGCAAGACATAACTCATCATCTTCTTGTTTCTGCATGTCTACCTCCCCACCTCAACTACAAACATATTGCTATTCTAGACAAAACAGTTAGTTCATTCAATATCTTCTTTACAACTGTGGTGTGAATTTGTGTAATTAGTTGACATTTGTGATTAGTTACTGAGTTAATTTAATTTTTATTTTACGAGTTTGTTAAAATTAAATTCCAATGGCATCAAGAGGCTGTTTCAATGTACCCAACTCCTTCTGCTATATTTGTGGAAAGTTTACAGTAAAAAAACAACAAAGAAACATTACAGATTTTGTAAAAAAGTATATTTTGCATATTTTGGTGTGAAATTAGGAGACCAAGACAAACCTTGGGCTCCTCATAAGGTTTGTTCAGTGTGTGTTGAAGAGCTTCGCCAGTGGTTACAAGGAAAAAAAACAGTCTTTTCGCTTTGGAGTGCTTATGGTTTGGAGAGAACCGATCAATCATAGCGATGATTGTTATTTTTGTTCGTGTGTAGTACACGGATTCAATTTAAAAAACAAACTCTACCTCATGGACCAGAAGTACCTGTTCCTTCACTACCAGATACATTAGATGATGTATCTGATGACGAAATGGTTTCACGTACATGCGCAAGTGAACTGTATGAGGGAAGTTATTACTATGATACTGGAAGTGATGAGCCAAAACTGTTTGACCAATATGAATTAAATGATTTGTTGAGAGACTTAAACCTTCCTAAGGACTCAGCTGAGCTTTTAGGCTTAAGGTTGAAAGAAAAAAAATTGTTAGCATCTAGCACAACATTTTCCTTGTTTAGGAACAGAGAAAAAGAGTTTGCTCGATATTATTCCGAAGAAGATGCACTAGTTTTCTGTAATGATGTACCCGGGCTCATGGAATAATTCCACGTAGAATATAATGTTTCCGAATGGAGACTCTTTATTGACTCTTCAAAAAGGAGCCTTAAGGCCGTTCTTCTACACAAAGGAAGTAAATATGCTTCTCTACCAGTGGGATATTCAGTTCATTTAAAAGAGTGTTATGAAAATCTTGAGCTACTTTTAATTAAAATTCGTTACAAGGATCAAGGCTGGACAATTTGTGGTGATTTGAAAGGTTTTTGTTTGTTACTTGGACAACAAAGCGGTTATACTAAATATCCTTGTTTTTTGTGTGAGTGGGATAGTCGTGATAGAAAGCAGCACTATTGTAAAAAGATGTGGCCACCAAGACAAACCTTACAACCTGGAATGAAAAACATTGAAAGAAAAAGTTTAGTAGACCTGAGCAAAGTTTTGCTTCCTCCATTACATATAAAACTAGGGTTAATGAAACAATTTGTGAAGACATTAGAAAAAGATGGAGAGTGCTTCAAGTATCTTTGCAGCCAGTTTCCTCGCTTGTCAGAAGCAAAGATAAAGGAGGGTGTTTTTGTTGGGCCGGATATAAGAAAGCTTATGAAAGATGAAAATTTTGAATCTAAAATGGAGGAAGCAGAAAAACAAGCATGGATAGCCTTCAAAAATGTGGTTACAAATTTTCTTGTCAACAAAAAACATGAAGATTACAAAAATATTGTGCAAAATATGTTAGAAAATTTTAAAACCTTAGGCTGTAACATGAGTTTGAAGGTGCATTTTCTAGATTCGCATCCCGACTACTTCCCTGAAAATCTTGGTGCAGTAAGTGAGGAGCAGGGGGAAAGGTTCCACCAAGACCTAAAAGAGATGGAGAGAAGATACCAAGGAAGATGGAATATAAGCATGATAGCTGATTATTGTTGGATGTTAAAAAGGGATGGTCCACTACGAGATTACAGAAGAAAAAGCACAAAAAGGAGTATGGAAGGACAAAGAAAAAGATATTATAAGGACTTGTAAAGACATAAATAGTATTTTACTGTTTCTTTTCATTAGATTTAATGATATTTGTAAGTAATTTTGTTTTTTATATCCTTTGTAAATAAATTCAAAATGTAACTAAAAATTATTTTTAATTTTTAAAAAAATATAACTTGAAGCCTTTTTGTGAAAAATCCTTACGTGATGGAGAAAAATAGAGTTCATATTTGGATTCAGCGCCAAAAAACACATAAGAATCAGCTATCAAATTTAAAACAATTTTTAGAAAGTTAAAAAACGCAGGCCTGTGTAATTTATCAATTGTTATATTTAATAAACGGCTAAGATATTATCTAAACACTTATATATATATATATATATACATGTAATTATATATATATATATATATATATATATATATATATGTAGACAAGGAGTCTTTGCCGTTAAAACAAGTATGAAAAACAATTGTTGTTGGGGAATCCGGAATAATTTAAGGTGTAGAGAGTTTTTGGAGATGGTGGAGAACCATAATAATAATAACGTAATGAATTTCAGATCGGACACTAACAATTTAAGCGCAATATATGCTTTTCTACTGACCTTTTCGAATACCAAAAATTTAAGTCACCATAATACACATAACACTAGCTCAATTAATGTTATTTAACACATTTGTCCCTCCGTAATATATTATATAAAAAAAATTTTTAGTTTGTAAAATTTTTTAATTTTTGTTTAAAATTTTTTATAAAAAATTTTTTTTATGTGATTGTACTTGTAATTAAAATCGTTAGAGTGAACCGTTTTTGTACCGGCACATTCAAGATTGAATATGGGAATTTTTAACGTCATTGTATAATTTTCGTTAACCTTGACATTGGGTCTTTTCACCGACGCATGTTTTTTACATCTGTTTCACATAGAACGACAAACTGCATTGAATTTTAAATAAATTCCATGCAGTTCCTTTTAACTTCCGAAATGACAGGTTGTAATATTACATCATGAGTGAATTGATTCACTACACGTTGCTCATGATTGTTTTTAGATGTGTTGTTATATTATAAATTATAATAGTTTTTTTTTTTTTTTTAAAGAGTTTTAAGTTAATTATGACGTTTTGTTTGTGTTACGTGGGACAATTGACAAATTTATCGACCTATCATGTTTTGTAATATATAATTTTCGCATAATAAGTGTTCACATTTGTAACTAGAATTTTTCTTATGATTGTTTGACTAAATATCTAAGTTATGTACATTTTTTTCTTATTAAAGTGACCCCCGAAGAAGTTCTAAACCTCAGAGCGAAATATAGGGTAAAAAAATAAAGAACGTTAACTAATTAATGGTTTTTTGATTGCCGGCTTCCCCAACAACAATTGTTTTTCATATATATATATATATACTGATCGGCTAAGAAAACCGGCTGCCTTAAAAATTTCATGAAAACACCTACGCGTTTATTAAAACCTTTAGAAATTTGTTAAGGCAATGCACATTCCAAATGAGAAACACACAAGATGGAGAGAAAGGAGACAATATAGAAATTAAAATTAATTTAATTTGAGAAGTATGTATAACTGAAACAGTGAAAAATTAAATTTACTTAAATTACAAAAATTAAAGATATCTGCTTCTAAGCGACTTAATTGATTATTAATAATTTGCAATTCGTATTTACATTCAATTACTAATCTTTATTTTGCGTGCGTCTGTTCTATGCTGGAATAGTTTTTCTGAATATGTTCACTCAGAAGCAATTGAAAAATTTCAGCGCCGTTTTTCAAAATATGTTTATTGCAAGCAGAATGGAATACAACCGGAATTTGATTATGACCTTCTTCTTGGTCTGTTTCATATTCAATCTTTACAACAGCGTTGTACTCAGGTAGATAAGAAATTTTATTTTAATTTATAATAATAACATAATAACAACAGCATCGGCACTGTTGGCTACATTATGTTTCTCTGTACCGCAGTATTTTGTACGTAATTGAAGTACCTTTGATTGTTTGTCAGAAAGATCTAATTTAATGCTCAATGCGCCACTGCATAGAATCTGCACCTTCTTTTACATTAATTTCAGTCATTCTGTAGATATTCACTGTATTACGTTACCATGATGTTCAAATTTAATTATAAGTTTGAAACGTTATTTTCTTTTCCCTGGTTAATACTTTATTAATACAAAGGTATTCTTAATAATATAAAATATTATTAAAAATCTGGTGTGAAGAACACAAATACAGGTTCACTATTAATATTTTTGTGAACGTGTCCGAACATATCTCTCCCCAGAAACGTAGATACGTATTTCGCCTTTCTACAGGCTCATCGGTACGCCCCTGCTGGAGAAAGAATATTTCCAGACACATTCACAGAAAAGAATTACATTGCCACATCACAGAAATTATCCAGACCGGGCGTAGAAGTAAATTCAGCGCTGCCTGTTGTCAGACAGCCGAAGTACCTCGCCCAGTCCACATAACCAATGTGAAGTAACGACGCCTTTCCAAAGGTGGCACAGTCGTCCCTCTAGAAACTGCATTTTGTTTGTGTCTTCACTCATACTACGGACTAACCGCATGTGTAATGTATCAGAATAATTGAAACATACATGAGTAGGTAAACCCCACCAGTTTTGTATAATACAAACGTATTTTTAATAATATAAAATATTATTAAAATACCTATGTATTATACAAAACTGGTGTGGTTTTCCTACTCATGTATGTTTCAATTATTCTGATATAATACTTTCTTTTTATTTATTATTAGTTTTATCGAAATTCATTATTGAATTCTTTTATTTACTTTTTGTTTTTTATTGTTATTATTTATACTTCTATTTTCTATGGTTTAGTTATTGCATATTATAGAACCTGTTTAGTTAAATCAATATCTTTTGTTAATTTGGCTAATTTTAGTTAAGTGGCTTTGGCTTCGTGTATACATACTTGTTTTATTTCGTTTCCGTTGATACCACAATTGGATATTGTTATCTGTTGGACAATCAATTATTATTATTTATTATGACAACGTGTCAGCTCACCCTGAGAGATTTCCTGATTTAAAGTGGGATTATCTAATCCTGCCTATTCATATAATGCTACCTGCGCGAGAAGATGGCGTCTGAAGATGGTCGAAAACTAGCAAAACCCTAGTCGTATCGCACAATGTCTGGGAGCTTCTATTTACTATGTATGCCTTTACTCAGCGGAGACGGGTGTGGGTGATTATAATAACAGATAGGAGGTGGCGCAACTCAGTTTTGCTTACGGAAGCTCGAAAACTGAGAAAAGGGATTGCGCGTTATTGGGCGCATGCGCATACAGACTACTCAAAACACACGTTATATACTTACTATTAATACTGACTAAGCATTAATACAAAAATGCTGCAATTAATTCGTATATTCACGACAAAAAAATTAATATGTATATTTATAAAAATGTAATATATTAAAGTCTTTACTAACATAAGAAGATGAAATTATTTACTTTTTCTCGTATATATATATTCATACTGTATATTAAAAGCAAAAATAAATTATAACAATACGAAAAACCATAGACTACAGCAAAATTTTGTTAAAATTAGTTCGGAAAATATTATTAAATTCTCAACAAGTCATAAAGAAATAAACCCGGTATAAGAATAAATTTAAATTGCAATAGTTTTGCTTTTAAATAAACACAGCTTTTCCTAAGATACCACAGAATTAATTTATTAGAATTAAGATATCAAAATAGTATATTAAAAAACAAGTTTCATAAGGCACCATTTTGCCGCACGAGATCAGTTTAGAAAACGAGAGTTTTCTAAAGAGCAAGTGCGGCAAAAGGCCTTATGAAACGAGTTTTTTATACTATTTTTCTTAAATTGGAATTATTTAATTTGAAAGTTTAATTTTTATATAAAGCATGCAGTTGGTCACATTGATACTTGACATTTTCAAATTTAAATCTTGCTATCCGCGAAGTATATTATATTACATATTATTTACTAATTTTCGTTAACATTACTTGATACTTCATTTAAAAATATAAACATGAGTGACATAGAAACATATATATGTTGTTGTCAATTGTATACAACATACGTTGTTTGTGTAAAATACGGACATATATCATATGTGTCAAATGTACATAAATTCTTAAAATCAAATGACAGCAATGATATTTATTTCTGTATTCGAACAACGCCAACATTGAAAAATGAAAAAAAGCGTATCGAAATGAAGCTCATTTCGATACTGTTTTGGGTTTCATAATGAGTTCATTTCGAAGGCAAAATAGAAAAATAACTTTATTTTAAATTCAAAAGTCATTATATTCAAAATGCATCGACATATATCGTACAATATGCAGCTGGACATGAAAAGACATTTAGTTTTACAGGTGGCAATAAAAACTTGTCAGCAAAAGAAACGTGTAACAGAAAACGATCTATGTACGAATATGACACAAAATTTAGAATTTAATTTTAATTAAGGAAAAGGTTAATTTTATGTTTAAATGAAAATGAAATATATGAATCTACATAAATGATTTTTAAGTGAAATATAAAAAGATTGGTTGATGTTACAATGAGTGAGCCCTAAATTGTTACGTTAAATTAATTACGGCAGGATATAGAAAACAAAAACAAAATATCATATGAAATGAGATTATACAAATTAATATTAATCATACGAATTACTTGATTCCCTAAATACGTCTTGTCTTTTGGAGATGATAGTTATCATCGCACTTTGAGAGGAAAACTGGCCACGATACGGTTTTTGATTCTTTCTGGCTTGGTGGTAACCAGCTAATTTAACACTGTGATAGCCAAGATGTTATAGGATGCTGTGCCCAGATGCAGTCGTCAACGGAGAGCTTATTTTTGCGAAGATCGAATTGGAACCCTGTTCTACTAATTTAATTTATTTTCCCCAAACTTGTAAGTCGCTTCAAACAAAATTGGTAATTCCTAATCATTTTAATCGCTTCTTCGACTTGATCCGCTTTATGCGATATAACGATATGTCGAAAAGCCGTGACTATAGCTTTGTTTACTGAAGATGTGCACTACTTTCCAAGACTTAACTCAATAGAGTAGTGTCAATTTGGGAAGACACTGACGCAGAAACCAATTTGGAACTTATAAAGAAAAGTGTACCCCAAACGAGAGAGAAAGACATAGTTCTTGCATGTATAGACAGGCCGAATAACATTGACTGTAATATTCTCCAGTTGTCTTCTAGCGTCCGTAAGGTGTCGATTGTGTTCTTTGAGTTAATTTTATTACAAAATTAGTTGTTTGAGTTTATTTTATTACAAAATCAGTTGTTTGAGTTTATTTTATTACAAAATCAGTTGTTTTCACAACTATTTGGAATAGAAGGCCTTTATATCTGTAGGCATTACATTATTTTTCATGAATTTTTAATAGGATTTGTTGAAACATGTACTTTATTTGTTATAGATTATTATGTCTAGTTTACCATCCACATCTGGATGTCTTGATCCAGCAGATGTTGAAATACCAGTGAAAAAAAGACAAATAATAGCAGAACAATCACGGGAAATCATTCATAACGTGTACAATTTTATCAAAAAGAGAAATATGAATGGTAAATTATGTTTTACTCTTTAAACAACTGTCATAATGTAATTTTTGTCGTATATTGCAAGCAATGTTGAAATATAACTTATTTATATGTGTAGTTATCTTTGTATTTATGTCATTAGTAACTAAGGGTATTTATGTATAATTATGTAGTAATAAAAGACGACGTGTAAACAACAAATTATTTTTACTCCGAATTAATATTCATAAATTTACAAATATAAGGAATAAAATCTTGGTAAAAGAAGAAAAACTGTGATATATGTAAATGTTTAAATTATAATGAAAATAAATAATTGAACCAGAAATTGTTGGTTGTATCTCTGTTAAAAATCCCACTTGAAACGCTTTATTATTCATTCAGACAATAGAATATGTTTATGAAATTATGTTTCATGGCAAACGAACATAATAAATGAAATATGTTGTTTCAACTGCACACGAAATAAAAATACAAAACGTTTTACGTAAAATTAGAATTTTAAATTGCGCGCTAATTTAGACCCAGCCCGACCTATGTTTTTGAGGGCGTTAATATTCAGGTTGCGCGATTCGCTCGCGCAGATTGGTGTCTTCCCAAAGCGATTTTACTCTACCACGAAGGTCGGAGCTCGAATCCCGCAATCACCCGCTGACATAGAAAACGGTAATACAGTTATCAAATTTTAAACATAGGTGCGATATACGTACCCGTTGAATGTATTTAAATGATTCGCAAACAAATTAAGATACCAGGACTTGATAATAAATAAGGGAAAACTAAAAATGGAAATTAAAGCGTAACAATAATTGGAAAAAATGTAAATAAATATACTTACAAAATATTTTCAAAAATCACATTTTCTAAACCATAGCCGTAAGTGTCAGTAAGATCTATTTTTATGTTTTCTCCGTAAAGTTTAGTTTCTGCCAAATAAAATGGCGACATTACTGGTATTCCATATTCAGCATCCCCTAGAACAACCAAAATTAATATATAATTTACATGTTTTCTATAATTTAAAGTCAAATAATAAAATACTACAATATATTTAATTTTTTGTTGAAAATAATTCTAATTATGAAGAAGTTTGCACTTTAATATTTTACTGAGGTCAGAGAATTGAGCATACGCAGTTCCTTTAAGACACGTTAATAGAATGATATTTACGGCTTTAGGTATTTCACACTATATACCACAGGATGTGAAGAAGAAACTGAAATAACGGTAATCCTGTTCTCGTACAACCAGATATGGTGTATATATAAATATATATATATATATATATATATAATCAAAAATTTATTTAAATTCGGGTAAGCGGTCAATTAAAAAACTCCTTTATTAAATTACCCTATATTTCGCAACACTTTGTCGCTTCTTCTGTGGTAAATTTTATTATTTTTTAACTCTACATTTTTTACCCCAGAAGAAGCGACAAAGTGTTGCGAAATATAGGGTAATTTAATAAAGGAGTTTTTTAATTGACCGCTTACCCGAATTTAAATAAATTTTTGATAATATATCACGGTCGATCATTTCTTTTCAATTATATATATATATATATATATATATATATATATATATATATATATAGTAAACCTAATCAGTAGGCGATTAAAGGTCTGTATATAACTTCAAAATATATGTATTTAAAAAACTCTACATGTTTCGGCAGTACGCCTTTATCAAGAGAATACAAAATATAAATGACAGGATATAAATATAAATATATAATATAAAAATTAAGTTGCTATGGTTTAAATTATTCAAAGATACATTCTAGTAATAATAATAATAGATCATGCCTTAGTATTCCAAAAAATAGTTAGCAAGGTGTGAACATATGTGTTGTTCGCTGCTAGCAATTTGTGTCTCTTTCTAGGTGTGAACTTGTGTGTTGGTTGCTGCTGGCAGCTTGCGTCTCTCTATGGGTGTGTGGTTTTGTGTGAGAGCGTAAGTGTAGGGTTTTGTATGTCGGTGCGTTCGTGCGTGTGTTTAGTGACCGGTCGCGTGAATTTAGAGAGGTCGGATAACCAGCCGTCGCGTAGGGCCGCCAACCCTTTCCCGGCAACTTCTTTACAATTCCGTGCAGTACTTCGACGGCCTGACCCCCGCCCCAACGAGGCAAGGCGCAGACCAGCGAAGCGCACCCTGTACGGGGTTGCTCATCGCTAACAAAGGGAACACTCTTAGTGGCTACCTCGGTCGGCGATGGTCACACTTGTGCCATCTTAACGTTTTCCGCCGAAGCGGGGCATAGCACACACGTCGAACATGTGTGTGCTGTTAACGGCAGCCTAGCCAGGTTGCCGCCCAGGACCGGTCCTAGTGGTGTGTGCATTGCGCGGCGCCGTGTTAGCGCCGCGTAGCATGGTTCCTCACTCTTACTGGAAAGGCGGAATGGCACCTGACTGCCCAACGGGCAGACCCCCCTAGAGTTTTGTAGCGCATATGCTAGGCTACAACCCAGTAGAGGACCACATCAGCAAAAAACAGAAAACAGGGAAAGGCCGGGAAAAGCAAGACATGAGTTATTATTACGTATGCGCCCGTGGAGCGACTGAAGATGCAAAGTTGTCGGCATTCGCTCAAAACGAGAAGGAAAACCACGAAAACCTGCTCGGACAACTAGACAGGAATCAAAACACGGAACAGTCAGCATGATTAGCAATAACATAAGGTATATAACAAAAAAATATAATATGATGGTAAATTGTAGATCGTTACAAAATTAAGTTATATAACTTAATTTTGTAAGGCGGCGAAGGCGAAAGCGAAGGCGAAGGCGAAGGCGAAGGCGAAGGCGAAGGCGAAGGCGAAGGCGAAGGCGAAGGCGAAGGCGAAGGCGAAGGCGAAGGCGAAGGCGAAGGCGAAGGCGAAGGCGAAGGCGAAGGCGAAGGCGAAGGCGAAGGCGAAGGCGAAGGCGAAGGCGAAGGCGAAGGCGAAGGCGAAGGCGAAGGCGAAGGCGAAGGCGAAGGCGAAGGCGAAGGCGAAGGCGAAGGCGAAGGCGAAGGCGAAGGCGAAGGCGAAGGCGAAGGCGAAGGCGAAGGCGAAGGCGAAGGCGAAGAAGAAGAAGAAGAAGAAGATGAATGTGTTCCTTTGTTAAATTAGTGCTTTTAGATGTTAAATCGTCTCTAAAAATAGAAAATGTATGTTCCAGATCACTGGTAATGACTGCGTGATTAAAATGTTGCAAAAGTGCACCATACTTCGAATGTATATATTTTTAAATCAACTCTGTGCAGAATTGATATAATATATTCAATTCTGGATTTCTGCTAAATATGGTATCAACTTTTTGTCTCAGCTTGTTTCAGAAGGCATACTTTTCATTCAATCGATAACGTTTTCTAAGTTAATTATCGCCTTTTTTAGGTTAATGTCTTGATTTTGCATGTAAGAAATCGTATTGGAAATTAGCTTTAATAAAGTTTGAGTAGTTTTGTAAATTTTAAATTTGTATCTGGTGTTTATAATTAGAAACGCATTTCGTGTAATCATCTTGGAGATGAAAAACAAAGTTTTTTAATTCATCTAAGTGTTGTGAATAGAAAAATGCTGCTTCTAGCCATGTGCCCCACCTAGTTAATACAAGAACTGTTGTAAAGGCAAATTTGGAAGTATATCTCTATATTAAGCCACTCGTGAAGGTGCTGTAAGAAATATCTTTTAAATGATGAAACTAACTTATCAACATTTGGAATGTGACCCCTGATGTATTCACATACTCTGTGTAGTGCATGTGCTGCACAGGTAACATGTAGCATATTGGGATAATGTTGCGTTAATAACTTCCCTGTTTTTAACATACGAGTATAAGCTGCCGCATCGGTCAAAAATAATAGCATCTTGTCTTTATAGTTGTTATCAGATGACAGCACATTATGAATACGGTGATCAATTACTTCCGCAACTATTTCACCATTTACGACTGGCAATATTTTAGTTGAAATTAAGTATGGTTCGTATAAAGTTATCGGAAGAAGAAGAATACCAACTACATTTAACACATATCGTCCCATTTACATCCGTTGTTTCGTAAGTTTTGGTAAGTGGTATTTACGTAAAGTAGATTCATTTGGTATATGACGATGAGTATATTTCGTAAGAAACCTCTTGAGGACTGGATTGTTAAGCTTTTTGAATGCGATATGGGCGCCATGAAAGCTTCACACAGTTCTTCGTTAAAAGTGTCAAAAAGGTGCAGATAATCATATGTTATCTTGATGAGTTTTCGAAGAAACATATCTCTGCACATTACAGTTTTGTGGACGCTTTAAACTTAATGAACAGGCACTGCAATTTATGTCGGTAGCATTACGAATACGCAACCAATCTGTATGGCCTCTAATCCATCCTAGCATGGTTGCGCTACGAGAATTCGTCATAGTTAGTGAAAATAAAGAGAAATACTAAGAACAAAAAAAAAGAAATGGACTAAAAAGAAGAAACGAAAATTTCTCCAGTAATAAGATAGTAAATTAAACTTAATATTTATAAAAAATTATAGGATAAATATACAATATAACAATATAAAACGGAATTTTTGAAATACTGAAGGTTGTTAACAAATAACACTGAAAGAAAGGAAACCAGGAACAATCCATTATAGAAGAGAATGGAAAATATACTATCTCAAAAACAATAAATACATATATGTACTCGTATATGCATGTATAACAGCATGTAAACACGAGAATATACTTTGGAAATTAGCGGATATAATTTTTTAAGCGATTATTTCAACGAAGTGTAACGAAATAATATATAAATGTATATTCGGTCTTACACGCCACTGTTGAATTAAATTTATAAAGGAATAGACGCAATGTACTATTCATAACGACGGAAATAACACCTGCTCGAGGAATGAAATCGAGCAAGCAAATAGTGAGGCTGTTATAACATGGATACTATACCTGAGACCGCCACAACATTTTATAGGGGCAATTGGCATTCATTATTATTAAGCATTGTGGGTGACACCTACCTTTCACGAGGTGTGGGATAGCAATGTTGGCCTTTTCTTTGAAACATTCTCTGATATTAGGATCCGATAATGAGCATTTAGAAGACATGTAAGCAGCTGTAAAATAGAAGTAATTAAATTTTAGCTAAAATATTGGAACTTAAATGTTTTTTAAATAATACCAAAAAAAATCATTTAATGTGTAGTTAAAAATTCGTGTAAGTCGCATCCATCTTGGAACATGCAGAAGCGTTTCATCTTTATTGGAATGCACAGTATTCTGGAGGCAGACATGACTTACACTTTATTCACTACCTGTATATGTTGTTAAGATATTGAATATACTGCAAATAAGAATTTTTTTTCCGATTGAAACAATTTTGAATAATACTGCCTTGGTTACGATATATCACAACACACTTATATTCCCCAAGGGATATATGAAACGCTCATATTTTCCCAAGGGAAATATGGAAAGTCACATTTCACCATAAAAATGTTATAATTTTTAGTTCTCTTCTCCACTCTTGAAAGTCTTCATACACTTTAGTGTAAGCAGCTTTGGATTTCGCCGGAACCAAACATTCACGGGCTTTCGCCGCTTGTGTTAGCACATTGTTTGACATTTCATCAATTTTATTTATAACAGAACGCGAAAATCAAACCAGTCAACCATGATATTTACAAACACGGCCCTTAGCAACGTCACCAATTCGATAAATTCAAAAATATACAATCCAATATTTTTCCATTTTCACAACAATATTGTTTCAATCAGAAAAAGACTATTGATTACAACACGGGGAATATGAATACATTTCCATTGGTTGTCTATACATCCCTCGGGTTTCACCCTCGGGATGTAACTAGCCAACCACGGGAAATATACTATTCATATTCCTCTAGTTGTAATAATAGCTATAATAATTATTAAAATCTCAATTTACATGTAAATGACGCCTAATGGGTTGCGGTAATTATAGAATTTGTTAAACTAAGTTTGCATCAGCATGCAGAACGCAATACGTCGCGAAGTCAACTTTCCTTGTGTTAGGATTATTACAAATTCGTATAAGTCACATTCATCTCGGAACGTGCAGATGCATTTCGTTCTTATTGGAACTTGCCAATGCACGGCAATCTGGAGACAGATATGACTTACGCTTCCTTCACTACTTGTATTTAAGTGTATTAGCTAAAGTTCAGTCACAAAAATCTAGATAGTAATAAAGCTTTGCTTTAAGAATATACTTACGTAACTCTGCAGAAAACGTTTTTCCTATAATACAACAGATTGTAAAAATAAATAGTCTCATTATTGCTATTAGAAGATTAATGTCGTGACAAAGATTTAATACTCTATTCTATTTTTCAAGTAATTTATCTACTGCATCAAAATTAAATATTTTGTTGTTTTTATTGTCCGTTTTAAGAAATATGATAACTCTATTAACCTTCCGATACAATTTTGAGTAAATTGAGAAACAAATTTAATCTAAACAAAAATACTACAAGGAAGTAAATACTTTCAACAAAAGGAGAATATGACTATATGTATATACGAGGTGTGTTTTGATATTAAAAAATATTATTTTTTTAAGAATTTTATTTTTGCTTAAAACCCTGAACTTTAGTATATTTTTCAAGATAATTTCGTTTCAACATAATTCCCACCTGCATTGGTGCACTTACCGTATCGTAAATCAAAAATCTACGCCTAATTTGCTTATTCTCTGAACGTATTGAGTAGCAAAAAACGCGTTATTACTGCATGATTTTTAATACTGACTTTCTATTGATTCTTGTAGCTGCATAGAAATCCCACAACAAACGGTGCAAGTCATCAACTTTCTACAGAAACTTCTGACTCTGAAATCGTTTTCCATTTTTAAATATAGACTTTTTTCTTTGGTACTTTATATTGTTCTGTGTGTTTGCGCTTCTTGTATTTGTTTAAGTTATTAGTATTATTATTATTAATCTCAGTTTTTTAAGGGCTTTACTAATGATTAAAATTCATCAGACATGTCCAATTCTTGTTCCATAAATTTTTTTATTTTTTTTTGCATTTTCTTAATGATGTCAATCTATATCAATTAAACAAATGTATTTAAAAAAATCTGATATAGCTCAAAGTTTCTCTATGGGGTGTACTTTTATAAAGCCGATGGGCAGATGAATACTACTATTAGGGAGAGTCTAAACAATATTTTATTCAAAACACAAATTCACGTACAAAAGCAGATGAAAATAATTAATAAAAGTATAGATATCAAAATATTATATTGTATGGCATCAAATGAAATAGTCAATATGAAGAGCTACGTTGCATTTACAGTACTTTGTAGGAACTTTCTTGTCGCAATACTGACAGCTGGTATGTCTGGGGAAACATACGACTGTTTTCCAGGCCGAATTATTTGCAGTCGTAGCCTGCGCCGAGGAAATTCGGGAAACCGGCCGTGCAAAAAAAAAAATCAACATGCCAGGCAGTTATTAAAGCCATTACGAATCCATCTACCAGGTCTAAACTGGTGAAATATGGCAAATGGGTTCTCAATAAACTGGCACAAGACAATACAGTGTCGCTGATATGGGTGCCAGGACATGAGGGTATTAAAGACAATGAGGTAGCCAACAAACTAGCCAAAAAAGGCACTAATAGGAACTTTATAGGACCAGAACCTGTATGTGGATCGCAAAGGATTCCGATAAAAAGGGGATCTGGTGATGGCTAGAAAGAAAACATGGAAAGAAATGGATGTTAAAGGAAGGCCAACTCAATACTAAAACACTACTAAAGCAGCTTGATAGAAGGTTTTCTGCCAAGCTAATTCGTAGTAACACGAAAGAAATTAAAATAGTTACCGGCTTAATAACCGGATATTGTCCTGTACAGCATGGGCTTGGTTAGCGAACCCTGGTGCAGGAAATGTGAAAAACTGCCGGAAACTGAAGGGACTCAGACAGAAACATTTTGGAAGAGATCTATTGGATTCTACGAGTGTACTAAAATTTTCCCTGAGGATGATAGTGGCTTTTATCGAGGATACATGACTAAGAGTGACTCAGAGTGGAACTGAGAGATCTATTGGGGATAGTAGAAAGAGCAGTGTGTTCAAGTGCCTGGACGTGCTGGCGTGCGACCAAAAACAGAAGAAGAAGACTGACATCTGGTTTGTTTCTCTTGCTCTTTGCTCAGGTGTCTGTTTGGCATGTTTTTGTAAGATAGTCGTTGCAATATTTATCTAGTTTTCCTCCTTCCTTACTCTACAGTTGCCAGCTGTTTTGAATACACATATCAATAATTTGACATAAAAACGACTAATACAACTTCTTTCCTTTTATTCCTATACGATAGAGGCTAATATTTTGATCACCTCTATTTACACCTCCCATATGTGCCTTAGATGTAGAAAAAAGGCTGGTTGAGGAATGTAAATTTTACGTTTTTCTTTTTGGGAGTAACATGCAACTTTCTTCACAGGTACGACATTTTTAGCATGTGAAGAAATGCTGACGATGTTATTGTCGTTCCAGATTGCAACGACAATTTGGTTGTCAGGTGTACATCGGTATTCATAATAGCCCAGGTCCTTCTTTTTCATTATTTTTTATTAATTATTTCATAAGATCCAATTCTATTTTCACGAATTGTCCCGGTACCTCTAACACCAACTTTAGCCAGCTCATCCAACAATGATACAGTGGTGAAAACCAAAGACCAAATGCCAGCAAAATTTTCAACGTGAAAGAAGCATGTTTGTATGTTCCGAAGATATCGACGGACCTAATCCAAATTCCTTATTGTTTTCTTACTTTATTACTGGATCCCTGGTAGGGTTCAAACTACAGGGTATTTTCCTGTTTCGTGCGTTCTCCTTTCGGGCTTCGAAAAATACTACTGCAATATTCACGTTTCGAGCGTCCAAACTATATTTCTTTTTCTTAAATCCCATTTTATGCGTAAAATTTGCAGGTAACAGTAAACCAATAAAAGCATTAAGCCTCTATTAAGAGATAATTATTGAACTCGCCAAGGGATTAAGAATCAATTTATTTTAAATATTTATAATTGTCTTTACATTAAATACGACTAGGAATTAAGGTACAGTGGTTTGAATTTATATATATTTATTGTTAACGGATTAAAGTTGTTTACAATAAACTCGCCGAGGGATTAACTATCAATTTGTTATTATTTGTTTTTTTCGTTTGCTTGCTTCCCCTTCCACCAATACAGGCATGACATAAAATATTGTACTATTACTAAAATAAATTAGTTCTTCGGAAATCTTGTAAGTGCATCTAGGTTACTCAAAAGCTTTCGTGAATTTTTGTTCAAATCAGTATCCTGTATTATGGATACAAGTTCAACTCAAAAGCAAGAAACAAAAACGTAACTTTTCGATGGATTCGCATAATCTAGACCTGCTCGGGAGCGATTGTCACTGATTAAGTAAAATCAAAAGTTATAAGTGAGAAAAGCCATAACCGTGTTCCAGATATTGCAAAAAAATGAAGTCGATAAGTGTTTATAAGTCCAAAAAGAGAGCAAGAGAAGAAGTGACACCAGTATTGCAAATATATGGGCAAGATATGATAGTTGCTAAGGACAGAGGTTTGAATTTCGTTACTAATATTCCACAGTTTACATCAGTTAGCTTGCTTACGAAAAAACGAGAAGATATAAAGGTCCCCGAGTTTATGAAAGAGTACTATTTGGCGTAAAGTACAAGATTTAAGTCTAACAAACTGGTATAAAAAAAAAACGAGGAAGTAAGAAACCACATAAGGAAATATGCTGCATTAGCTCATCTGCCAGAAGATAAAGTTACATATGGTTGGCTCTGTATAATGCAAAAGTTTCCTACCGATGAAGCCATTGTTAAATTTAACTATTCTTTTGTTGATCAATGGTTTTATAATTCTCGCCGAATATGGACTTGCGACGAACGTCATCGGACTACAAATTCTATAGAAGGATGGCATAACAGACTCAACTAACGGATCGGAAAAGCACATCCCAATATATTTGAATCAATAAAAGTTTTTCAGGAAGAAATGTACTATTATAATAGTGTTTTCCTGCAAAATTGTGTATGCATAAGTACCCCTAAAAGGGCAAAAAAATAATGTGAATTAGATAGGCAGTTCAAAATAGTTGTAAGTGACCTAATTCAAAATAGACAAATCTTAGTGACACATTGGACAAGGTTAAATATATTGTGAAATTATAGATATAGGTTAATTAAGGTATAATATAGAGATTAGATAAGCGTTGCTTTACATAGAGTTAAAGGTACTTTTATTTTATATTTTTGAATACATATACTACTTTCTGATAATATATATGCAATATTGTGCATGTGTCTTCAAGGGTTATCGTACATTTCTTTTAATTCGAAATTAAACTGCTGAATCAGCAAAACTTGTTAATCTTGTTTTTATTTTTCCCTATTTCTTGTAAAATATAAAATTGACAAAACGAGAAGTCAAAAGCACATTTACTTCCCATCTATAAACTGAACGCCCGAAAGGGGAAAATTTTATGAAACGCCCGAAACGGTCACAAATCAACTACACTGTGTATCCTTTGTCAGTAGTACCAAACAAAAACTTGAAACCGTATCTAATTGGGTTGCCCCTTAAAAATTGTTTATAAGGGTGCCTACGAAAATTGGGCACCATAGCTTCATCAATGCTGTCATATTCTGAATGAGGTGCACGTTTTAAAACTTTTCATTTATTATAGTGAACGGCGATCTTATTTTAGCAAATTTGTCTGACTGGTCGAATATTTCATTATTAGAGCAATCAAAATGTGCCATTATGTACTCGAAAAAGCTTCGAGAAATAGCATTGGATATTAATGCGTTATGGGTATCTGCACTGTTTTGCCAGTACATGCACCTGCGAGGTAGACAATTGTATCCAATTAGTAACAAGATACCAAGAAAAATCTCAATTTTCTCTAGAGCGGGCGACATCGCTCTGTTTGTTATGCGGTGTCGTATACAAGTTACAATGTTAGAAGTTACAATGTAAGCATTTTTATCACACAGGTGAAAGCTGCTGGGAAACACCTTACATACTAGGCCATTCGGTTTTCTCTATCTTCTTTCCTTTCTTCCAACTATATTTCTTTTTATAACGTTTTTTTTTCGCTTTTTCAACATAGCCAATGGGATGTTGAATTTGGCATCCCTATCTTCACTAACACAAGACGTGAAACTCCAAAGACATATACAAGACCATCATGTCTCCAGGATAATATTAATAATGATATGCGCAATATTATTAGACGTACAGTACACTTATTTTTCTATAAAAATGAGATACCAAGAGGCGATAAGATTTTATTCGTAGTAACCAAGATGAGTACTTGCCAAACCTCAAACGTACAAAAACATTGTAGATGTTGTTAAAGAAATGAACTTCTCTTAAAAAGAAAGAGCTCGTAATAGTTTTTTAAAGAAAAACTGTGAAATTTTTACATGTCGACGGCATTACCTTCGTCAAATAAAAGAATGTAATAAGTAGGACATTTATTTCTACATATCCAATGCAACAATGACATATAATGATTATATATCATGTCCTAACCTACTTACTTACTTAATGTTACTCCTAGTTACTGAATTAAACAAGAATGCGAAATATGCGACAACTAATGAGGACGTGTTTCGTCAAATAAGTGTTACATCGAATATGTAGGAATGGGTGTCCTGCTTCAGTTATTACAAGAATTTAAGGAATAAAATAGAAAAATCTATTACCTAGACGAAACATGGGTAAATGAAGGGCATACTATGAAAAAAGTATGGGTGGATAAAACGGTAACAAGCCCAAGACAATCATTATTAGAAGGAACATCGACAGGTCTTAAAGATCCAATTGTAAAGGAAAGACGATTGATTGTTCTTCATATTGGTTAGGAAGATAGATTTGTTGAAAATCGCTTATTGTTGTTTGATCCAAAAAGTTGCAAGATAGTAATATATCGCCTGAAAAAGATGACTTATTACGTCTAGTTAAACTGCACAAAGAAAAATTCAATAAATATGCAGTTGATGAACTTATAATAGAACAGGTCTAAGATTACACCATACCATTGCAAATTGCACCTGATCGAATGGGGACCAAGTTATAGGAGAAATTGCAAGGAAAAACACTTCATTTAAATTAAAGAAAGTCAGAGAGCTATTAGACACATCGTTGAACAATATTACCAAAGGTAACTGGTTGAATGCCATCAAACATATTACAGAAATAGAGAAGAATATGTGGAAGTTGAATATGACTGCTGGGAGTCCACAAGAAAGTTTTATAATATTTGGATAGTTCTGAAAGTAGTGATAGTGATATTCAGGAATAATTTTAGTTTTCAACAACGCGAAAATAGTTTAAAATATTTGAATACATTCATAATTTCGCTTTTTCTCTTATATATTCATTACAAATAAAGTATATTGTGTAAACATTTTATTTATAAAATGTTTGTCATGTACTATATTTAAACACGTAAACATAAAGAGATAAATTTACTTTTAGACTCTCACAATTCGTTATCAATTCATAATAAAATCTGTTCTATTTTAATTTGTAATTTATGTTAATTTATGTTATATACACATGTGAATAAAGTGTTTAATATACTTGTTTCATTTTTAAATACATATTTATTTATACTGGTTTTGAAGTAGTATTACTTGTTTCATTAAAGATCTAAAATACCTGATATAGAAGTTTTATAAATACCCGTTACACATTTTATTTAATTTAATTGTTTTTCAAAATTCACAAAATGCGCTTTTGTGTATCTATTTGTTAAAGAAGCTGTACATTAATGTTTATCCACCTATCAACTGATGGGTTTCAAGCAATTTACAAATGTTTTGTTGGTTTATGTTATGTTTGTGAGGTATATATTTTAGTTACTTAAAAGACAAAATACAATGAATTTTGTAAATTTAAATTTGTTCAGTATTTTATATAAACTAATAAATTGTTTTTTTTCTCCAATTGTCAAAAAAGTGACGTTTTTTCATTAATTTCAGTTTGCAAAGCGTGTCATTTTTTCACTTTGAAATTTCATTGTGTAATTTACACTCGTAACTACGACAACTCAGCGCAATTGCCGTAGCCGCCGTATGTAGATTACATTTTTTTTATTTATATTAATTTACAATTTTAAGTTACTACAAGTGGAGAAAAAACGTTGTTTATGTTACGTGTGCAAAGCAGTTTTTGGGCTTTCGAATGCATTTCTCAAACTCAACTATACTTAATAAATTTGAGTACATCAATACGTTAAGCACGTATTACGCATTTGTTACAAATGAAACAGACATGCATTATACACGTCTGCATTTGTACACATGGACACACAACTCGTATTTTCCAACATTTACTTCTGCCAAAGACAGGTGTTTCTGCATCAACTGTAAGACTTCGTCAGTGTAGCTATAAGGCGATTTATTAAAATTTACTTCACTAGCCGAAATACGAGGTGTATGTCCATGTGTACAGTTACACACGTATATAATCCATGTCTGTTTCATTTGTAACAAATGCGTAATGTGTGCTTAACGTATTGATTGATGTACTCAAATTTCTTTGGTATATTTGCTGCCACTTGGCATCGTGTTAATGGACTTACACCTATATACGTATTTTTTTCTCTTCTGTACCGGCTTAGCCAATAAAGAGAAAATCGCTACTTTCGGCATAGTCTTTTTTATACGTCAGATATCATTAGATATTATCTGGTGCCACCTGATAGGATAAAATTTGCTATACCTATGAGGCGATTCATTAAAATTTACTTCACTAGCCAAACTGACGAAGTCTTACAGTTGATGACGCGTATCTTTGGCAGAAGTCAATGTTGGAAAATATGAGGTTTATGTCAATGTATACAGACGTGTATAATGCATGTCTGTTTCATTTGCAACAAATGCGTAATACGTGCTTAACCTATTAATATACCCAAGTTTATTTGGTATATTTGCTGCCGTCTGGCATCGTGCCATATATATATATATATATATATATATATATATATATATATATCTTCGTGACCTTGGTATGATAAGGTAAACTTAATAAGTCGGCGATTAAAGGTCTGGTTTATTACTTCAAAGTATATATATTTAAAATAACTCTACATGTTTCGGTAATGATGCCTTTGTCAAGAGAATACAAAATATAAATGATTTATATTTTGTATTCTCTTGACAAAGGCATCATTGCCGAAACATGTAGAGTTATTTTAAATATATATACTTTGAAGTAATAAACCAGACCTTTAATCGCCGACTTATTAAGTTTACCTTATATATATATATATATATATATATATATATATATATATATATGGTATTAATAAGTCGGCGATTAAAGGTCTGGTTTATTACTTCAAAGTATGTTTATTTAAAACAACCCTACATGTTTGTCATTTATATTTTTTATATCCTTGACAAAGGCATCATTTCCGAAACATGTAGGGTTGTTTTAAATATATATACTTTGAAGTAATAAACCAGACCTTTAATCGCCGACTTATTAATACCATATCATACCAAGGTCACGTCACGAAAATATTATATTTATATATATATATATATATATATATATATAGCGTTAGACAAATGTATGGATCCATTCGAATATTTTTGATGTAGCTACTTAGATTTTAATAAGACTTTCCGCAATATATAAAATGTAAATCGAGAGAGATTCGAGTATATTTATATTCGAATTAGACTTCCGGTTTAGCCGGAAACGATGTTAACTTTTTTATTTTAAATGAAACACCCTACATATTTTTAAAATTTCAATAGAGCTCGGCTCTGGGAGTTCAGCAATAATAAGGTTTTGCCACCCTTTTGTTCAACAACGGCAAAGATATTTAAATAAAACTGATATTTTAAAATCATGTTTATATTTAGTAAGCCATGGAATTAAAATTCAGTACTTGACTTAAACTGTCAGAATTAACTTTGTAGACGTTCAAATATTAATAATGGTCGAATTAATTTGAAAAGAATGTATTGAAATTCTGATGATTTGTTTTGGTGACCGCGTCACTTATGAAGAAATATGTGATTTATTTAATAATTTGCATCAAGATCGGGATCCAATATCACGAACTGTCGTTGGTAAAACCTTGAGAAGGTATAACTTGATCGGAAATGTTAGAAACTTACCGAAGAGAGGACCACCAAAAGTCGCAAGGAATGAAGCTATTGCTCAAGATATTGCTATAGCATTAGAAGAATTACCATAAACTTCTATTACATTCCTCGCATTAAACTATAATACAAGTTGCCGATCAGTAAACAGAATATTGAAGGACGAAATATATTATCTGTATAAACCACATTTAGTGTAAGAATTATTGGATGGGGATTATGATCGTTGAATTGAATTTTGTGAAAGAGTGATGGAGATTTGCGAAAATGATGAATAGTTTGATTACGATTTGCTGTTTTCCGACGAGGCTATGTTTTGTTTGAACGGTACCGTTAATCGCTATTATTGTTGATATTAGTCAATAGATAATCCTCATCGGATGCTAGAAACGCATATGCAACGTCCGCAGAAATTAAACGTTTAGTCTGGTATTTTCAGGAACCGTCTTATTGGTCCTCTGTTCATTCATGATACACTAACTGGACAGAGACACAGTTCTTTACGCGGTCAGGTTGTTCCTAATATTGAGGAAGATGAGGAATTACCTGTAAGTGTTTGGCTAAAACAAGATGGAACATCCTCTCACTATGCCCTTAATGTTTTTTAAACGAAACATTGCCAAATAGGTGGATTGGTCATAGAGGATTCATTGAATGGCCTACACGGTCTCCAGATTTAGAAACCCTTAATTATTTCCTTTTTGGTAATTTAGAATTTGTGGTTTGTCCTAGACGAACGCATAATCCGAACGAGTTACGGCATATAATAATTGAGGAAATGCACTTAATTCGTTGGCAAATGTCATTTAATAATTTTTTCAAATACCGTCGGCGACACAAGAAAACCTCGTAACTCAAAAAAAAAACGATGAATAAGATTTTTATACCATCTATTGACCAGAGACAAAACTATGCAATGCGAAAACCTTGTAGCTCCAAAAAAATTCTGCGATTAATTGGGAAAGTCTCCATACTTTGAAAGTTGTGACAGTGTGCATGAAGTGAGGATTTGATTAGTAATTTCTCTGCTAATAGAACAATTTGTGCAATTTGAGTTAAATGCTTGTCTATTACGTAGGTAAGTCAAAAAATTAAAAAAAATTTATTTAAAAAAAGTAGTGTAACAAATTCTGTGTTCTTGCGGAGTTGCGAAGTTAGTTATAAAACTTATTTCATTATAGTACACAATGTCTCGCTCAAAGAAAATAATCGAACTCGCACTTTTGTAAGTTAGAGCCGCCGCAGATTCTTCAGATAATGTTATTTCTTCGGTATCTGTTAATGGAAACCTTGTCGAAGATCGATCTAACGGCGATTTCGAAGCACAAGATGTTTCAACGTTGCAAAAAAATATTTTAGAACCTTTAGAACCAGACGAGTCCATTTGTCGATTGCTATTATTGACGAGCAAGGATATCCAACAGAATTGTCGAACATTTGCGAAGAAATTTGTTTAGAAGTTTCAGTAAGTAATGCCCCCACACCAGAAATAATTGAAAATAACCTTTAATCATCAGATAAACGATCTTCAGTAGTAAAAAATGCAGATAATAGCGATATATGTCAACATTGAAGCTCTGAAGATGAATCAGTAGCGAAAATTGACGGTATGAGAAGAAAATCTCGTAAAAGATATACATATACATATGAACGAAGTAAGAGAGAAAAGGGAGAAATATACCTTAGAAGAAGGAAAAATGTTGAATGTAATTTGATGTACGACGTAAAACACATTAATCGGATAAAGAAAGTAAGATGTGGCTGCGAGCCACGCTCCGCTAATGTGCAGCACTGAGAAACAACGAAAACAAATATTTACTGACTTTCGGAGGTTATCGTGGAAGGAAAAGCGTGTTTATATACAAATGTTACGTCTACACAAGCAAGCACAGAGAGGAAGAGATAGGAAAGAGGCTGAAATATCAAGGCGCTCGTTTTCAATTGATTATCATTTAAAAGTTCTAAGAGACTTGGGTCTGTAAGACAATGTTTTTGCATACCTTATGCATAGGTGAGTGGAGTGTCAGGAATTCGATAAAGAAAAATAGAAAATCCAGAGTGGAATTTCTAGAAAATAGCAGTAGGGATGAAAATGATGGTGTACATATATCTAGAAGAAAATATGAAAAGGCAATGAGAAGTTTACAGGAATTTTTTGACCAAATTCCAAAAATGCAACCTCTGTGGAAGTCAAAATCCGATTTGTATACTTTTTACAAAAGAGAGTGGTGCCGACAGAAGAGTGTAAACCATGTAAGCAAGACGCATTAAAACAATAATTATTCAACAAAAAAAAAATAGTTTATTTGCGCCTAAAGACGACACCTGGGATATTTGTATATTAGTATAGGATTTATAACAAACAATATTGATGAAGTCCTTATAATTCTCACATTGAGAGGAAAGTTGAAGCTAGGACCGAAAAGCAACAGGATAAAGTATCGTCTATTAAGACCTTTACGATGGACTTTCAAGCGGTACTTTTAGCTCGTAAAACAAATGTGTCTGCAATGTATTTATTATAAAACAATATTAGCGGTACATAACATGACATTTATCTGGAATTAAACAGACAGTTAACCGCAGACGCTACCACCATGAATGTAGAATAAATTCAAAATATCTCTATTAGAATAAATATTTAATTCGTCTTGCGTACTTGTGAACAACATAAAACCAATTAGACACGAAATACACTTTGTGACAATTTTAACAGATCAGATTTACTTTTTAAGGCTTACTACACGATTTTTCTTGATAATACTTAATTTAGAAAAGAATCATTAATAACTCTAAAACCATGAGACATAGACATAGGGAAACCTATACCTGTACGAGGCAAAATGTTTTTCGACTTACTATGGCGTGCTCATCTACAGGATATTCTATTTAAAAAAAATTGATTCTTCTTTAATTAAAGATTACTTAAATAATCAATAAATTTCGAACACCCTATAAGAGGTTTCTTAAATGTTTAGACATTGCTCAGAATCTTATACCAATCGCCGTCTCCAGTAGGAATATGACACAGTTTAGATCAAATACGCCTGAGATATATGGTTTTCAAAAGTACATTGAAAACATAAAAAATTTCACAAAAATCAAAATAATTCACAAACGGATAATTTTTTGCAAAAGAAATCATAATACAAAGTGTTATAGTACTTTACAAGGAATCTAAAAAAGCAATAAAAAGTATAACATTCCATTTAAAATATCAAAGTTGGCTATGACCTCCGATATAATCAATAGTGGGTGTAAATATTTTATTTTGACACATCAGATATCATTATTACGTGCCACAAATTTTCAAAAGTGTCCTAAAGCGTTAACATAGAAAACTTCTAACGAACGGGTTACGTGAAAAATCCTGTATATACATAAATATTTTATATGGAAATAAAACTATATGTCTATAAATCTTTACAAAACGTTTATTAAAGGAAAAAAGTAAACACCAAATGATGAACTAAGTAAATCTGTTTAGTAAATATTGTACTTTGATTCAATTAGGGAAATTTAAAGAGCGAATAAAAGTACGTAGAATAAAAAAAGCAATGTTACAATTCATAATAACATATAAACAAATTTTAATCCTTTTTGTCATAACTACCGTCCATACATATTTTTATCTGGTGTTCCGAAAGCATTTATAACAGTATGTGGTTGCCATTCTTTTCCTTATGGAAGGGCATAAACTGCAGTATGTCCTCTTTCCTTTTTCCTGCTTGTTTCCTTGATTTTCTGTTGTGGGTTTTTCTTGCTCTAAACTGCTGGTTATACGTTCTTTTAACTTTCTAGAAAGCGATGCCTTGATAATGCCTTTGAACCCCTTTCTATTGCATTGTGGTGATATATTACATATGCATTAACAGATACAATATTTAGCATATTGTAAAAGAAACATAGCGGCCACCTTCTAGTTTTTCTATTAGCACACATGTTTTGAGACATTTGATCGAACGTATCAACAGCCCATTTTGTACAATTGTACATATGGATCATTTCCGGCTTTGATGTTTGCTGATTTACAGTATCGGTAAAATGTATTGTCGAAAGTAAAAAAAACTAATTTATTTTGTTTTGGCTTTTAAGCCACTAAAGCCATTTTATCATCGAATGCAAATATAGATGTTCCACAACTGCGTGATTTATGTTCCAATAAATCTAAGGGTATTTCGGGTTTGTTTTTGGGGAGTGTCCCAACTATTGTAAAATTATAAGGACGATCAAGTAATTTCGTAGCTGAAGGAATGCTGGTAAACCAATTATCCATGGTAATATTACGATTGCTACCATAGAGTGGCTTAGGCAAATTTGTAACGAAATAATCTGCTAAGGGTACACCTTTTGCCTCCGTCGACTTTTCCAGATAGGGGTTTGCATTAATTACATATTTAGTAGCAACGTCGCAAACCATTACAATTTTGATGCCGTATTTATTAGTATTATTTGGCATATATATCGACGCTTAAGAAACAATACCTCTTATCCCAAAATAACAATTTTACAGGAGACACAAAAAACCTTTTAACAGATATAAATATTCAAATTCAAATTACTAGTGGTTTGTTTTTACGTATTTGAGATTTAATAATGATTTTTCAACTACAATTGCAACCTTCGGCTTCATTTTTCATTTATAAAATGGAGATACATGGTATTATTTTTTTACTGTTATAATTATTATAATGATACGAGGTATTAAGATAAAAAAAAATGATTCCAATAAAGATTTATTACGTAAATTCGTTTATTAAAACGATACAGACAAAAGACTACAAATGAATTCCTAGTTTGTAGAAAATAAATCATAACTCCTGACTTAGATGAATCACTGATGTGGAAGCCTGTCATAAAAATGATGACATTCTTTCGGTAAAACTTCTTTCAGTTGTTGAAGATGTTGCCATTTGATGAATTTAATTTTTATCGGATTCTTATATAATTTTGGCAGAACGATGTTCGAATTAAGGTTTTCTGGTTTTCTTATTCGTTGGGGCAATTCCTTGTAGTCGTCGGAAAAAACAGACTTGCACATAATTTTACCTTCTGGTAAATATTTTAGACATCGTATTTCATTGACTCTGAGTAAACCTGGCCTGATTGATGATACGAGTTTATTGCTGGTATAATCTGAGAAAAAATCAAATGAGAAGTACTTCACATCATAAGGTCGTGGATTTTGTAGTACTTCTCTTGTAACAGCAACATAATCTAAAGGAAGATGGATTACTCTGTTTTTTAGTTTATTTTCAATCACTGCGTGTATGGAGTCGCACTCCATCTGAGTGTGTCCACGCTCTAAATACTTTTGCTCTATTATAATGCTGTTAGTAATTGAGAACATGAGTAGGGCACTTGAAATCACAGAGTTTCGATTCTGGTATGTGCAACCATCTGTCCAGATCACAATTGGCTTTCCAGAATCTTTGTGCTTGCCAATGTAATCAATGAGGCAGCTAGCAAAAACAGAGGCTACAAGCTCACCTTGCGATTCATTCCAACAGTAGCAGGTAGCATCATGTGAAGTTAAATCAAATACTGTGTAGTTATGAACGCATAACTTAGCTTTATAGTATAAGGCACTGGTATTAAAAAATGGTGCCAATTTAACAGCCTGTACATCTGTAGTAAGTACAATGCACTCATCTTTCTCAGCTCTCTTCTTATCTTCATTTTTTTCACATCTTGCTTGTTCTTTTCGATCAATATGTTTTCTGTATTCTTCTTCTTTCAGATTTCCTATATTGTATTTTATGCAGATGTCACATGCATCTTTCTTGGGGTGGAATATGGAGATGTTTTTTTCTGACACAACTGTATCAAACACTTGCCTACTTAAATGTGAAATTTGTCTGTCTCTACAGTACTCTACATAGTGATTGAAGAATTGTGTCATTGTAGTGAACATTGGTTCCAAATACGATTTATCAGTTTGTTTCCGGCAATAGTGAGATGGTAATTTTGGTATTGATTCCAAGTAGGTAACTAGATTATCCTTTTGTTCTTTGTTTTTAGTTTTTCTCAAGATTTCACTCCGCTCTTCATTTTTGTTCTCTCTACTCATGTGAATGCCAGCATCATCTTTTTTTTTTCAGTCACCCAGTTCCTAACTGACCATTCGCCCAAATCAAATGTATTTAAGAATGTTTTCTTGCAGACTTGTTTTCGGATTCCACAACTTTTCAAATGGTAAACCAAAGTTGAACTTCTTCTTGAATTATTTTCTTCCGTTCTTTTTCTTGTAGCAATGTGTCAACTAAGGAAGAAACAAAAACTTTTCTTTGCTCCCAATCCATATCATTCCAAAACCTTTCATATTGTGCAAATCTTTCTTCTTCATTTATTTCAAGGCAGAACCTTTTACCAGACTTTTTACACATTTCTGAGTTACAAATGCCCTTCTTTTTTCTTGGACTTCTTATTTTATCCTGAAAAACCTTGTTTGTATCTCTAGGTCTTCTATATCCTAGATATTGCATCCTTTCATTCTCAATTTTCTGTTATTGTTTATTTTCCAATTTTTCGACTCAGCTTTTTTATTTCTTTTGGGTTTGGACTTTTCTTCTTCTTGGATAATATACTCGACATTCGGTGATGACAATTGAATATCAGATATAATTTGTATTTTACTGTTGTTATGGTCAGGGGTGAGCTGTTTCACGAATCGAAACGAGTAATTGTGTTGATCCTGGTGATACGAGGTATTTTATCACGTCGTATTCTAAGGTTTGCATGAATATTGCACATATGAGCTATTGGGAACAGATCAATATAAGAGTGTTTATTGGTTTGAAGAAATAAACTCATTTTCAGTAAAAATGGAGATAAGAGGTATTGTTTCTTAAGCGTCGATATGCAAAACGCACATTTGCCTCGAAAGCCAACAAGTTGTTCATCGATTGTGACGTATGAACCAGCTTCGTAACTGTTAACGTAGTTATAAATATATTTCAAATTTTGGAAACTGAGGCAAAAATGCTTTTGTCTTTGCGTTGTTGTCTCATAGCGTGATCATCAAATCTTAATGAATTTATATGGTTTTAAAAAGTACATTGAAGAAACAAAAAATTTCACAAAAATCAAAATAATTCACAAACGGTTATTTTTTTGGAAAAGAAATCATAATAGAAAGTGTTATAATACTTTACAAGGAATCTAAAAAGCAATAAAAAGTATAACATTCTATTTAAAACATCAAAGTTGGCTATGATTTCCGAAATAATAAAAAGTTCATGGATGTAAATATTTTATTTGGCACATCAGGTATCAGTATTACGTGCCAGAAATTTTCAAAAGTGTCCTAAAGCGTTAACATAGAAAACTTCTAACGAATGGGTTACGTGAAAAATACTGTATATACATAAATATTTTATATGGAAATAAAACTACATGTTTATAAATCTTTACAAAACGTTTATTAAAGGAAAAAAGTAAACACTAAATGATTAACTAAGTAAACCTGTTTAATAAATATTGTACTTTGTTTCAATGGGGGAAATTTAAAGAGCGAATAAAAGTACGTAGAATAAAAAAAAATGTTACAACTCATAATGATATATAAACAAATTTTAATCCTTTTGGTCATTACTACAGTCCATACATAGTTTTACCTGGTGTTCCCCACATAGGGCGCGAAAGCATTTATAACAGTGTGTGGTTGCCATTCTTTTCCTTATGGAAGGGCAAAAACTGCAGTATGTCCTTTTCCTTTTTCCTGCTTGTTTCCTTGATTTTCTGTTGTGTGATTTTTCTTGCTCTAAACTGTTGGTTATACATTCTTTTAACTTTCTAAAAAGCGATGGAATATTTTGCCTCCGTCGGCTTTCCCAGATAAGGGCTTGCATTAATTACATATTGTCATGGATTTTCCTTGGACAAGTAAGGAAAATGATTGAACGATTTTGAACTCTGTAATAGGGACATTCTAAAAAATTAACTATTTCAGTTGTATGTTTATTTATTTCAGACGGGGATCGTTATATATATATATATATATTATTTTATAAATGAAATAAATTTTATAATGTATGAAATTATGATTAGCCCTCGTATATTTAGGTTGACCAAGGAATTGAACTTGCCGCTTTTTCGGATATTGTATTTGTTAAAATGTGTTGGTTATATATATATATTTTGATTTTTAGATGGTGGGAATGGATAAGCGGATATGGAAATTTCATTTTTATTTAGAGATATCTTGACTGTTAAAGTGTTTGGTTTATTAAAGAATAAGATAATCAATTTTATTCTTTGTTGTATAAATTCGGGTTGTATTTTGTTTTTGCATTTAGTGTAAGGTGCAAGTTAATTTAAATTCGATTTATGCGAGTGTTTTATGTTTATTTGAAAATTTTGTGAAAAAGATATCTCTCGTGTATTCTATAAAATCACACATAGATCTATGTAAGTTGATAAAAATTATTTTATTTATATATATTTGATATCAGGATTATTTTCATTGTTATAATTTCATGTATTTATTGTAATAATGTATGTTTGAAAGTAGTATATGGATATTAGCGAAAGTTGTCATGTTTTTTATAAGGGAAGTTTTTTTTTTAAATAATATTTCGAGAACATTTTGAATTCAAGGTTTGAGTTTCTGTAGTGGGGTTTGACCTTGTTATGTTATTTTTGGCGTATGAGTAAATTTCAACTATCGTGTTTTATTTGTGTTTATGGTTTTATTCTGGAAAACGACATTAAACCCCTTTCCGTGAGGAACGATTCATGAGATGGCAGTTCGTGGATTCTACTAGACTGAATAGCCGGCGATATAAGCTGTAGTGTGAATAAAAAAATAAATAAGCAATTTCAAAGTAAATTCCACTGCACAATTTTGGCAGCCCAACGTGTCGGCGAATGAAGAAAAGCAAATGAAAAATTTACAATTATGGTTAACTCAACGTGGTGAGAGAATAAATAATTTAATAATTGGACTGCACAATTTTGGCGAGTCCAACGTATAATTGGAAGAAATAAAATATAAATTCTTAAAATGGAATATTTAATTCAAAGAATGGGTAACGCTGGTTACATACATGAAGGAGGACACAATGGAGAAAGCAGTCAACAGATGATGGATATGATGCACACAATGATGCTAACGATAATGGAAATGAAACAACAACAAATGGAAATGAAACAACAAATGCAACAAAATTACAATGAAATAAAACAAAACTATAATGATATGGAAAGAGAAATGGATGAAATAATAGGGATAATGGATCAAATGGCACCAGGAACCAGTAACAATCAAATAAACAAGGAAAACACAATAAATAAAAGTAAAATAGCACACGTCGAGGAAAAGCAAGCAACAGAAGAAAAGGAATTAAAAATAATGGAACCAGAAGAAAAGGAATTAATAATAATGCTACAAGAAGAAAACGAATCAACAATTACAAAAGAAAGTTTAGAGGACGTACCTGGGGAGGAATCTATGCCACAGGACGAGGGAAATGATATGGATACAGAAATAGGAAGAAGAAATAATCAAATTAGGGTAAGCGAAGAAATTACATTAAATAAAATTAAGTTTGAAACTAACGAGAAAACAGAATTTAATATAAGTAAAACAAATGCTAAGTTAGAATGTAGGATGGAAGAAAGTATTCACGATAAAATGAGCAATAAATTAAATAAACAAGCAGTTGTCGTTAATAATATTAACGATGGACGAACTAAAATTAAAAAGAAATTGATTTCTAGAAGAAATATCATTTATAAATATAATTTGAATAATTATATAGAAAGTAAACGCAAAAATTCCCGTAATGCTAATTTTAAAATCAACTGTTTTTTAAACAATATAAATCAGACCCATGTCAGTAATGAAATGTTAAAATATTATACTCTGAAAATTAGGAAGTATAGGGGTACTAAATTTAAATTAAATAGACCCACATTTTATAATAAGGTAAAAGTAAAAATGAAACTACAAATTATTTACTGTCGGATATTTTTGAATAGGCCCAACTTAATGATAAATTTCGTTGTAAACTATTTAGAGGAATATGCGAGATATAAGGATTTTTGCTTTTGAGGTAACTAACTGGAATGTGTTGTAACAAAAGGATATATGAATAAAATTTGGAAAAGTAAATAGGATTTGATAAATGATACTGAAATGGATTTAACGTAAAAGATAATTAGGATTAGATTATTTGTATAAGAAGAGGATGTAGAAGTAAAATAAAAAGGTGTTTACTGAATTTCGTCGTGATAAAAAGTTATATGATATTGAATATGAAAAAAAAAATTTTCGTCGCTAATATATGAAATAAATATATGAAATATTTATATGAAAATGAAAGTGTATTTATAAAAAAAATTTTCGTCGGTATATTTAAATAGAATTTCGTCGTTGATATATAAAAAATTATTATGATAATAGAGATAGATATATATATATATATTATTGAAATTAAATTATGGTATTTATGAATATATAGGAAAAGAATTATTGGCATGTGTAAAAAGGTTAATGAATAAAAATATTTGAATAGGATGGTTTACGATGTGCTGATTTAACTGACCTGGTAATGAATTGGATTAAGCAAATAGATATACAGAATGAGTTATAAAATAAAATTTATTGTTGACATAATTAATTAATTAAAATTTATCTGCGTATAAAAAAATATTGATAATGGGAATTGCGTTGAAAAAAATTAAAATTATATATAAAAATATAAGAAGAAGAAATTGAGCTCATGATATTATTGTTGATTATTATTGTTATTATTATTATTATTGCTTGGAAATTAATGGTGTTATGAATTTGTTTATGATGATGATTTGGTAAATGAGATTTTCATGCTATGTTTTTTTTTATTTTTGAAAATTCGTTGGGGATGTTCATGTCCATGTGATCGAGAGTGTGCTCGAGGATTCGACGGGGATGACTGCTGCTTCGGCGTGTTCCTTCGTCTGTGGTGTTTGTAACGAAGCCCATTCGAAAATGTCAAGCAATATGACATTAAAATAAATTATGTCAAGTAAAACGACATAAAAGATAAAATGTTTTAAGTCAAATAAGACATTTATATATATTCAAAAATTATATACAGAATGTATATGGAGACGATATCACATCAGAGCATTGCATCCGTTTATCACACTACAGCATCAGAACGATGAAGATCCTGGTCAACATTAATACAACAAGTTAGTGCGGGGAACAAAGACAGGGTGCGGTACTGTCTCGAGTGCTGTGCTGAAGTTTATCCTTGAAAAAAGCTCAGGGATGTTCTGACTTTGTTCTCGGATAACTTCGGGGAATCATGTCATGGATTTTCCTTGGACAAGTAAGGAAAATGATTGAACGATTTTGAACTCTGTAATAGGGACATTCTAAAAAATTAACTATTTCAGTTGTATGTTTATTTATTTCAGACGGGGATCGTTATATATATATATATATATTATTTTATAAATGAAATAAATTTTATAATGTATGAAATTATGATTAGCCCTCGTATATTTAGGTTGACCAAGGAATTGAACTTGCCGCTTTTTCGGATATTGTATTTGTTAAAATGTGTTGGTTATATATATATATTTTGATTTTTAGATGGTGGGAATGGATAAGCGGATATGGAAATTTCATTTTTATTTAGAGATATCTTGACTGTTAAAGTGTTTGGTTTATTAAAGAATAAGATAATCAATTTTATTCTTTGTTGTATAAATTCGGGTTGTATTTTGTTTTTGCATTTAGTGTAAGGTGCAAGTTAATTTAAATTCGATTTATGCGAGTGTTTTATGTTTATTTGAAAATTTTGTGAAAAAGATATCTCTCGTGTATTCTATAAAATCACACATAGATCTATGTAAGTTGATAAAAATTATTTTATTTATATATATTTGATATCAGGATTATTTTCATTGTTATAATTTCATGTATTTATTGTAATAATGTATGTTTGAAAGTAGTATATGGATATTAGCGAAAGTTGTCATGTTTTTTATAAGGGAAGTTTTTTTTTTAAATAATATTTCGAGAACATTTTGAATTCAAGGTTTGAGTTTCTGTAGTGGGGTTTGACCTTGTTATGTTATTTTTGGCGTATGAGTAAATTTCAACTATCGTGTTTTATTTGTTTTTATGGTTTTATTCTGGAAAACGACATTAAACCCCTTTCCGTGAGGAACGATTCATGAGATGGCAGTTCGTGGATTCTACTAGACTGAATAGCCGGCGATATAAGCTGTAGTGTGAACAAAAAAATAAATAAGCAATTTCAAAGTAAATTCCACTGCAATATGTAGTAGCAACGTCGCAAACCATTACAATTTTGATGCCGTATTTATTAGGATTATTTGGCATATATATGCAACGGACATTTGCCTCGAAAGCCAACAAGTTGTTTACCAATTGTGACGTATGAACCAGCTTCGTAACTGTTAACGAACTTATCAATATATTTCAAATTTGGAAATTGAGGCAAAAGTGCTTTTGTCTTTTCGTTGTTGTCTCGTAGCTTGATCATCAAATCTTAATGAATTTATCAAAAAGTTAAAACTTTCTTTGCTCATAGTTGCCTTATACCTCTCTCCCGAATATCTGACATGGAACAAAATTTTTGTTGACAAGTGATTATTCTTTAGAGCAGCGGATAAAAATAATAACCCCAGTAATGCTTTGAGTTCAGTTAGTGCTACATCTGAAACAGTAGCGCTCTTTTTTTTTATACCTTTCTCGTAGCAATTTTCTGGTTTTTACGTAGTAGGATTTCATTTAAAATTTCATCAATGAAAAATAAACTGAAGGCATCAATTGGTTCTGCTGCGTTTTTGACTTAGTGCGTTGGCTCTGGTCGAATGTAGACAATATTTTTCGTCGGAGTCTTTCCGCCTGCGTTTTGCACAGAAGTACTTTGCCATATGTGACCATTCTTTCCTAAATATGCTCGTTTATTTGAACTCATGACAGTGTTTTCAGGTCTTTATAGTTCACTAGAGCTTTCATGAGATATTGAAGGTTGCGCAGCCTTCATTCCTGTATTAGGTGGTTGTTCATCCAATTCTCTCAAAACTTTTCTCTTAATTTTCCATACGTCCTCCAGTTGAGTTATATATGCATCTTCATCAAGTTCGTTAGGAATATAGTCACTATCGGCATCACTATCAGCGCTATAGAACTGATTTTGTTCCATTAAGTCTCTTTCTTTGGCACTTTGTCACTAAAATCATTTGCATTTATAATATCTTCTAGTTCCTTTTCGGTAAGGGCGCGTTTCATATCCGCTTTTGTATTCTTGGACATTTTATCACTCGCTAAGTACATAATATCACACGTTAAATTACGTGTGGCACTTTAGTTTAGTCAAAAGCGAAACCTAGACTAGCCTTAAAACCAGGTAACCCCACTTCGTCATCATAGCAAAAGATTGGGAGAAAGCACTGCCGGTACGATAGGTTTCTACATAAAGCCCAGTAAATGGACTAGTCGTTTTTATAAAATGAATACGTAAAACTTACGTCGCAAGCCATTACAATTTTGATGCCGTATTTATTAGGATTATTTGGCATATATATGCAACGGACATTTGCCTCGAAAGCCAACAAGTTGTTCACCGATTGTGACGTATGAACCAGCTTCGTAACTGTTAACGAACTTATCAATATATTTCAAAATTGGAAATTGAGGCAAAAGTGCTTTTGTCTTTTCGTTGTTGTCTCGTAGCGTGATCATCATATCTTAATGAATTTATCAAAAAGTTAAAACTTTCTTTGCTCATAGTTGCCTTATACCTCTCTCCCGAATATCTGACATGGAACAAAATTTTTGTTGACAAGTGATTATTCTTTAGAGCAGCGGATAAAAATAATAACCCCAGTAATGCTTTGAGTTCAGTTAGTGCTACATCTGAAACAGTAGCGCTCTTTATTTTTATACCTTTCTCGTAGCAATTTTCTGGTTTTTACGTAGTAGGATTTCATTTAAAATTTCATCAATGAAAAATAAACTGAAGGCATCAATTGGTTCTGCTGCGTTTTTGACTTAGTGCGTTGGCTCTGGTCGAATGTAGACAATATTTTTCGTCGGAGTCTTTCGCCTGCGTTTTGCACAGAAGTACTTTGCCATATGTGACCATTCTTTCCTAAATATGCTCGTTTATTTGAACTCATGACAGTGTTTTCAGGTCTTTATAGTTCACTAGAGCTTTCATGAGATATTGAAGGTTGCGCAGCCTTCATTCCTGTATTAGGTGGTTGTTCATCCAATTCTCTCAAAACTTTTCTCTTAATTTTCCATACGTCCTCCAGTTGAGTTATATATGCATCTTCATCAAGTTCGTTAGGAATATAGTCACTATCGGCATCACTATCAGCGCTATAGAACTGATTTTGTTCCATTAAGTCTCTTTCTTTGTCACTTTGTCACTAAAATCATTTGCATTTATAATATCTTCTAGTTCCTTTTCGGTAAGGGCGCGTTTCATATCCGCTTTTGTATTCTTGGACATTTTATCACTCGCTAAGTACATAATATCACACGTTAAATTACGTGTGGCACTTTAGTTTAGTCAAAAGCGAAACCTAGACTAGCCTTAAAACCAGGTAACCCCACTTCGTCATCATAGCAAAAGATTGGGAGAAAGCACTGCCGGTACGATAGGTTTCTACATAAAGCCCAGTAAATGGACTAGTCGTTTTTATAAAATGAATACGTAAAACTTACGTCGCAAGCCATTACAATTTTGATGCCGTATTTATTAGGATTATTTGGCATATATATGCAACGGAACATTTGCCTCGAAAGCCAACAAGTTGTTCACCGATTGTGACGTATGAACCAGCTTCGTAACTGTTAACGAACTTATCAATATATTTCAAAATTGGAAATTGAGGCAAAAGTGCTTTTGTCTTTTCGTTGTTGTCTCGTAGCGTGATCATCATATCTTAATGAATTTATCAAAAAGTTAAAACTTTCTTTGCTCATAGTTGCCTTATACCTCTCTCCCGAATATCTGACATGGAACAAAATTTTTGTTGACAAGTGATTATTCTTTAGAGCAGCGGATAAAAATAATAACCCCAGTAATGCTTTGAGTTCAGTTAGTGCTACATCTGAAACAGTAGCGCTCTTTATTTTGTACCTTTCTCGTAGCAATTTTCTGGTTTTTACGTAGTAGGATTTCATTTAAAATTTCATCAATGAAAAATAAACTGAAGGCATCAATTGGTTCTGCTGCGTTTTTGACTAAGTGCGTTGGTCCTCGTCGAATGTAGACAATATTTTTCGTTGGAGCCTTTCCGCCTGCGTTTTGCACAGAAGTACTTTGCAATATGTGACCATTCTTTCCTAAATATGCTCGTTTATTTGAACTCATGACAGTGTTTTCAGGTCTTTATAGTTCACTAAAGCTTTCATGAGATATTGAAGGTTGCGCAGACTTCATTCCTATATTAGGTAGTTGTTCATCCAATTCTCTCAAAACTTTTCTCTTAATTTTCCATACGTCCTCCAGTTGAGTTATATATGCATCTTCATCAAGTTCGTTAGGAATATAGTCACTATCGGCATCACTATCAGCGCTATAGGACTGATTTTGTTCCATTAAGACTCTTTCTTTGTCACTTTGTCACTAAAATCATTTGCATTTATAATATCTTCTAGTTCCTTTTCGGTAAGGGCGCGTTTTATATCCGCTTTTGTATTCTTGGACATTTTATCACTCGCTAAGTACATAATAACACACGTTAAATTATATGTGGCACTTTAGTTTAGTCAAAAGCGAAACCTAGACCAGCCTTAAAACCAGATAACCCTACTTCGTCATAATAGCAAAGATTGGGAGAAAGCACTGCCGGTACGATAGGTTTCTACATAAATTCAGTAAATGGACTAGTCGTTTTTATAAAATGAATACGTAAAACTTACGTGCGTTATTATTCTAGGGTTAAGAAGAATTTCACTTAGTTATTATGCGTCTGTCACTATTTTAAGGCAAAAACATTTCCTCATTTGGTACTTTAACTAAAATAGGTTTTATTACGATGTTAAAGCATCTTCCAAGAAATTCTTCCGTAGACGGTTTGAGTTGATTCCATAGCGTACGCCAGTTGTTATTGATGAATGTGTTTATGTCCTCCTCTGAAAACATAAATGTTCGGTAAAGTATGATACTACGGATAAAATACTTTTTCGTGAAAATACATACTTAAAAGTTCATAAAAAATAACCCTTACAACAATGCAGTTTTAATCTTGGATACGGTTTTCGACAACTAAGTATGCTATCATGGGATATGCTTTGTTTGTGCGAATGTTAAAAGTGTAAGACTTTTTTCTACTGTCGATGATGATAAAAAAGGATAGACGAAATACGCATCCAGGGTGAAATCTATATTGAGTTAAGAGCTGCTTTTGATTATTACTAGTTCTCCTATAATCAGAGTTTCCGATTTAATCAGAAAATGCATACTATTGAGCAAAAATCAATTGAAATGCCAAATTAGATCTACTGAACAAAAATTGCGTTATTATCCTATCATCATTTTATTCGCTACAAGGAATATTTGTTGAATGCTGAGCTCTCTATTAAAGAATATCTTCGAAATTTATGGTCCTTTCTACATTTAAGGCAGGGCATTTTACGGGTACCTGGAGTAATGTGCGACGGCTTAAGGGAACTTAACAATCCGCAGGACATCGTTGATTCTTTTGCAGATTATTCTTCTGAGGTACACTGCACCTCTCTCTAACTAATTGCAATGAACTAAAGAACAAAATAGATTCCAACTATACAGATTTAAAACAAACCATTAATAACACATTTGGCACACATAACGACGAACAGGTTAAGACAACAATCAACTCAAGTAACAAAAATAATGAACAAAAGGAGAACATATTCAATCAGGTACTGAAAGATCAACAATTAAATACTATTATGACCATAAATAATAACAAAAATTTAACTAAAATTACACAAGATCAAAAGATTAACAAACCGCTAAGATACAAAACTAAAACGAATTTACATAATAAATTCCAAATAAATGATAGAGCATATCAGAATTTCTTAATAACCAATGAAAATGAGTATAATAATTTAAATATACAGGCGACGGGGACAAATAATATTAACATACATAAAATCAGAAACTTTAATAAGTATTATGCAACCAACAAAACTCAAGCAAATAATATTTACATACAAAACACAAGTCTAATTTTACAAAACTTATTTATATATAATGACATCAATAACATACTAAATAAAGAAGGTGCAATAAACAATTCTTTTATTTATGAAGATCTAAATATTAAAAAATTCCAAAACACTATATTTAACAGAAAAATCAACACCAATTTACACACTTATACAAAGATTGTAACTACACATACACTTATCATTAAAAACATTCACAAAACTCGAGGTAGAGGTAACATGATATTTTTATATAAAAGTAATAGCATTGATATACCTAAGGTAGGTAGTCGAAAAATTAATATTTAAATAAACGATAGTAGAATTTCGGTATTCTAACAAAACATACTAAGACGAACCAAGCTAGAGACGAGGACATGATTATTAATTAGAAATAACTAAGCTAATTAGACCAATATTAAATATTAACAAAGATATGCTAAATAAAATTTAATAAGAAAAAAAAAGAATACATTACAAAACTAAAATATAATTAATGAATAAATTAACAAGTCAAATAATTAATAAAAAAAAAAAAAAGGAAAAACTAACATAACTGGAGCTCACATATCAGAAACTAATATACAATTACTAAGATAAAATATTCTGAGACATAGAAGCTACATCACATATTGAAAATGTTAAAATAAACTTTGAAAAGAACAATAAGTTAAATAATCTTGTACAACAAATCAAAACAATTAATCGGGAAAATAACCACTTACAAGTATGCTAAAGTTAAATAAAATGAAAGAATAAGCGTATTATATTCGAAGAGATAGTATGATAATAATAAATAAGGGCATGTTGAATTGATAAATGAAATGGACAAGGTATAGATATATAAAGTTAGCAGGAATTAATATATGATAGTTGGGAGTATAGAATTAAGTATAAATAAATAATTTATTATAATTATATAAATATTATGAAAATATAATATATAGACAAAAGTGTATTAAAAGGAAGAATATATATATTAAAAGGTGTGGATTTAAAGATAAGTTTAAAGAATGGAAAGAAATGATTAGTATCTATAGAAAGTATTATTTATTATGAAAGGAAAAGCTTATATCAAAATATCAATAATAAACAAGGATTAAGTATAAAAATTTATAAAATATTAAGCATATACCATAAATAAAAGATAAAAAAAATACAAAAGTATTTTTAATAATATATAATATTATTAAAAATGGGGTGTGAAGAACACAATACAAGTTCATATGTATTTTTGAATGTATCTTCTCCAAAGACGTAGATACGTATTTCACATTTCTACATGATTATCAATACGCCCCTGTTGGAGAAGAGACACATTCAACAAAACATAACTATCTTGCTATCTCGCAGATATTATCTTCTCCAACAGGGGCGTATTGATAATCATGTAGAAATGTGAAATACGTATCTACGTCTTTGGAGAAGATACATTCAAAAATACATATGAACTTGTATTGTGTTCTTCACACCCCATTTTTAATAATATTAAATATTATTAAAAATACTTTTGTATTATACAAAATTGGTAGGTTTTACCTACTCAAGTATGTTTCAAATTATGTTGTTATATACGTATTCGGTTTACGCCGACAAGTAGTGAAGACACGATAATACAGTTTTTTATAGATATGGTGGTTACCGAGTATAAGGAACACCCGGCTAGTTCTGCGATTATTATATAGACAGCGCTGAATATTCCTTCACGCTCTGTCTTAATAATATCTGCGAGATAGCAAGGTAGCTATGTTTTGTTGAATGTGTCTCTTCTCCAACAGGGGCGTATTGATAATCATGTAGAAATGTGAAATACGTATCTACGTCTTTGGAGAAGATACATTCAAAAATACATATGAACTTGTATTGTGTTCTTCACACCCCATTTTTAATAATATTATATATTATTAAAAATACTTTAATATTATACAAAATTGGTAGGTTTTACCTACTCAAGTATGTTTCAAATTATATTGATAAAAAAAATAATAACCCCAATTATAACACCATAATCAATAAAAGAATATTTAATGCAATTAGTACAAGAAGAACATAAAACAAATTTAAGATCACAGAAAACAGCCCAGTATTCCAAGTATGTTATAGAACGAAACAACTTATAAAACATTGATAATGAATAACTAATCAAAAACGAATAAATAATCTACACAATTAAATTAAAATCATGAACATTCATACTAAACATATAAGAATAAGATGAAAGTAGACTAATTATCTCTATGACATAAAGAAAATACATACTAATAAATAAAAGAATCTACCATTAACTAAAACCAACATGATATAATATAGAATAATCAATTTAAAAAAAAACAGAATCTCAGATAATTCTCACACGATTTAACCTTTTAATGAACGTTGTCGATATATCGACCACTTGTTTTCCAGTGGGTATCAAGTATGAACAAAGTTCTATAATCAACAATTTTAGTGTAGCAGACTGGTCTGCAACGTTTGAACTCGAAATATCAACAACAAGTAAAAATCCCGCGTTTTCTATGACAATTGGTTGATTATTTGACACTGCGCGTTACGCCTACCGCGCATGTGTTATTGTTGTGCAAATGTGTTTGTCGGCACCGTTTATTTACATTTGTGGTTATTAGTGCACTGCAAAGTAATTATATATCGATAAAAAAGTATAAGGAACTCGAATAAATGCATTTTATTTAATTAGAGTTGCAAAATTTGGAAGAATAAACATTTAATCAGCACTTTTGTAGAAATAACCCTACTTTTCAACAAAACATAACATTTTGTTTTATTTTTTTTTATACTAATTTTCCAAAAAACCTAAAATAAGGTACATTTATATGCATGAGAATGTTGAAGAATGGATGAAATCTTCTAAATTGAACTATAATATTATCTAATCAATGCATATGTGGAATTATTACGTTTGTTATCAGGTTTTCTTTATTATGTCCAATTGTAGATGTCTAGAATAAATTTGGAGAAGTTGGGTGTGATGAATACTGAGGATATGTTTGACTGGATGGAGGGAATACCAGATGATCAAGCTGAAAATTCAGACGTCGGTGGAGAGAGCGACGCAGATGATGAACCAAATATTGTTATACCATCCACGGGTAGTGCTACGCGTTTCTCGCATACAAATACATCATCTTCCAGCCCTTCTTAAAATACTCCAAAGCTTGTGGTGGAAATACATAACACTCCAAGTACATCTAAAGGTGTATATTATAAACTTTTTGATAAACAAGTTTATTTTTATTTAAACTTACAGGTATATTGTCTTCAAGACAACGAAGGAATCATGATAAAAAAGTCACATACATTGAGCAAAAAAATTATGAATATGAAGCACAGAAAGAGAGGCTGCTGGTGCAAGCAGAAATAGATGGAAGCGACATCGACAATGACGAACTTGACGCGAATGACGATGCACCTTCTAATCCGTTTAACTTTACCAAGCACTCATCTGAACCAAAAAAATATTACGAGACTGTGTTCAGTGAAATTTGTGGTCCAAATATCGACTATAATGAAAGTGCGTCGCCACTAAAACTTTTTGAGAAAACTTTTGGAATGGATACTTTGGGACTAATGGTCTATGAATCAAATCTCTATGCCACCCAAAATGGAAAGAATTTAGACCTACATTTAGCAGAACTCAGAGCTTTTATTGGAATCCTCATTATTATGGGGTTTCATCGACTTTCAAGCATAAGGCATTATTGGTCAACAGATGACAATTTTAAAGTTAACCGAATAGCCTAATGCCACCGAAAAGATTTTTATTTATTTTAGGTTTCCTTCATCTAAATAATAACGAAACTATGCCTAAGAGAGGAGACGAAAAAATTTGACAAATTATATAAGGTGAGGCCACTTCTTACAAAACTTAACGAAAACTTTAAGGCTTTATACGTTCCGTACAGAGAATTGGCCATTGATGAGAGCATGGTAAGTTTCAAGGGGAGAACTACTCTAAAACAGTATATGCCTATGAAACCTACCAAGCGCGGATTCAAAGTATGGGTTTTAGCGTGTAGTGCTAGTGGATACATGTTCTCATTTCAAGTATATCAGGGAAAAGAGAAAGAAACGACCCAAGATACACTGGGAGAAAGGGTTGTAATGGAAATGTCTGAGCCATTTTGGGAAAAAGGTTACTGTTTATAGTTCGACAACTTCATTACCACTTTTAACCTTATGAAGACTTTAATGGAACAGGACACGTTTGCCTGCGGCACATTCAGGCTCAACAGAAAGTATTACCCTAAATTAATTTTGAGAGAAAAAAAAAATGAAAATTGGTGATTCTGAATTTGCTCACGCGGGAGATATATCTATTGTAAAATGGAAGGACAGAGGGAAGAAATCTGTAAATGTGGTAAGCAACATGCACAACCCGACTAAATTCAACATTGTTAAAAGAACAAATAAAACAGGAGAACGACAAGAAGTCCAATGTCCCGAGTCAATAGCAGCCTACAATAAATATATGGGAGGGGTTGATAAATTTGATCAGGCAATGGAAGCGTATTCCATTTCATGGAAATTCAGAAGGTGGTTGGACAAGCTCCTATATTATTGCATAGACAGTGCTATTGTGAACTCGTATACTTTGTATAAGTATTCTACGTAGACTCGAAAAGAAAAACATTGCTCCCAATTAAAATTAAATCTGTGGTGGCAGATGAGTTGATAGGAACCTATAACTCCAGAAAGCGGAAAGGCCCGGCTCAACCTGTAGCTCAAAAATTTAGAAAAATTGATGGCAGGAGTGTGTCCATCGAAGACATTATATGGAAGACAAATGTGGGAGAGCACCTACCAATAAAGGGGACATCTCGACGGTGCGGCTATTGCAGTACTAAACAAAATCCAAAACGTTTGCAGATGGGATGCCGCAAATGCGGCATTGCGTTATGTTTAGACTGTGTTGTCCCGTTCCACGAGGCATAATACCTAAAATGTTTTTTTTTTAATTCATTATTAAAATAAAGTTTAGTTTCATAATTTTCTGCCTATACTTTTTGGAATCAAAATAAAGTGGTTGAAAAATCGACCAAGAACTTTTCGTGGTGTCTAAGGGCCTAAAAGGTCTTTGGTCGAAATATCAACCACTCTGTAGAGCCAAAATGACAGACAATTTTAAAAAATGATTTCAGTGAAAGTTGTTCACAAAGCATTTTGCTAGTCAACCGCGACAGAAAAGAACATCTAAAAAACAAAAAATAGTACTGCCCGTTAAAGGGTTAAATAAATTCGTTATATATTTTTATTGTTTGACACATATTATTGAAGGAAGTACTACAAGTTAATATTCTTCATTTCACTCTTCTTGACTGGAAAAGACATATCTTCATGTTCTTCAGATATTCTTTTCACGATATTCTTACGATACAAGCAACTCAGTTATTCCAGCTATCTGTAAATGAAAGAGTAAGAATTAATACAACAAATACACTCAATTGAATAGCTACATTTGGTGGACATAACTTGTAAAATTAGTGTCGAAATGTTAGTAAATTAATATTACGATAATTTTGTATATTTCAGATTAAATTATATTTATTTCAAAATTTACTTTTCATATTTTTAATTTTAATTTTTGTCATTCAAGTCAATTACGCGAAATTAAAAAAGATAGTTAATTTATTTACATTTGAATTTTATATCGATACTAATTGAACACGCTCACTTTTCAAATCATAAGAAAAACCCGCGAACAGGTTATATTTGTATTGGAAATTGTACATAACCTAACATCAAAAAGCCAGTCATATCTACTTGTTAATTAATATTATAATTTTGTCTTTCTGTCTAAATTAACATTTTGTCTACATTTTGATTATTATGAATAATTGTAAAAGTATAAATCAAGACAATTTTTACGTTCTAATAATGCTTTGAAAAAGAAATAATTGATAGTTAGCGTGTGTGCAGAATTTTTACACGAGTTGCCTAAAAAAGTTATACTCCGGTGTATTAAATTAATTATATACTGAAATACTGGTGTTAAAAGAATAAAAATATATAGAAAAGGTGTAATTAATACCGGCGCAACATTTGAAGCACTTTTTACGAGATCAAGATCCGACACCAGTAAGAAAACTACGAAACCATCTTTTGGCCGCAGAGCGTCGACCCGATAGCTACATACAAGAATAAGCTTCCACACAACTGCAGCATTTAACCCAAGAATACATCTCTTGATCCTGTTCAGATGAATATCCTTAGTAGCCGAAACCTTTTCTTGATACCTTAACGCTCCATGCAAGACACAGGTTAATTTAATTTAATTCTTTTTGTAAAATTCTAATTAATAACTATTTCTTAACCAATCAAAAATTTATTAAATAATTACATCTTGATTTTACTTTTAAATATATTACTATTTTGCTAAAATTTATGAATAGAACATTACCTACTAAGAATTTGTAGTACTTACCATAACAGTGTTTATTTGTTTATATTAAAACAAACTTTATATTATCATCTCACTAGTACATAACCATAATTTCACACGTGCATATAATTCTAATTCCTTGTTTTGCCGTTAGTCAAGTTACTTATTATTGTATACATATACCTTGCGTTAAATAAATATTTTATACTTATTATTTTAAAGAGGTTCTTTTATTTATCAATGCGTAGCTAGAAATATCTTTTTAATATTATTCATTAATTTTCCTTCAGTTTTATAGGAGTATAATACCACCGACGATGATCCTAAGTAAGAGTCAAATTTATTTAGTATCTTAGTCATGCTCTACCGTCGTAATCAGAGATACTACGTACTATTGGCTGGTAATCTAACTTTACCTGTTCATATTTTATAAGGCGCCCAACACATCTTACAGCTAAAGTACGATTTATTCACTATTTAATTACTTAATATTCTCTTATTATTATTTCATAGTTATTCATAAGCTCATTCGCCTTATATCAATATACATATATGTATATATATATATATATATATATATATATTTAATTTATTTTAACCTATATATATATATATATATATATATATATAGAATTAAATAAATTAAAAGCGGGCAAGCGATCTGTCAATTAAAAACTCATTTATTAATTATCTCTATATTTCGCAACAACTTTGTTGCTTCTTCATGTAGATTTCAAAAAAAATAATAAATTTCACTTTTATTATATTTCTTGAACTTTATATTTTTATCTCCAGAAGAAGCAACAAAGTTCTTGCGAAATATAGAGATAATTAATAAATGAGTCTTTAATTGAGAGACCGCTTGCCCGCTTTTAATTTGTTTTAGCCAACATAGTACGGTCGATAATTTCTTTTAAATTATATATGATTATATATGATTATATATATATATATATATATATATATATACAGGCTGTCCCGTAAAAAACACCAACATTCATAATTCCGTTATTTATTGTCCGGTTTTATTTAAACAAAAAGTAAATTTAATAGCATCAAAAACACTATAAGATAGCAGTGTTTTATTTGTTTTCAATTGTTTTCATTAATGTCTAACGACAGTCAACTTTTTTATTTTAAATGGCAACATATATATTTTTGGCTATATTCGGATTGGATTTTTTGTTCTGAATTCAACGATGTATAACATGTTTATTTTTGATAAACGTTTAAATTTTTTTTTAAACTTTATGAATTTCATCTTTGTCTTCCATTATTTATAAATATGCGAATGTGTCATGAAACATTGGAAATGTAAGTATTATAAATATTATTATAAGAAACAAAACACTTTACAATAAATGTTGAAATTGCCCGCCACCTTGTTCAACACATATCGCACATCTCCTAATTACTCCAAAGGTCGCATTTAAAAGACAAGCGGCAGGTACTTCTTGACAAGTGTTAATAATTCTTTGTCTTAAAATGTCAACATTTTCTGGAGTTGTTAAATAAACTCGATCTTGTAGATAAGCCCACAACCAAAAATCGAAGGGCGTAAGATCCGGTGAACGCGCAGGCCACTCGATAGGACCGGATGTTCCTATCCACCTATTTCCAAATTGGGTGTTCAACAAATCAGTATTTACTCTGGCGCTCTGCGCGGGAGCCCCATCTTGTTGAAAAAATATTCTATTTAAATTTGCCAAAGGTAATTCATCTAAAAAGTTTTGGAGATTTTCGTGTAATAAAGTGTAGTATTTTTCTTGATTTAAGCAACCATCTATGAAAAATGGCCCAATTAATTGATCACCTAAAATGCCACACCAAACATTTACGTTGAAACGTCTTTGAAAATTATTTTCAATTACAAATCTCGGATTGTCTGCACTCCACTGTCGATGTATGTTTCTATTAAAAATACCGTTGTTGCTAAAAGTGCATTCATCAGACCAAATTATCCTTCTGTAAAAATTCGGGTCTTGTTCTAATGCATTTAAATAAAAACGACAAAACTGGATTCTTCGGCCAGGATCATTTTGTTCTAATGCATGAACTTTTCGAGCTATGTACGGTTGAAATTTGTGTTTTCTTAAAATACCATGAACTGTAGTTTTTGATACCCCAATATTATGTGCAATTTCGCGAATCGAAGTTCGTGAATTTTGCTGTACTGCAAGAAGAACATCTAATTCCTTATCTTCGGAGAATTTCCGTTTTTGTGTTTTTGGTTTGGTAAGTGATCCATAATTTCTTAAATTCTTTTCAATTCTCTGAAATATTTTCGAACCTGGAACTTCTCTGTCCGGAAAACGAGCACTGTACCGACGAACTGCTTGAAGGCGATTTTTATTACATTCAAAGAACACTTGTAACATGTCCGTTAATTCATTGTTTTTCATTTTTAACGAAAATACTCTTTTTGTTGCGGCAAAACGTTCAAACAGGATAATACAGAAAACTTAATAAAGTCAAACTGACACTTAAGGCACATTGACATAATGCTAGTGGACTGGGCCAAGTCTACTATAATGAAAGATGAAATTTATAAAGTTTTTTTTTTATTTTTTATTATTAGGAGATGTGCGATATGTGTTAAACAAGGTGGCGGGCAATTTCAACATTTATTGTAAAGTGTTTTGTTTCTTGTAATAATATTTATAATACTTACATTTCAAATGTTTCATGACACATTCGAATATTTATAAATAATGGAAGACAAAGATGAAATTTACAATTGACAAAGATGAAAGTTTTATTTTGCAAGAAACGTTTATCAAAAATAAACATGTTATACATCGTTGAATTCAGAAAAAAAAAATACAATCCGAATATAGCCAAAAATATATATGTTGCCATTTAAAATAAAAAACTTGACTGTCGTTTGACATTAATGAAAACAATTGAAAACAAATAAAACACTGCTATCTTATAGTGTTTTTGATGCTATTAAATTAACTTTTTGTTTAAATAAAACCGGACAATAAATAACGGAATTATGAATGTTGGCGTTTTTTACGGGACAGTCTGTATATATATATATAGCTTGAAATTATACCGCGTTTATATGTATATATATATATATATATATATATATATATATTTATATATATATATATATATATATATATATATATATATATATATATATTGATACGTTTCAAGAAAAGCGCCTCCTCTGAAAGAGATTCAAAAAACCATTTAATTATAATATTTACATGTACTATATATTTGTCCATGCAAAGGAAGGGAAGAACTAATTCAAAATATAAATACTTTATTATGACGACAAATTTTCTTTAAAATAATTAACTTACTTTTCTATATTTTTATTACTTATGTTTATACTCAATTTTCTATTTCAAATTCATATTTAACGCGATTTAAAAGAACATATATAACGTATTTATATTCAAATATATTTAAAAAAATTAAGCTCCGCCTCCAAATTCAACGGCAAAATAACCTGTATAGGACACATGTTGACGGAGTTATTGTAAACAAACTAACATCTGTTTCCTAACCCAATGTATTTGTTAATTCATAACATCATTTTTTTACGAGTTTACATTTAAAGATTATTTAAATTTTAACTATATATACAATAAAATATGAGTACGAACAAGGCGATGAACGGCAAGTAATGATACTAGAAAAACAAATGAATAAGAACAGCGTCTTTTACCGCCACCATTGTAACAAACGGTCACTTTATTTTCGCTCCGTACTAATTAATTATTTTCTACGGGAATAACCAGTGTACAAGTTTCTAAATTATTAAAACGGTGACCATACCTGTCGTCGACCTGTAGACCAAGTTGCAAGAGACCAGAACGTCAAGATCCGAAGTTAGAATTTATGGAAATTCGGGCATATAAATTATATACCCGAACAGTTTACCGAAGATCAAGCCGCCAGCCTAGACCGCCGACGCCGTCAAGAAAACACCTGTTGCCGGACTTTGAATATTTCCAGGAAAGGCCATTTGAAGGGAACCGATCCTGTTCATGCACGGTTTCCTGATTTAAGAAACATTCCAGGACCTATCGGCAGAGATCCCAGAAGTCAATTTCCAAATAAACAATTTTATTAGAAACATATTTTTAACCACATGTTTATTCACCATGTTAAAGATGTATAGTAGTACCAATTGTCGTATGTAACGTTATATGTGTGCCACGAACTACCAATTTAATTTTGTGTGAATAATAAACTTAATATGTTTATCATTATATTTTGGTTTTATTTCATTACTTGAAGTGTTGTTCGATCCATTTTGAGTCATTTATTTAAACAAGCGCCCGGGAATAGAAATACCTGAACTCGCCTAGGAACCCAAAAGAGATAAGAGATATAGAGCTAGCCACCTATAAAAATAATAAGCACCTTTTGTTGTTTATACAGATAAGTATTTACATGTACATCTCATTAAATAATAACATCTTAACTTTCATTATCAACTCTATCACTCAACGCATATTCCTCAACATTATATTTAAAACAAACATTCAAATATACTCAAAATAGTCGAATATAATATTGCGGGTAATCAAGCATACAATATTTGTCAGCCTAACTAAGGGGCAAAATTATAAACACAATATTTATGTTGTAATATTGTGTTTATAATTGCCCCTAAGTTAGGCTGACAAATATTGTGTTTATAATTTTGCCCCTTAGTTAGGCTGACAAATATTGTATGCTTGATTACCCGCAATATTATATTCGACTATTTTGAGTATATTTGAATGTTTGTTTTAAATATAATGTTGCGGAATATGCGTTGAGTGATACAGTTGATAATGAAAGTTAAGATGTTATTATTTAATGAGATGTACATGTAAATACTTATCTGTATAAACAACAAAAGGTGCTTATTATTTTTATAGGTGGCTAGCTCTATATCTCTTATCTCTTTTGGGTTCCTAGGCGAATTCAGGTATTTCTATTCCCGGGCGCTTGTTTAAATAAATGACTCAAAATGGATCGAACAACACTTCAAGTAATGAAATAAAACCAAAATATAATGATAAACAAATTAAGTTTATTATTCACACAAAATTAAATTTGTAGTTCGTGGCACACATATAACGTTACATACGACAACAATTGGTACTACTATACATCTTTAACATGGTGAATAAACATGTGGTTAAAAATATGTTTCTAATAAAATTGTTTAGTATTTGGAAAAACAACGTAAGTTGAAATATTTTAACAAATGCAAATGAATTCAATATGTTTAATAAAAGTTTATGGTGTTTGAAGAACAAAACGTAAACGGTAAGTATGAATAAGTGAAAACGACAAGTTTTATTGTGATCGAGAATATTCTTTAAAATGGCGTATAAAAATTATCATATAAAAAACCTTTTTTATTTATTTGGAAATTGACTTCTGGGATCTCTGCCGATAGGTCCTGGAATGTTTCTTAAATCAGGAAACCGTGCATGAACAAGATCGGTTCCCTTCAGATGGCCTTTCCTGGAGATATTGAAAGTCCGGCAACAGCTGTTTTCTTGACGGCGTCGGCGGTCTAGGCTGGCGGCTTGTTCTTCGGTAAATTGTTCGGGTATATAATTTATATGGCCCGAATTTCCAAAAATTCGAACTTCGGATCTTGATGATCTGGTCTCTTGCAACTTGGTCGACAGGTCGACGACAGCTATGGTCACCGTTTTAATAATTTAGAAACTTTTACACTGGTTATTCCCGTAGAAAATAATTAATTAGTTCGGAGCGAAAATAAAGTGACCGTTTGTTACAATGGTGGCGGTAAAAGACGCTGTTCTTATTCATTTGTTTTTCTAGTATCATTACTTGCCGTTCATCGCCTTGTTCGTACTCATATTTTATTGTGTATATAGTTAAAATTTAAATAATCTTTAAATGTAAACTCGTAAAAATAATGATGTTATGAATTAACAAATACATTGGGTTAGGAAACAGATGTTAGTTTGTTTACAATAACTCCGTCAACAGGTGTTCCTATACAGGTTACTTTCCCGTTGAATTTGGAGGCGGAGCTTAATTGTTTTAAATATATTTGAAAATAAATACGTTATATATGTTCTTTTAAATCGCGTTAAATATGAATTTGAAATAGAAAATTGAGTATAAACATAAGTAATAAAAATATAGAAAAGTAAGTTAATTATTTTAAAGCAAATTTGTCGTCATAATAAAGTATTTATATTTTGAATTAGTTCTTCCCTTCCTTTGCATGGACATATATATATAGTACATGTAAATATTATAATTAAATGGTCTTTTGTATCTCTTTCAGAGGCGGAGCTGTTCTTGAAACGTATCAATATATATATATATATATATATATATATATATATATATATATATATATATATATTTCAATTGATAAATTCTTGGTATTTCTCGGCTATTATATGAAATATTTACAAATATTATCAAACTAGTTAGAAATTGCGAAGTAAATGTAAATGTAAGCATTGCTGTCTACAAATTACAATGCAAATCATACGAAATTTTTAGTTAAAATATTCTACGTTGGGACGTGAACCTGCGGTTTGCCGTACCGTTGCTTTACCAATTAAGCCACGATATACCTTGGTTCAAGATAATTAGAAATGCATTATAAAGTAACAGTGTCAATGATCCAGATGTCCGTTATTGAAAGTAGATGTCAGGTTTGAAAGCAGAAGTCAGTTTTGAAAGCAGATGTCAGTTTTGAAAGCATATGTCAGCTATTGAAAGCAAATGTCAATTATTGAAAGCGGATGTCAGTTTTGAAAGCAGATGTCAGTTTTGAAAACAGATGTCAGTTTTGAAAGCAGATGTCAGTTTTGAAAGCAGATGTCCGTTATTGAAAGCAGATGAGAGTACTTGATAGCAGAAGTCAGTTTTGAAGGTTTTAAATTGCTAATAATTACTCCATAGCTATATGTATGTTTAGATAATTTCTTAGCCCTTCATTTAATTTATCAATTCATTTAAATTATCAATTGATATACAAAAAGGTTTTAAATATATCTATACGTTAATTGCACGTTATCGCGCTTTTGTTTCATTATGAAACAGACATGTAAATAATTTACGCATCTGTAACTGTATCATGGACAATACACCTCGTATTTTCGGCATTAACTTCTGCTTAAGACATATGTCTCTGCCGTCTATAATAGGCGTCGTCAGTTAAGCTAGTGAAGCAATGTCTACAAATGATACAAATCTTTATAAATAGACCTGTATCTGTATATAACATTAAGCCGAAATCCCTACTAGATAAAGCAAATTTCATCCTGTAAGGTGGCACTTATTTAATAAGTGACATCTGACGGACGAAAGAGACTTTTCCGGAAAAGGGACCTTTCGTTTTGGCCAGCTATGCTGATACAGGAAGCCAAACAATACAGGTAATATATTAACAACTAGCCAGATGGCGGTAAATATACGAAAAGGTTTTAAATATATCTATACGTTAATTGCACGTATCGCGCTTATGTTTCATTATGAAACAGACATGTAAATAATTTACACATCTGTAACTGTATCATGGACAATGCACCTCGTATTTTCGGCATTAACTTCTGCTTAAGACATATGTTTCTGCCATCTATAATAAGCGTCGTCAGTTAAGCTAGTGAAGCAATGTATACAAATGATACAAATCTTTATAAATAGATCTGTATCTGTATATAACATTATGCCGAAATCCCTACTAGATAAATCAATTGATATATTAAATGAACGGCTAAAAAATTATCTATATATATAGCATATATATTGAAGACATGCTGATGTGGTGAATGAATAATAATATATAAATAATTTTAATTGAATTGTACTGGAATTGTACTTTAAGTCGGGCGCCTTTATTTTAAAACTTGTAACATTAGATCATCAGCCTATCTCATATCCTCGTATCTCGTATCTCCTCATATCTCGGCTCCTCGTCGATCAGTTTACCCCTATGTGTATGATGGAAAATTAATTAATAATATTACAAAGTTATCTCTAGCTACGCAGTGATAAATAAAAGAGTTCTTTAAAATAATAAGCGTAAATATTTATTGATTGTAAGTTATCTGTAACAGTGAACAAGAAACGTGCCTAACGACAAAACATGGAATTAATATGGTGTGCACGTGTGAACCAAAGAGTATGTTTCAATAGCAATGTTAATGTAAAGTATATTGTAATATAAATAAATAAGCAAACAAATTAAGGGTAAGTACTACAGTTCTTAATACTAAGTTTCCCTTCACAAATTCTGAGCAAGATAGAAAAGTATTTTTAAAGTAAAATCAAAAAGTTAGAAATTTAATAAAATTTTGTCTTGTTAAAAAAATAGTTCTTATAAGACTTTTTCAGAAATGAATTGAATTAATTAAACCTGTTTCTTGTAAGAAGTGTGCAGGTATGTAGGATGGTGTCAGCTGGTCAGGATTGTCGGTGGACGGGAACAAATAAAGGTGTTTTCGTTTCTACGATACCGGTATCGACGCTGTTCGAAGGCGTAGGAATTGCTTGTAGCCGGTGGCCAAAATGATGCCTTCGACGATTACTTGCCGATCTCAGGTATTATCGACTCCAAAAGTAGTTCTTATGTAGCGCCAAGGTTAAATGCTTCTTTTCTGAGTATTTTTATAATTTTATCACAAGTATTTATGGTTTTATTAATTTTTAAATTCGGAGTAGCACTTTTTTTCTGGCAATCGTTATAAATTTTTCTACTGACGCTCGCTAGCATTTATTTCTTTTCAAAGCCTTGTAAGAAATTACGAAAATAGTCTCGATTTTTCTTTAATTACAATTGATAATAATTTAAATGTAATAGAAATATTGATTCAAACATGAAAACAAAATTTAAATAATAATTTACAAATAGTTTCACCGGGTTTTCCAATGTTAGGTTATATGTAATGTTTAGAATTAAATAACCTGTTCGCGGGTTTGTAAACATTAAAAAAGTGGGCGTGTCTAATCAGTATCGATATAAAATTTGAATGTAAATAAATTAGCTATCCTGTTAATTTCGCGTAAATGACTTGAATTATGGAAATGACAATTAAAAATATGAAAAGTAAATTTTGAAATAAATATAAATTAATTTGAATTATACAAAGTTATCGTAATATTAATTTATTAACATTTCGATACTAATTTTACAAATTATGTCCGCCAAATGTAGCCATTCTATTGAATGTAATTCTTGTCTTAACTACGGCTTTTCCATTTGCAGACAGCTGGAATAACGGTGCCATTTGCCTCATAACAATATATATATACATTATGGAGTGTGTGTACCGTGGAGAATTGCCCCACGTTCGTCGGTCAAAAATGTAATAATACTAAGAATGCAAAAAAAAATTATAAATATTTCAAAAAAAAATCATAAATATTTACTTGTTTAATGTCTTCCGGTAAAAACTTAGTCAAAGAGATGAATCTACTCTTGTACTCAGGGTTGATATTCACAATAACTAGCTAATAAAATAGATTTAAAGAATCTTTTATAACAAATAATCCATTTATTTACTATATATGATTAAAGCTGATATTTTACAAATATGGCCATCTCTAATATTATTAAATAAACAAATTTAACTGTTAGTATCTCAAATATACATAAACCATAAAAAAAAAATTATGGAAGGACTCTATATATAAAAGATCAACAATTAGTAATTATATTGAATAAGCTTGGTAAAACGGTATTTTTGAATTTGTATAAGGAAATATTTTGGTATAAGTATTCTTTTAGCTTATTACTTACACGATTATATTTTATTGTAACTATACTTGGAAAAGTATCGCCAGACTTGGATCACAACTGTTACATTCCCAATTACTGCTTTATTTCCAGTATTGCCAGACTCGTACCAACTTCTGTTATATTTCCAATTACTGTTATATTACCAATCACGATTATATTTTATTGTAACAATACTTGGAAAAGTATCGCCAGACTTGGATCACTACTGTTACATTCCCAATTACTGCTTTATTTCCAGTATTGCCAGACTCGTACCAACTTCTGTTATATTTCCAATTACTGTTATATTACCAATCCACTACTGCTCTATCTCTGATTCAAGAAACACCATATACTATTCTTTTAATTACCCTTTATATAACATAATATAGCCTGTTCTGTTAGCTAAACAGTTTTCCAGTCTTGTGAGATTCTTCTTTGTGTATTCAGAATTAATTAACTGCTATATATTAAATCCAAAAAATTCAGTTTCTAAATTTTATGTATCTCATTTTTCACGTCAAAATAATAATAATCCTTTTTTTTCAATCGCCATCGTTACCTTCTATATTTTCAAATTCATCCAAGTCAGTTAGTCTCTTTTAAAATTCAAATTTGAAAATGACATTTAATTATGAATGTTGAAACTATTCACTTGCATAAGTTAAATTTAACAATAATTTATACAAATTGACTAACTACAACTTACGCGATTGTACAATTTTAACATATATAATAAACTAAAAATATATATACCAAGATTGAACTCTATTGATATTTATAAAACTAATATATTAATAATAATATATCCAACCTTCTAATAAATATGACAACTATAACAAATTCACACGCATATGTAAATAATATTAAAAAAAAATCTTATTGATATAATATTAGAAATGGCTCATCAATATAATAGAGCTTTATCCCATTATAATATATATATATATATATATATATATATATATATATATATATATAAGTGTTCATTTGAAAAGTCAATCTAGGTTACTTTGAAATTTTGATAGAATAAGACGCAAATATATGAGTATGTCTTTGTTGTTCCGTAAACGTAAGTCCAAATATCATTTGATAATGTCAATCAGAAATATCAGTTAGTGAATAAAATAATCGTGCGTCGATTCTGGTTTAAATAAATTGCTTTTCAGTTTTAAAATGGCTTTCACTTTAGAACATAAAATTTTTTTAGTCCAGGCTTATTTTCGAAGTGGTAATAAAATTTATGGTTTACAGGTTTATTCAGTTCAAGATTGCATGGTAGAATTTCCAGTTGAGTTTCCACATTTTGTAATAGATTATATACAATTTAAGAGTACTTTGGATAGAACTTTAAAACTTTTTTCTGAAACTGGTAGTCTCTTAAGAAAATCAGGCAGTGGAGCAGTTAAGAAACGTACACCTCAAGTTGTCAATCGCGTTGAACAAATAATGGAAAATGAACCACAAACACCTGTTCGACATTTGAGTCAACAAATAAACCTTTCGGTTGGTAGAATTGGTAGAATTTCCAGTTGAGTTTCCACATTTTGTAATAGATTATATACAATTTAAGAGTACTTTGGATAGAACTTTAAAACTTTTTTCTGAAACTGGTAGTCTCTTAAGAAAATCAGGCAGTGGAGCAGTTAAGAAACGTACACCTCAAGTTGTCAATCGCGTTGAACAAATAATGGAAAATGAACCACAAACACCTGTTCGACATTTGAGTCAACAAATAAACCTTTCGGTTGGTACAACTCACAAGTTATTAAAAAATGATATGCAACTTTATCCATACCGTGTCACAGCAGTACAAGAATTGTTAGAAATTGATTACCCACGTAGACTACAGTTTTGTAATTGGTTTGTAAGTATGAACAATAATGGAGAACTTTCGCAAAAAGTAATTTTTACTGATGAAGGATGGTTTTATAAAACGGGATACCTAAATTCATAAAATACAAGAATTTGGAGTAGTGAAAATCCACATGTAATTAATGAAGAATCGCTACTTCCAGAGAAAATTGGTGTTTCGGCAGCGATAAGCCAAAGGCGAATCATTGGATAAATATTTTTTCAGAGAACGTTAACTGCTCAAAGGTACCTTACGGAAATTTTACAACCATTTGTCAATCAGTTGCATGATGATGAACTTCAAAATGCATATTTCCAACAAGACGGAGCACCTTGTCACTGCACTGCAAAATCTTTGGATTATTTAAGAGAATTTTTTGATGAGCGTATAATTAGTCGAAATACTGAAATTGCCTGGCCTGCACGTTCATGCGATTTAACACCTTGCGACTTCTTTTTGTGGCCTTATCTAAAAAATAACATATTTCGAACACCTATATTAAATTTGAATGATATGCTACAGAGAATCGAACAGAAATGCATGGAAATTAATAACAATCCAGTAATGTTGCAGAATATCATCAGAAATTTTGAACGGAGGATTTTAAAGTGCATTGATCTTGAAGGACAACATTTTCAACATTGGTTATAGTTTTCAATAAATACCTATTATTTGTTATTTATTTGTATGTATGAAACTGTCAAAATATACGACTTCGTACGTTAAGTAGTAAATTTTAATTTATGACATACTTCAAAATGTTCTCAGTGAATCACATGCTACTAGATTGACTTTTCAAATGAACACTTGTTATATATATACATATACAGTAGTCGACAAATTTTAATTTCTATTTGCGTATATAGCATATGCAAAAGATGACCTTGTTACATCCAATGATGCCTGCTTTCAAACAGTGGAGGGAGAAGCAGAGTGGTGAACACACATACACATTTAACATGCCCTATTCCCTAGCAAACCGGGTGGACAACACTTATTTCTCTACGTGCGTTATTAATAGTCGATTTCAACATGTATGTTTTTACAACTCAAGACACAAATCATAAAATGATATTACGCTGGTAGACACCTTAATGTACCTGTACATACCATATATCCACAAAAATTAAATGTATGGGCTGGTATTTTAAATAATTCAATTGTCAATCCTTTTTTATCAATGGCACACTTACTACCGATAAATATTTAATATTTGCTAAATAACAGCGAACAGTGGGTCGTTCGAATGACGTTAATTTGGAGGAACTCTGGTTTCAGCAAGATGGTTGCCCTACTCAGTGCAAAAAAAGTGGAGGTTTTGAGAAACACCTTCAATGGTCGTATTATAAGCAGGATTGCATAATATTTGCCGCCAAGATCGCCAGATTTATCGCCCAATGATGTCTTTCTATGGTGACATGTCAAAGAAAAAGTTTACAGTAATCCCCCCCACGAAAGAATGCACAATACAAATGAAATGCAAAAAATTATATTGAGAGCATTCTTAACCCTAATACGTAACATGCTCAGTAATGTCCGCCAAGAATTTTATTATAGGTTGGCATACTGCCAAGATCGACATGGTGTATTATTTGAGCATTTAATTTAAGATATTTATTATTATCGGGTAAGAGTTAACTTGTTTTCGTTTCATAAGATATTTTTTACATAATTTAGAATTAATATTTCATTTTATTTTATTTATACGCGGAAAATATAAGCTTTGTTGTACATTTTCATAAAATTAATACACCTCGAAATAATTATTTTTCTGTAAATATTCATGGCGAATTTTATACGTATTTCTGAGATGCGTTCTATATCCCTCTGAAGTAATAAACTATTAATAAACTTACTGACTAGCTATAGTCTGATTGAAACTTATCGTATCCCCCTTCATCTACTTTCATACATTCATTGGCAACCTCGCTATATGTCTTTCTTTACTTTTCTTCGTCGCGCTCTTTTCTTCTTCGACTTTCGTACCAATTAACTGTCAATGAAACGTGTCCAAAAGCGCTTATTGAAGTCTTGCTATATAAATTTGATGGCATGTGCCCACCTCGTCGCACTGACTACGAGAGTTTGTTAAATAGACACGATTTCACTTCCATAAGCCAGGGAAGAGATGAACCAAGTGGCAAGTTTCTAATTAAACTCCTCAACTATGATGTGAGTAGATAGGATTTGCCGGTTCTTGATCAACCTCCTCCTCCATGGCGTCATAACTGACGTCACAATGACGTAACAACCCAATGCGTCATACTGACGTCGCAATGACGGCACACCCCAATGACGTCATACTGACGTCACAATGACGTCACAACCCAATGACGTCATACTGACGTCACAATGACGTCACAACCCAATGACGTCATACTGACGTCACAATGACATCACAACCCAATGACGTCATACTAACGTCACAATGACGTCACAACCCAATGACGTCATACTCTAATAACGTCACAGGGATACGTAACGGCCTCCTCCTCCTCACTGATATATGAGGTTCAATCAAAAAGAAAAAAACAAGTTGGCGAACGAAAAGAAAATTGCGGAAGGAGGAGTTAAGCAAAAATGGATCAAGCCAAAAGGACATTAGAAAACAAAATGGCGGAAGGAGTAGTTAATCAAAAATGCATAAAGCCAAAAGGGTATTAGAAAACAAAATGGCGGATAAGGGTAAGTTTGAAAAAGCAAAAAAGAAAAAATACTTACAAGATGGAGGGCCCCCTTGTGGGGCCATCAGAAGCAAAACCACACACACCCCTAAAGCCCCCTTGCGGGGGCCTCTGAAGCATCCTCCGAAACATCACCACACATGGCCCCCTCGTGGGGCCACCGAAACATATCCTCACAATTTAATAAAACACAAGTGCACTCGACAAAAGTTAAATGAATACTAAAGGAAGTTACATCCCAAGGTCCGTATAATTTCACTAGGTTGCCTCGTAAGTCGAGTGGGGCAAAGGGCGGAGGGGTGAGACCGCGTCATCCAGTATGCCAGTATGCGCCCGTTATGCTCAGTAAATACCCGTAAGTAAAGGTTAACGGATGCTGTTTACTTGTGCATGTGGTTATTTATATGTATTTTTCACTTTTTTAATATTGGTGGTTGAAACAAAACGTGGACATTCAAATTAAAACTAATAAATAGTGTTAATATAGTAGTGTAACAACATATTGTAACGCTAAAGGTGAGTAGTGCATTTTTTAATCTTAAATACGTATGGGTAATTTTGTTACAAAATGTTTTAAGATGACGGGAACCATATGTAGCGTTTCTGTATGCAAAAGTAACGCTAAAAGGGCAAAAGAAAGTGGAGAGAAAATATCTTTCTTTACATTTCCGAGTGATAAAATAATAAGAAAACAATGGATTAGAAAATGTTATCGGAAGGGAAAATTCGATCCGCAACATAAAAGGATTTGCAGTAAGCATTTTACCGATGATGATTTTGAAGATGCCTTTCAAGCGAAAATGCTCGGTACCTTCCCAAATAAATTAAAAAAATCCTGTATGCATTATTATTATAAGTAGTATATATATTATAATATTAACAAAACGTTTTCAGCTATCCCGTCACGTAACTTGATGCCTGATGATTTAGATCGGCAAACGGATATTTCAGAAAGATGTGAACGCTATGAGAAAAAAAAACAAAAGAAGATTGTTGACAATTTATTATTACCGATAGGTAATGAAATAAGTACTGAAAATACTAATTTAACAAACCAAATACAAAATATGGATAATCAGGCTTCCTCTAGCAATGACTTTGAAGTTTTGCAACAAAATTATAATTTATTGCAAAATAAAAATGAAAATTTAAAGAAGAAACTTTTTGAAGTTGAGACACAGGTTTGTGAAGTAAACCAAAAGAATTTAGAACTTCAGAAATTGCTTGAGCATCAAGAAACGAAACTAGATCTTAGAATTAAACATATACTTTCAGAATGTTTTACGGAAAATCAACAAGATATAATTCTGAAAAAAAAGTCCAGGGCCCGATGGACTCAGGAGGAAATAGCAAAAGCGTTTACCCTCAGATATCTGAGTAAACGAGCTTACATATTTGTTCGAGAAAAATTGAAATACCCATTACCGGGAATATCTACTTTGCAACGCTGGGCAGGCAATATAGAATTAAAAAACGGAATACTGCAAAATGTCCTAGAAATTATGAAAATTTACGGACAGAGTAAAACCATTCGTCAAAAAGTCGCTGTACTTTCGTTCGATGAAGTAAGGGTTGCTTCTGTCTATGAATATGATCTGAAAGAAGATGAAGTAATGGGAGAGCATAAATACATGCAGGTAATTATGGCACGAGGGTTATTTGACAACTGGAAGCAGCCCATATTTGTTGCTTTTGATACGAAAATGACAAAGGAATTGCTTCAAAATGCCATTATAGAACTTGACAGAATTGGGTACAATGTGGTAGCGTGTGTTTCTGATTGTGGAGGAGGTAACATAGGGCTATGGAAGGAAATAGGGATAAACATAAATCAAACATATTTTAGACACCCAGTGAGCAACGAAAAAGTTTATTTTTTTGCAGATGTTCCACATTTGTTGAAATTGATACGAAACTGGCTCTACGACACTGGATTTCTGTTAGAAGATGGGACTACCATAACTAAAGAACCAATTAAAACCTTAATAGAAAACGCAGATACTGAGATAACTTCATGTTTTCACCTTAAGCCTCTCCATTTAGTTTGTGAAAACACGCAAAGGCAAAACGTTGCGCTAGCTGCACAAATTTTTTCTCACAAAACGGCAACCGCTTTAAAAACATATCTGCCAGGAGAAGACAAAGTATTAGCGAACAATGTAGGAGACTTTGTTGAACTGATTGGTTACTGGTTTGATTTAATGAATTCATACGCCCCATTTGCATCAGTGCCAAGTAAAGAACCTTATGGAAGAGAACTAGAACAGCAAAATGAAATTCTAAACAAAATAAATTCAACTTTTAGTGGTATGAGATGTCTAACTAAAAAAGCACTACAAATTTTTCAGAAAGGTGTAATTATTTCCACTCAGTCGTTACAAAGCTTATATGACGATATGGCTACTAAATACGATATCTCTTTTATTTTGACACACCGCCTAAATCAAGACTGCCTTGAAAACTTATTTTCTCAGGTAATGAGAATCTTACATACGTTACCCTATTATCCTATTTCATTTTTAAATAAAACTTGCTTGTTCCATTTCAGTTACGATCAAGGGGAGGGCTCCATGATCATCCATCTCCATTGAACGCCCTGTATCGTTTACGAATGATTCTTGTAGGAAAAAATGCAGGAATTGTTCAGCGACATACTAATGTCCCAATCGAGGAAGACAACGATTACGTTTTAGCTAGTACTTTAAGAAAAGCTACGATTCGAACACAACTGCCTGATGTGTCAATCGGTATAGTTCCAGAACGCGAAACATACACCGACGAAGTACCTAGGTCAACTAACGTTTCAGCACAATCAATTCGCACCACGTCCGAAAAAGACGGTTTGCAGTATATTGCTGGATTTTTGGCTAAAAAATACAAAGAAAAATTTCCAAGCTTGGGAAAGTATACCTACCAATGTAATGAACTTCAGAATATACCGTCGTGGATACAAAATTTATCATTCGGAGGACTAATTCAACCTTCTCCAGAGTGGTATGAAAAAGTGGAAAACATGGAAGTATATTTTAAACAATTCCACAAAGACTCTTTTAAAAAATGTAAAAACATTATTACAACAACAACAAACTTTATTTGTAAGGAATTATCGACCATTGAACCGGAACTAGTTCGTGCTTTTGTTAGGCAAAGAATATTTTGTCGAATTAAATATCTTAATTCGATCAAGAAGGAAAACAAAAACGGCAAGAGGCAATCGGACGATTCTGGAAAGAGAAAGTTAACCAAAAAAATGCGAAAAATCACAGAATAATGCTTTATGTTTACATTTTGTTATACAATTATTTTTTACTGTACATTAACGTATTAATATACATTTGATATAATATTTGTCTTTTTGTGGTAATTTCTATGACATATATTTAAATAAATCAAATTTACCTATTATCATGACCGTATAAGATTAACAAGTTAACCAATTTTACTATATATTAAGTTATATAAATCCGACCCAACCGATTCCCGCTTTACTCCAGCATACTTGTGACGTTTCGCGTTGCTGCTCTGCTATTGGTGCGTAGTTACGAGGCAACCTAGTGAAATTATACGGACCTTGGTTACATCCGGCACGCTATAAGTATATAATTAAGATAACAATGTAAATGAGTAATATGTTTTTTTCTAGAACCAGCTTTAAGAAATTATTACGTAATATTTTTTAAACATGATAGAACACGATTCTTCTCTGTGAAACCTGTCTAGGCACTTTGAATATTTTTTTATTAGGAAATGGATCAAGGCAAAAGGACATTTGAAAACAAAATGGCGGAAGTAGTTAAGCAAAAATGCATCAAGCCAAAAGGACATTAGAAAACAAAATGGCGGATGAGGGTAAGTTTGAAAAAGCAAAAAAGAAAAAATATTTACAGGATGGAGGGCCCCTTTGTGGGGCCCTCAGAAGCAAAACCACACACACCCCTAAAGCCCCCTTGTGGGGCCCTCTGAAGCACCCTCCGAAACATCACACACGGCTCCCTAGTGGGGCCACCGAAACATAACCTCACAATTTAATAAAACACAAGTGCACTCGAGAAAAGTTAAATGAATACTAAAGGGTTACATCCGGCGTGCTATAACTATATAATTAAGATAACAATGTAAATGAGTAATATGTTTTTTTTCTAGAACCAGCTTTAGGAAATTATTACGTCATATTTTTTAAACATGATAGAACACAATTTTTCTCGGTGAAGCCAGTCTAGGAACTTTGAATATTTTTTTTATTAGGAGAGCAATAAATAAATGAAAGAGGAATTAAGTCTTAAACATTTATTATTAAAACTGTATATATTTGTAGTAGTATATGTTGAGCACTTGTGAAATTATTACACTATTAAACTTAAATAATACACCTTATATTTTCACAAAACAATAGTATATTTAACTATATGTACATTTCATGTGCACTGCACACATCATCAGTAGTTACTGATGATGATGAGTAACTACTGATGATGTGTGCAGTGCACATGAAATGTACATATAGTTAAATATACTATTGTTTTGTGAAAATATAAGGTGTATTATTTAAGTTTAATAGTGTATATATTTACAATATAAATAAGAATATATATAAAAAAAAAATTGTATGAAAAAACCACATCCGTCCAGAAACGTGCAGATATCGATATTTCACTGTCTTTACAGATCATCAGTACACGATATTGGGACATAGACATGATTTTTATTTGTATACTTTCGTGTATATATACGAATTATATTGAATTTAATTGGTGTGAGAGTTGTTGCGTTGATTCTACAATCTGACAAGATTACTCCTGCCGAAGAATGTAGAATCAACGCAACAAATTAAGCGACAATTGCATGTGGGATGAGATTTGAATAATTGTCAACTCTCACACCAATTAAATTCAATATAATTCGTATATATACACGAACGTATAGAAATAAAAATAATGTCTATGTCCGAATATCGTGTACTGATGATCTGTAACGACAGTAAAATATCGATATCTGCACATTTCTGGACGGATGTGTTTTTTTTTCATACAATTTTCACTATCCGCACAACCCGGATGGCTAACGTCGCGACGTGCTTGCGTCTACATTCTTCGGCAGGAGTAATCTTGTCAGATTGTAGAATCAACGCAACAAATTAAGCGATAATTGCATATGGGATGAGATTTGAATAATTGTCACCTCTCACACCAATTAAATTCAATAAGAATATATAAATCACAATATGTTATTATGCATGTTTTTATATAAAAATTCACGCAAAAGTTTAACATTTTTTTATCGTGCAAGCACAATTTGCTTCCTCATGATAAAAACACGGTTCATCAGTCTTCACTAAAACGGGTATATTGTCCACATATTCCAAGTTGATCACATCTATATTTACAATAGTTTTCAAATAGTCACAAACGGGTAAATCTATGTTATATGTATACCGATAGTTTCATTTTAAAAATTAATACCGATGATATATATTGCGACATGAAACAAAATTTATCTAAATTTGATACGTCAAACTTTTCGGCCGGCAACGTTTACAACATGCCGCTCCAAAACAAGGCGGTTCTCGGTTTAATGAAAGACGAGAACGCAGGTAAGGTAATGAGTGAATTTGTCGGATTACGAGCCAAAGTTTATGCTCTAGAGGTTGAAGGTAGACAGGTGAAAAAATCTAAGGGACTGAAACAGAACGTAGTAAAAAATGCAATGTTTATTCGAACATGAATTAATTTATAGACGTCAAAATTTATTTCATAGTAATTTACATGAGATTTCGTCCGTCGAAGAAAATAAATTGACCCTATTGCCTTTTGATGATAAACGGTATATTGATGGGGATGGGATACATACCCTAGCTTGGGGTCATCACAACATCGTTGGATAATCGGATATCGAGTTAAATTGGTAATTATGAATTTAATATAAAAAATTGTGTTACTTAATATTACTTCTGTTATAGTCTCCAAACGGTTTGAATTCCCCCCTTCCACTATTTCTTGTTACTCTATATATACCACTGCAACTTGTTCTAAACTGTCAGTCTAGAGTTTTTCCTCGTGTAACATAGCAGTAAAATGGAGAGAGGTATGTAGATTTTAACATTATAATTTACATTTTAGCCATCCAATTTTTCTATTGCTACAGCTGATATTGAGCCGGTTACCTATACCGAATTCATTGACGAAGCTTTGAAAAAGCAGGAAGATGCTATCCTTAGAGAGAAACAGCTTGTCGGACAATCTGTGTATTTGCTTAATAATAGCGGTACTAAGTGGATTGTTATTGGACTTAGTCCAGCTGCTGGTTTTGTGCCAATTATTCAAATCCGCTCGTCGATCGTCTGCATCTTTTTCACTGTGGACGAGTGGGAGGAATTTTGCAAGACTGAGGGTTGCAGCCCTAATCATCATATGGAATGTAGCACGTACAGAAAAATACAGGTAATTCGACTAAAGAGTCGTAATCGTGAAATTGTTTTATCTAAAGGCACATATGACAACATATACAGTTTGATGGGATTATTAAATCAAAAGTTGACTGTTTTAAAGACTGTGGATTTCGTTAATTTTTATAAATCGACATTGGAATCCTGTGCCCAGATGTCTGGTGATATACACAGCAATATAAAAAGATTATTGTCTTGTCATAGTAACTCTTGAATTGTTTTTTTAGCAGATTGTAACACGATATAATGTATAAACAATAATTTCCCTGTTAAAATTAAAGAAAGACAGGTTTAATCAACGAATTGTATCAAGTATCTTCAAATCTTTTAAAAAAATTACGTTCTAATGACAAATATCTATATATATATATATATATATATTAAAAATAATAGATTTTTATTGGTTTTAGCGACCTTTTATTGAATTTAGATGTTTGTTTGCGACGTTTCGACTTTTTTTAAATTCAGTCTTTTTCAAGCATCTGGAAACAAGAATCATTACAATGAACATGAGAACTGTGTTTTTTTTGTGTGATATAACAATTGAATTAACAATTTTAAATTTAACATTATATTAAGAAATGAATTACGAATTAGGTTAGTGTTTTTCGTTGATCGTAATTCATTTCTTAATATAATGTTAAATTTAAAATTTTTAATTCAATTGTTATATCACACAAAAAAAACACAGTTCTCATGTTCATTGTAATGATTCTTGTTTCCAGATGCTTGAAAAAGACTGAATTTAAAAAAAGTCGAAACGTCGCAAACAAACATCTAAATTCAATAAAAGGTCGCTAAAACCAATAAAAATCTATTATTTTTAATATTAAAACACGGCCAATAAAATAAAAAAGAAAAACAAAATTCTTTAAACACTAAATATATATATATATATATATATATATATATATATATATATATGAAAAAATGTGTGAAAGTCGTATCCACCCCGGAATGTGCAGGTTTTACCAATCATCGGTGCACCCACATCCAGAGATAGACACGACTTTCATTTCTATACTGCGTGTATATATACTCATTATGATAAACGTAATGTTAATGAGAATTAATAATCATTAAATTCTCACATTACTGCCAATGCCGCTCTAATTCGTTGCATTGATTTCTACACCTGACAAAATCACATTTGCCTAAGAATGTAGCTGCAACGCGTCGCGGCGCCAACTGACCGGGTTGTACGGGAAAATGAAAAAATGTGTGAAAGTCGTATCCACCCCGGAATGTGCAGACGCCAGCGTTTCATGGTTTTACCAATCATCGGTGCACCCACATCCAGAAATAGACACGACTTTCATTTCTATACTGCGTGTATATATACTCATTATGATAAACGTAATGTTAATGAGAATTAATAATCATTAAATTCTCACATTACTGCCAATGCCGCTCTAATTCGTTGCATTGATTTCTACACCTGACAAAATCACATTTGCCTAAGAATGTAGCTGCAACGCGTCGCGGCGCCAACTGACCGGGTTGTACGGGAAAATGAAAAAATGTGTGAAAGTCGTATCCACCCCGGAATGTGCAGACGCCAGCGTTTCATGGTTTTACCAATCATCGGTGCACCCACATCCAGAAATAGACACGACTTTCATTTCTATACTGCGTGTATATATACTCATTATGATAAACGTAATGTTAATGAGAATTAATAATCATTAAATTCTCACATTACTGCCAATGCCGCTCTAATTCGTTGCATTGATTTCTACACCTGACAAAATCACATTTGCCTAAGAATGTAGCTGCAACGCGTCGCGGCGCCAACTGACCGGGTTGTACATTACGTTTATCATAATGAGTATATATATACACGCAGTATAGAAATGAAAGTCGTGTCTATCTCTGGATGTGGGTGCACCGATGATTGGTAAAACCATGAAACGCTGGCGTCTGCACATTCCGGGGTGGATACGACTTTCACACATTTTTTCATTTTCCCGTACAACCCGGTCAGTTGGCGCCGCGACGCGTTGCAGCTACATTCTTAGGCAAATGTGATTTTGTCAGGTGTAGAAATCAATGCAACGAATTAGAGCGGCATTGGCAGTAATGTGAGAATTTAATGATTATTAATTCTCATTAACATTACGTTTATTATACATATATATATATATATATATGTTTTCTTTCAGGTTTCCGCGGGTAGTGGTATGTCTTGTAACTGGATTCCGGGTTTTCTTCCGCGTTTCCATTGTTTGGTCTTTGTAAAGACCGGTGCTGGTTTCTGGACGACGTTTCGGCAAAATCACATTTGCCATCTTCAGGTCTGCGATAACTGTCTGCTTCTGCTTCTGGTTACTCGTAAACTGACGTAGTCGAGTTTAAGATGGTTGTTATATACCTGCTTAGCGTTCTGGTTGGTTACACTTGGTTGAGTATGTGCGCGACTCCGTGTCGTTGGGCCTGTAGCTGGTGTGGGCTGGCTGGGTTGCGGTGTTTTTGTTTATTGTTTCTTGTCGACAACTCCTTTGCTTAATACTGGTTTCCATGCTGTTGGTAGCCTCTGGGTATCATCTCGCGAATTCAAATTGTCCGGACGTTTCTCAATTTCGATAGCTTCCCTGATAGTTCTGGTTTTCATATGTTCTACGTTCGCCAATAATTTGGTATTGCTGAAGTCTATCGTGTGGGACGTTTCCTTTACATGCTGAGCCAAAGATGAAGTTTTCTCGTCTTTTCTTACGGAATTTTGGTGTTCGTCTCTTCTTACGTTTACCCTTCTGTTTGTTTGGCCGATGTACGTCTTCTCACAATCAAGGCATGGAATTTCATATACTCCCTGGTTTTCTAAAGGTATTCTTGTTTTTGGATTCCGAAGGACTGTGCTGATTTTTCTGTCTGCCTTGAATGTGGTTTCAATGTTGTATCTTCGTAGGATTCTCGATATTCTGTCGGTGGTACCTTTGACATAGGGTAAGTAGGTTTTGGCTATTGATTCCTCTTTTTTCTCTTGTGGTGTGGCTCGTTTAGGTTTTAATGCTTTCTTGATTGTCCGTTTGCTAAAGCCATTCTGCTGGAGTGCAGTGTGGAGTTTATTCATTTCTTGAATGACGTTGTCTTCATCTGCTAATCTCTGTGATCTTGTTACTAGGCTCTTCACTACTGCTTGTAACTGAGCTGGGTGGTGGTGAGACTGTGCGTTGAGGTACCGGTCTGTATGTGTGGATTTCCGGTACACTGTATGGCTTATGGCTTTTCTTTCTTCTTAACCAAAACGTCGAGGAATGGTAGTTGGTTGTTTGATTCTACTTCCATTGTGAACTTTATTTGTGGATGGATATTATTCAGATGTTCCAGGAAGCTCTTAAGGTGATCTTCTCCATGTGTCCAAATCACGAACGTGTCATCAACATATCGTAGCCAAAGTTTGGGTTTATGGGTGGCCGTCCTTAGTGCTGTTTTTTCCAAGTCTTCCATGAAGAGGTTCGCTATTACTGGTGACAGTGGGGAGCCCATCGGTGCGCCTTCTATTTGTTTGTAGCGTTGATCGCCATAGATAAAGTAGACAAACCAAGAACATTCTGAAGAAAGCAAGCTTGGCTTTACTGAGGGAATCTATCCACGATGTCAGGAAAATGTTGGATGATACCAATAAACAATTACTCCAACTATATCTGAACCTAAGTAACACCATCCACCCGATAATTTGGAGAGTACTGGACCAGCCCAGTGAATTCCGTTCGGATACAAACACCAGCCTGACAACAGCGAAACAAATAAAGAAATTCAACCGCCTGCAAGCAGAACAGAAGCCCATAAACACCAGAGAGGAGAAGAAACCGCTCAAAGTTGTATACAACCTATCCACCCACACATTGGATGCAGTATCACAAAAGGTATTGGAGAAGGGGTTTAACTACGCAATAGCTCCGGCCCGTATACCAGTAGAAGAGATCATTTGTGGGGTTGAGGCCACCATATCGGGGATTGATAAGAATACGGCCGAAGCAATCCGCCAAGATGTATCGCAAATACTGCGGACAGCCAAACCACCAACGAAGAACTTATCGCACGAAGAATTACTGGCACTTAAACAATTAAGGAACAACGAAGATATTATTATACTACCAGCGGACAAAGGAAATGCTACGGTGGTAATGAACACAACCGACTACGACACCAAGATAAAAAGTCGCTTAGAAGATCCAACATACCAACCAATCACTACGGATCCAACAACATATCTGGAGAAAACAACTAAAACTAGAATCAAGGAGAGTTCCATCGACAAGGAAATCCAAAAACAACTCATTCCAAGGGAGAAGTCATCGAGATGTCCAAAATTCTACGGCTTACCAAAGGTCCACAAGGAAGGCGCGCCATTAAGACCCATAGTCAGCTCCATTGGGTCACCTCTTCAACAGTTGGCAAGATACCTAGCCCAACAACTACAACCACGTGCCGAAGAAGCCGAGTCTTACGTCAAGAACGCAAGCCACTTCATCGAGATATTGAAGAAAGAGAAAGTGGAAACAGATTGGTTACTAGTAAGCTTCGATGTAGTGTCACTGTTTACCAATATACCAGTAACCGAAGCTCTAGGGACCATCGAAAGACAATACCAACCTCCACCATACATAATGAACCTGGTGAAACACTGCCTGGCAAACACCTACTTTATCTATGGCGATCAACGCTACAAACAAATAGAAGGCGCACCGATGGGCTCCCCACTGTCACCAGTAATAGCGAACCTCTTCATGGAAGACTTGGAAAAAACAGCACTAAGGACGGCCACCCATAAACCCAAACTTTGGCTACGATATGTTGATGACACGTTCGTGATTTGGACACATGGAGAAGATCACCTTAAGAGCTTCCTGGAACATCTGAATAATATCCATCCACAAATAAAGTTCACAATGGAAGTAGAATCAAACAACCAACTACCATTCCTCGACGTTTTGGTTAAGAAGAAAGAAAAGCCATAAGCCATACAGTGTACCGGAAATCCACACATACAGACCGGTACCTCAACGCACAGTCTCACCACCACCCAGCTCAGTTACAAGCAGTAGTGAAGAGCCTAGTAACAAGATCACAGAGATTAGCAGATGAAGACAACGTCATTCAAGAAATGAATAAACTCCACACTGCACTCCAGCAGAATGGCTTTAGCAAACGGACAATCAAGAAAGCATTAAAACCTAAACGAGCCACACCACAAGAGAAAAAAGAGGAATCAATAGCCAAAACCTACTTACCCTATGTCAAAGGTACCACCGACAGAATATCGAGAATCCTACGAAGATACAACATTGAAACCACATTCAAGGCAGACAGAAAAATCAGCACAGTCCTTCGGAATCCAAAAACAAGAATACCTTTAGAAAACCAGGGAGTATATGAAATTCCATGCCTTGATTGTGAGAAGACGTACATCGGCCAAACAAACAGAAGGGTAAACGTAAGAAGAGACGAACACCAAAATTCCGTAAGAAAAGACGAGAAAACTTCATCTTTGGTTCAGCATGTAAAGGAAACGTCCCACACGATAGACTTCAGCAATACCAAATTATTGGCGAACGTAGAACATATGAAAACCACAATTATCAGGGAAGCTATCGAAATTGAGAAACGTCCGGACAATTTGAATTCGCGAGATGATACCCAGAGGCTACCAACAGCATGGAAACCAGTATTAAGCAAAGGAGTTGTCAACAAGAAACAACAAACAAAAACACCGCAACCCAGCCAGCCCACACCAGCTACAGGCCCAACGACACGGAGTCGCGCACATACTCAACCAAGTGTAACCAACCAGAACGCTAAGCAGGTATATAACAACCATCTTAAACTCGACTACGTCAGTTTACGAGTAACCAGAAGCAGAAGCAGACAGTTATCGCAGACCTGAAGATGGCAAATGTGATTTTGCCCAAACGTCGTCCAGAAACCAGCACCGGTCTTTACAAAGACCAAACAATGGAAACGCGGAAGAAAACCCGGAATCCAGTTACAAGATATATATATATATATATATATATATATATATATATTCTGATTCAAAAGGGGCTAATTGATTGATATTTTTTATTCTCGGTATCATTAGCAAGCTGCCTTTAAATTTACATTGTAAACACAAGATCGTTTCTATCGAGAATTTTGAATTAATGTTTGATCTAATTATAATATGGATAGCTGTACATATATAAGTTTATAGTTTGGCGCGAAAATATTTCACTTAACAACAACCATGGTGAGTTTAAATCATAGAATATTTACAATAGCTATATTTTTTGTTTTGTTTTAGATCAAGAAACAGTATATAACATTGTATGCAGTTTAACTCCTGAAGCATCGGTAAGTTTTTTTTTTATACAGTTTTTAAAACATTTTTTATAATATTCAATAAAAAAAAAATTTTTAGGATAGACCGGTGTTGATCATGCAGCAGGAGCTGCCACCACCGCAGCCAGGGGTGATGGTGGCGGTGATTGATGCCTGCCACCTCAATCACCGCCACCATCACCCCGTAACGAATTCACTCTCCACATTAATGTGGAGAGCGAATTTGTTACGGTATTCTATTATGTGGAGAGTGAATTCGTTACGGTATTCTATTATATTTAGTTTTTTTCAATATCTACTACAAAAAAAAATACTTATTTATTCTTATTGTTACAGTTGAGCATTTGACAATATATATATACAGTAAGTATATTATACTAAAAAAATATTTATTTGTTTCCTTTGTTACAGCCGGATTAGAGAAAATATATACAGTAAGTTTTTTAAAAAAATATTATACTATAAAAAATACTTATTTATTCCTTTTTGTTATAGATTAATAAAGCGGTAATTAAATTTTATTCTGTTCTTTTATTTTTACTAATATTATAACCTTTATATAATAAACCTATTATATTAAAATTTTTTAACTGTAGTAATTACAATTCAAATATAATTAGAGTTTAGATATAAACTACAAACATAGATAATAACAAAACTTTAAGAGCGGTTGATAAGAACTATTTTTGTAATTAAAAAAATAATCTAATTCAAGAATAAATGGTTATTCGGAACATTAAACGAAGACGATAAGGACGATATAAAGTTTAATTCATTTCAGGCAATGAAGTGAAGTTGTAAAACAAAATAAATGAGAAGGTACATGTTTTAAAAGAAATAGCAGTAAAATATAACGATGCATCGTTATATTTTAATTTAGTATAGCTAGGGTAGCTTCCTACCCCCATTATTCTACCGTTTTGAATTTAGAAAATATTAAATTCCCTGTTAAAATTAAAGAAAGACAGGTTTAATCAACGAATTGTATTAAGTATCTTCAAATCTTTTTAAAAAATTACGTTCTAATGACAAATATCTATATATATATATATATATATATATATATATATATATATATATATATATATATATAGTAAACCTAATCAGTAGGCGATTAAAGGTCTGTATATTACTTCAAAATATATGTATTTAAAAAACTCTACATGTTTCGGCTATATACGCCTTTTTCAAGAGAATACAAAATATTTTGTATTCTCTTGAAAAAGGCGTATATAGCCGAAACATGTAGAGTTTTTTAAATACATATATTTTGAAGTAATATACAGACCTTTAATCGCCTACTGATTAGGTTTACCATATCATACCAAGGTCACGAAGTTATTATATTTATATATATATATATATATATATATATATATATATATTCTGATTCAAAAGGGGCTAATTGATTGATATTTTATTTAAACTTGCATATACTACACTGAAATATTTGCTTTCGCCCAAAATATTTCTCTTAAAATTCTGGCCCAAAATATTTGTGTTAAAATTCTGACAGGTATGTCTTTGAAACAGACAGGTCTGTCTTCCTAAAATTTTATTAGAATTTAGCACTGAATTGTATGTTAATAACTATTGCTTTATTACGTATCAAACATATTAATTACTTTCGAATTTTACAAGTATAGACCTGTATATACATGAAAAACAAATCTAACCACAAAGCAGAAGTGATTATAATAGTTCTTTAAAACTATGAGGTATGTTGACTGCAGAGTAATAATTTAAAAATTAAATATTCTGACGGACTCGTAGACTTGAAATTCCCGCGAGGTATTTTGAAACATATTTGTAGAGACTTTGGTAAAATATATGTAAAGGGTCGGCAAAAGTGTGACTATTTGAAAACTATTGTAAATATAGATGTGATCAACTTGGAATATGTGGACAATATACCCGTTTTAGTTAAGACTGATGAACCGTGTTTTTATCATGAAGAAGCAAATTGAGCTTGCACGGTAAAAAATGTTAAACTTTTGTGTGAATTTTTATATAAAAACATGCACATCATATTGTAATTTATATATTCTTATTTATATTGTAAATATATACAGTTTTAATAATAAATGTTTAAAACTTAATTCCTCTTTCATTTATTTATTGCTCTCCTAATAAAAAAAATATTCAAAGTGCCTAAACAGGTTTCACCGAGTAAAATTGTGTTCTATCATGTTTAAAAAATATGACGTAATAATTTCCTAAAGCTGGTTCTATAAGAAAACAAATTACTCATTTATATTGTTATCTTAATTATATACTTATAGCACGCCGGATGTAACTTCCTTTAGTATTCATTTAACTTTTGTCGAGTGCACTTGTGTTTTATTAAATTGTGAGGTTATGTTTCGGTGGCCCCACTAGGGGGCTGTGTGTGGTGATGTTTCGGAGGGTGCTTCAGAGGGCCCCACAAGGGGGCTTTAGGGGTGTGTGTGGTTTTGCTTCTGAGGACCCCACAAGAGGGCCCTCCATCTTGTAAGTATTTTTTCTTTTTTGCTTTTTCAAACATACCCTCATCCGCCATTTGGTTTTCTAATGTCCTTTTGGCTTGATGCATTTTTTCTTAACTACTCCTTCCGCCATTTTGTTTTCTAATGTCCTTTTGGCTTGATCCATTTTTGCTTAACTCCTCCTTCCGCAATTTTCTTTTCGTTCGCCATTTTGTTTTTTCTTTTTGATTGAACCTCGTATGTCAGTGAGGAGGAAGAGGTTGTTACGTATCCCTGTGACGTTATCAGAGTATGACGTCATTGGGTTGTGATGTCATTGTGACGTCAGTATGACGTCATTGGGTTGTGACGTCATTGTGACGTCAGTAAGACGTCATTGGGTTTTGACGTCATTTTGATATCAGTATGACGTCATTGGGTTGTGACGTCATTGTTATGTCAGTATGACGTCATTGGGTTATGACGTCATGGAGGAGGAGGAGGGTCCTGAACCGGCAAATCCTATCTACTCATGTGGATTCACCTTCTTTGCTCAGACAAATTTTCTGTTCAGAAATTATAACAGAATACGTTTTATGTACCTAAGGGACGTACGAATATCTTCCACAAATCACCATTTTTGTAAATGTGCTGTAATGCGCATTGCGATTATCCATATCTATTTCGGAGAGTAGTTAGTTTTTTTTTAATTTTTTGCTTTTATTTAATTAAGTCAATGTTTTTTCTTTAATAATCTGTTCAGTTTGTAAAAATAATTTAAAGTTGTCTCTATTTAATTTTTGGTAGGCTGTGCTTTATTAATTATAAATTTCTTCTATTATCTAATTATTACCTTGCAATTGGATTTTGCGAATCTGTTGGGTAAATAAATAAATATTATGATTAATATTATTCATTATTATTATTAATATTATTATTCCTTAACTTGATTCTTTAACGCTGTCTCTAAAAGGGAAACAAAAGCTACACAAATGGATTTTAATAACTGACTTATTAAAAGATATATCAAGTGGTTTAAACTGAAAACTAAATGTAATAAAAGGTTATGTTCAGTATAATCCCAATGAATATCATAACTGTAAGAAATAGCACAATTGTCATAGTATTTATCTGAATTTTGTGTTCATGAATCTTGTCTCTACATAGAAATATTTACAAAAACTGTCAATATATGTAGGAGACAGGAATTGCAACACCTATTAAGTATGGGCATTTTTTGAATGACAAAAAAGGTCAAATACAAAGTGAAAGTGATGTAGTTAACATATTGTGAATCTATCTGTTTAAATTATTATAGGTATAGTGTTTTCGTGTTAATTCGTACGATTTTTTGGTCTTAAGCCAACTTACTACATATATATATATATATATATATATATATATATATATATATATATATATATTTTAACAAAATTAGTGACACCAACTGCTGGTGGGAGACATATTCATGAGAAATATAAATCTTCCTAAATAATCTGTAAAAGCTCAAGACATTTCGTTCACTATATGCCAAATTATGCATTTAAGATGTAATAGTTTGTTTACCTCAGTAGTAAAAGGAATAAAGAACCACTGTGCTTCTAGAATGCGACAAATGCTTAAAATCGTTTATCCCAAATACAAGTTCCCGAGTGGCATCCATGATTGAGAAAAGACAGAGAGAATGTGTATGATGATAATAGTTCATGCTGATCAATTAAAACGATGATCGATTAAAATCTCTGAAAAGTCTGAAATCAGCAATAGTCATTCAATGCATTCCTCGAAAGTAAAAATCGTATTTTTTATGGAAAAGCATATTTCAATAAATAAAATGTTGTCAAAAATAGTTAAATCTCTTAACTATTTTGTCTTTTAAGCCACTCCGTTTATTTTTGAGGCAAATGGTTCAAATAAGTACATCGAATAACTAACCTCTTGGTTGGGATTCAAGGTTCTCAAAAGCAAAGTAGATATGGTTCGTAGTTAATTCCACTGAAACGTTATAATTCCTCATATAGGTTTTATCTTCTTTCTGATAGCAAGTAGCATCATTTTTGTAACTTACTGAACAATCAACTGAAAAAAAAAGTAATTTTATAATAAATATAAACATTTTACTGTAAGAGTTCACACGTACCTAATGTCATGTTGAATTTACCATTTCCAGAGACCGTGTGTAATGCACCTAATATCCCTGAGAAGTTTCCACCGGTAATTTCAGTATCCGCACTAGTAAAATTAATTAACTTTAATTTCGAAACACTACAATATCAAAGGTAAATAGTTAAATTCAATGTCACGGAATTAGAAAAGACAAAATAATACTGAGCAATTCTGAGTTGGTTTAAAAATGCATCCGTGTATTATTATTATTATTAGTAGCGTGTGTAGCGCTAATAATAATAGAAGAAAAGAGAAAGGAAAGCAGTCGATGCCCGTTTATGCGATTTTGAATTAAGGTTTGTGTTAATTACGAATTTATAATCACCCATTTGGTCGAGGTGTGCCTTAATTGGGAGGCCAAGCTTGTGGCATCAGTTTTCAGCTGGATTTTATACGCCATTCTTGACATCGGCCCAAGGAAAATCTACTTGTGAAGAGACGTTTTTTTTTCTTTTTATTCTTGCTTTTGATATACTTTATTCTCCTTCTATACACATGGACGACTATATTGGAGACGACCACGTGCTAAGTCATTTCGTCCGAACGATCGCCCTATGTGCAGATGTAGTCTCATTATGGCAAAGATAAGTTCTGTTTGTGTGTATGTTTCGTGAACTGTAACTGATTAAGGGTGTTAATTACTACCTCAAGATTTTTGGGGACCATTTTATAAAGTGTTCGTTTTTGTTGTAACGGCAGACTGCCATATCATTCATTCGTAAATTATTTAATTAACTTTAATACCTTTCAATCAAGAAAATACAATATTCGGTTGGATTATGTTAATTTATAGTTACTCAGCCCATTTTGCACATAATACAGCCGAACCTTCATATAACGAATGGTTCCCAAAGAAAAATTCGATATATAAAAATTTCGATATATGGAAATATGAGTTTTCCTGTTTATTACTTGCAGTAGGTACAATTCATAGTAAACTAAGTGTACTTTGTGCTATGGATTTTTAATTAAAAATAATTTAATTTAAAAATGTACAATTATTTTGGATAGAGTTGTATATTCAAAATGTAAGTTAAATTTCGAGAGCGTTGAAATTTAACAAAAAAATTTATTTGTTTTGCGGTTTTGACAATATGTTACAATATAGATTTAAACTAGATTATACTTGAGGATTATTAGCGATTTATGTCGCGTACAGTTACACTAATAACTCTATCAACTAATGCTTTGCCCATCTTTATATATTAAATATTATCTTATCTTACTCCACGTGTATCCGGCTGAATGAATGAAATTGCTGAGTGTACGTCTGGTAGTAATGAATGGTTTGTATTATATATGGACTCGTAACTCCTTCCGCCTTACATGCGAGATTATCCTTAAAAAGGTAAATCTTGCATTCTTTTCTTATCGACATCTGTTTGTTTTTTAATCTTTTGTTTAGTCCTTATCTTTTTATATAATTTAAACAAAAGAATTGCAAGTATTAATAGTATTAATATGATTGTTATTATAAATTAAAGAATTACTTGCTTTATCTGAGATAGTAATTTTGCTTAACATTTCTTTTGCGTCATTTAAATTTCGGAAATATCTTTTTGATTATTAATTCTATCTGAAAGTTTTTTTAAAATACTTCAGTTAAATTTATTGTTTTTTATGCCAACGTATTTATTTTTAGGAGTAATTTGTTTAAAAGTATTATTTCATTCGTAAATAGTCAGAGCATTTTACATAAAATATTGAAATGCTTCATTACTTACAATAGGTATTAACAATATAAATGTAAAATAAGTAAGTTGATATACTCTAAATTTGAATTAAACTTTCTATTTGGTACAGGTTATTTATTAGTAGCTCAAACGGAAATTTCTTATTTACATTTAAATGGATATTCTTAATACTACTGTTAATCCTCTTCCGATAAGGATTCTGGAACATTCGCTAATTTTAATGAATTTATATGATAACGTAAAATTTTATTCTTGTTTTTGTTTTAACTTCAACTGTTCCATTTTCATTGATTTTCATAACTGTGTATGGCCCTTGATATCTTTCTTTCGTTTTCTGTGAATAGTATTTATGGGGTTTTACATATACTGCCTGACCTATTTTTATTTCTTCATTTTCTCTATTTTTATTTATTTTAATGCTTTTCTTTTCTTTATCTTCTTGCGTTTTATTTGCAATTTTATTATAGAGATATTTCGTGCGTTCTTTATGTTTTTGAATATAATCAATACGTTTCATTGTAATATAGGTCCATTGGTTCTTTTGTATTAGTGTGTCCATACAAGAGTTCAAAAGGTGAGGTTCCTGTTGCTGAATGATTAGTCGAGTTGTATGCTAACAGTGATAATTTCATTATCTGTTTTATATCTTGAGTTAGTTTTTGATTTTTTATTAATCTACATGTTCTAAAATTGTTGAATGTAATCGTTCAATTGGTGCATTCGAATTTGGATTTAAAGGCGTTGTATAGTGAACATTGATTCTATATAATTTTAATAATTCTTTTAATGTTGCATTATTAAATTCTAAACCGTTATCCATTACAATTTCTTTTGGTGAACCGTGTATACTAAAACTTTCTATTAATTTATAAACTACTTGGACTGCTGTTTATCCTTGAATTGGATATACTTGTGCATATTTTGTGAATGTATCTATTATAGTTAGGAAACTTTGTGAATTTATTGATATCGTATCAACGTGAAGTTTATCAAATGGTTTCGCTATTAATTTCGTTAATTGAAAAGGTAATTTTGGTGGTGCTCTATCGTATTTGTTTCTTTGACATATTTCGCATCTCTTAATATAATTCGTTATATCATCCTTCATTTGACTCCAGTAATAATTCTTCTTTATCTGTTTTAAAGTTTCATTGATTCTTCTGTGATTAGTTTTTCCTTCATGGTTTTGCATTATGATTTCAATCTTTTCCTCTGGTGTTTCGATTATTCTTACCCTTCGAAGACATCTATAAATTTTTGGTCCGTCATTATTGAAGTGTTCTATGTAAACTTGACACATCTCTTTATAAATTTCATCTGTTGTGTATATGTAGTAATTTCCTTGAGGCATTATATCCTTTATTAAATCTATCAATTCTTGTTTCAGATTTTTCTTCTCCAATTTTGCGTGGTATATTACTTTAGCATTTTTCGTATCAAATGTTACTGTTGTCGGAAATATATGTGTTTCTATGAATACTTGTATCTTCTGTATATCTATTGCCATATCGGTTATTGGTATTGATGTTTCTGGTTCTACATTTACATTGCTATGCAGTGAGTCATCGTCTTCTTGTTGTATATTAGGATTATGTTCTATTCTTCCTAGTTCTTGTAGAATGTTATCTATTTCTTCCTGATTTCTTGATTTTTGTATTATTTCTTCCATTGTTAATTCTCGTGGTTCTAGATTTCGTAGTAAGTCATCTAGTTCTTCATTATCAACTTGTGGTATTATAGATGATATATCTTCTTGTAATAATTCATCTACATTATCTTCTTGGTTATGTAATTCGATTCTCGATAATGCATCCGCACTTTTATTAATTTTTCCCTTTTTATATATAATTTCATAATCGTACTCACTTAATTTTATCTTCCATCGTTGTAATTTCGAGTTTGGTTCTTTCAAATTATGTAACCACACTAATGGTCTATGATCTGTGATTATCGTAAATTTTCTTCCAAATATATAAGGTCGAAATTGTTTGCAGGCCCAAATAATTGCTAATAGTTCTTTTTCTACTGTTGAATATTTTTGGTCTGTTTCCGATAATGTTCTTGATGCATAAAATATTGGTCTGTCTTGTCCTATCGTTCCTTGTGATAATACTGCTCCTATTGCTACATTGCTTGCATCCGTTGTTACTAAAAATTTTTTGTTAAAATCTGAATATTGTAATACTGGTTCATTACAAAGTATCTTTTTACAAAGTTCAAATGTTGTTGTATATTCTTCTGTGAATTCAATTTTACTTCCCTTTTTCAAATATTTGGTTAATGGTTTTGTAATTTTAGCAAAGTCTTTTATAAATTTTCTGTAATATCCTAATAATCCTAGAAATGCTTTTATTTCTTTTTGTGTTTTTGGTATTGGATACCCCTTTATTGCTTCAATCTTATCTGGATTTGGTTTTACTCCATCTTTCGTTATTATATGTCCTAAATAAGCAATTTCTTTTCTTAAATATTCACATTTATCCATTGATAATTTTAAATTAGCTTCTCTTAAGCGTTTAAATACTTTCTTTAATTTTTGTTGATGTTCTTCTAATGATGCGGCATATATTATTATATCATCTAGATATACGTGACATGTGTCTACTGTTAGACCTCTTAAAATATGATTCATTACTCTTTGAAATGTTGCTGGGCTGTTTTTAAGACCAAATGGCATTCTTAAAAATTCATAGTGATTATCTTCTGTGCTAAATGCTGTTTTCTCTCTATCTTTTTCTTCCATCTCGACTTGATGATAGCCAGACGCTAAATCTAATGTCGTGAAATATTTAGCTCTTCCTAATTTATCTAATATATCGTGTATATTAGGAATTGGGAATTTATCGTCGATGGTTTTCTCATTTAATTTTCTATAATCTATTACCATTCTATATTTCTTGATTCCTGATGCATCCATTTTTTTTGGTACTATCGCTACTGGTGCTGACTATGGGCTTATACTGGGTTGTATAATTTTTGTTCTAACATGCTCTTTATTTGTTTATTTATTTCTTCTCTTTGTATTGGCGATTTTCTATAAGGCTTTTGATATATTGGAGTTTCATCTTTTAATCGTATCTGATGTTTAATTTCTGATGTGAATGTTAAAGGTAATTCTTCACTGTGACATAAATCTCGATATTCTAAACATAATTTTCTTATCATTTCTTTTTCTTCTTTATTCAGATGATTTAATCGTAGCTTTGCCTCTAATGTTCTTCTTTGAATTTCTTTAATCCTTTTCATTGATAATTTTCCTTTTATTGTGTTTTCTTCAACATAATTGTATTCTTCAGTTAAAATTGGTTTTTCGAAGTTTATTTCCACTGGGTAGTTATTGAAGTTTACGATTTCAGTAATTGCGTAGTAATCTTCTGTGGTCGTGATGTTTTCAGGTATTTCTACTCCTGGTGCTATTCTTTGATGATTTATATGTACTTCTTTTAGATTTCGATCTACAGGTATTTTAATTATTTTTCTTTCTCTTGGTCCTATTTTAATTTTTGGGTTGTCAAAATATAATTGTATTTCCGCGAAACTCGTGCGAAGTTTTTTAGTTTTAAAATCTATTATGGAATTCATTTTTTCTAATAATCTTAAACCTATTATTCCATCATATTTTTTAGAAAAATCTACTATATTAAATTCGTGTATTTGTCCGTACGCGTTAAATGTGTGTAAAGAAGGTATTCTAAGAACGTAATTATGATATGTGGTACCGTGCATTGTTGTTTCTGAAAATGGTGAATATTTAATATAATTTGGAAAATGATTTTGAGCTATTTCAGTTGAAATTGAGGATGCTGATGCACCTGTATCAATTAGAAATTTTGCATTAATTTCTGGTACATAAATATAAGGTAATCGTACACAATGTTGTTGATTAAATTCTAAATGATTTCTTAACTTTATACCGGTTGTTGGACATTCGGTGGTGTCTCGTTCGCTGAGGCTCCAGTTGGAAAATTTGGCTGCTCCTCTGGTTCGAATGGAAATGGTTCTGTATCTTCGTCCCAAATTGGTTGATATTCGTAGTCTTCTGATTCTCCATACTCTTCATAATCTGGATTTTCTTCTTCTTCTTCTTGGCCTTGATTGTTCATTTCTTCAAGATTCCATTTTTGCTGTGATGTTGATGGTCCATATGATGTTTGTCTCATTCGGCTCATGCTTGGATCAATTTCCATTGGTTGTTGTCTAGGTTTTCTTCTTTCCATTAATTGTGCAGGAGATTTTGCAAATTTAAAGGAATTTTGCTTAATATGGGAATTTTGTTTACTTTGGTTTTGGAAATTTGGTTTGATAGGAAATGGATTTTGATAATTTGTTTTTGGCTGATATTGGAATTGTTTTACTTGTGGTTGGTGTTGAAATTGTTGTGTTCGTGGCACTTGTTGTATTCGTGGAAGTTGTTCTTGTTGGGCTGGTGTTTTCATGTGTCCTGGTGTTATCTGATGTATTATTTTGTAGTTATTTTGCGGCATTGTTGATTTTCCGCATCTGTACTGCCAATTTTGTTATTCTAGTACTTCAGCTAGAGCATTTTCTAATGTCTCTGGATTTTTTAAATACATTATTTCGCCAATTCTACCGTAATTCATTAATCCTCTTTTAAATGTTTGTAATGCAGTTTTCTTATACATGTTTGTTTTTAGCGGTATTAATTCTTCTTCAGTATCCAGTTGCATTTTAGTTAATAGTAAATTTAACATGTCCCTAACCCTTTGTCCGAATATGTAAGGTGACGACCATGGACCAATTTGAAGTCAGATTCACCAAACAATTCTGGTGACAAAATAAGCAGACAAGGGTAAGGCAAGAATTATTATTTGGTAGATATAGAGTTGGTAATAATGAAACAAGAGAGGCCTATGTCATGAAGAGGTACTCTATATTAAAATATTTGACTGTATCAGAATAATTGAAACATACATGAGTAGGTAAACCCCACCAGTTTTGTATAATACAAAGGTATTTTTAATAATATAAAATATTACTAAAAATCTGGTGTTCTTCACACCAGATCTTTAGTAATATTTTATATTATTAAAAATACCTTTGTATTATACAAAACTGGTGGGGTTTACCTACTCATGTATGTTTCAATTATTCTGATACATTACACATGCGGTTAAGCCGTAGTATGAGTGAAGGCACAAACAAAATGCAGTTTTCTAGAGAGTTGGCTGTGCTAACCTCTTTGGAAGGGCGTCGTTACTTGACATTAATTATGTGGACGGTATGCGAGGTACTTCGGCTGTCTGACAACAGGTAGCGCCGAATTTACTTCTGCGCTCGGTCTGGATAATTACGGTGATAGGGCGAGGTGGTTTTTTTCTGTGAATGTGTCTGGAAATATCCTTTCTCCAGCAGGGGCGTACCGATGAGCTTGTAGAAAAGCGAAATACGTATCTACGTCTCTGGGGATAGGATATATTCGGACACGTTCACAGAAAATATTAATAGTGAACCTGCATTTGTGTTCTTCACACCAAAAAATATTTGACCCCAAAGATAAATGAATTCGATTTGGTTTCACAATTAGTTAGACATTTTGATTTTGAAGTCAATCAGGCAGTAGCTATGCACAACATAACTGATATGCAACAGTTTCTTGAGTTATTAAAAAGCTTACATGATGCAGAGCGTGGCAGTAGATATAATAATAGTTATTCAGAAAATAATATTAAGAGAAATCAATATTCGAGAGTTAATTTGCACAACATGCCTCTGAGATCTGAAAGACCTATGTTTAATGATCTTACTCAAATAAATAGAAATAAAATGGCTTGCCCAAATAGAGAAATAAATCGTTCAGATAGAGATAATAGAAAAGATAGAGTAATAGATCAAAATAAATATACAGGTACGAGATATAAAGATACAAGGCCTAATTTTAATGTAGAATCAGTAGAAGTAGATCAAAAGAACAAATCAGAACTTGCTTGCAGTAAGGATTTTTGTTAGGGCCAACCAAAAAGAATGAAAGTTATGCATTGTTATATGATAAGTCAGATAGCGCGATTAATACTAGTTTGCCACATATTAAGATTAAGATAGGAAAAAGGGAATGCTATTGTTTACTTGATTCTGGTAGTGAAGCGTCATTTTTGGATGAAAAAGTTGTTGAAGGGTTAATAAAGAATAAGGAAGGGAAATTTGTACCTACGAGAAAACTTACTATTGTATCAGCTACTAAAAAGATAGTTGCTGTAATTAATAAAATTTATGTCATGGAATTTGACGTAGAGAATCATAAATTTATCGGAGAATTTATTGTAATCAAAGGATTATGAAGAGATGGGATATTGGGAATAGAGTTGTTAGAAAAAATTAAAGCAATAATAGATATTAATAAAAAGAAGATAGTAATAAATAATAAAAATGTACCGTGGATCCAGGAGGCTGGAGAGGAAGAAAAAATAAAAAATTGTATGCAGAAAATGAATTGTATGAATAAAATTAAGATGGAAGAAAATGAAGTATTAGAAGAAAAGGAGCTAATGGTTTTAGAAGAATCGGATAAAGAAAATAATGGAGAAGTGGAAATTCCCGAAGATATTGATTCGTTAAAAATAGATTGTGATGAAAACTATGAAGAAGAAGTTAAATTGATAATTAAAATAATATTGAATTAATATGTGTTTATGACGATTAATGTTTAATAATTGGAGGCCATTTTGAAAATCAAAGTACACAGCAATATGTAATCATAAGCTGTATCGTATCGTTTGTGTGTGTGTCTGTGTAACTTAAATTGAGGTTCATATTTACATTCTGAATATTTTCAATTCATATGCGGAACATGATACGATTTTTTTAAATTTTGGGTTCTCGTCGTAATTGATATTATGGATTTATACTCTAGATAATTACGTCTTTATATTTTCCATACATTGTCTCTTAATTCCAAGGGCACCTATATATTGAGCTAATTAGCTGCAATAATTCGTTTTTGTTTTTATACTCCATATTATTTTAGAATTGATTGGAAGGTCATTGACCAAATGACCCGATTTAGGGCTGATTTGCAGACCAAAAACAATCTGTTCTTTTAGAAGGGTTAAAGGCGTGGTAAGATCGCTGTATTAACTGTATTAATTTAAGAGGAGACTATGTTGAATAATGAAATATTCTAATTACCAACTTTAAATTGTTTCAATAGTAGGATGATATATATATATATATATATATATATATATATATAATAACTTCGTGACCTTGGTATGATATGGTAAACCTAATCAGTAGGCGATTAAAGGTCTGTATATTACTTCAAAATATATGTATTTAAAAAACTCTACATGTTTCGGCTGTATACGCCTTTTTCAAGAGAATACAAAATATGAATGACAGGATATAAATGTCAAGTAATTAAGTTGCTATGGTTTAAATTATTCAAAGATACATTCCAGTAATAATAATAAATCATGCCTTAGTATTCCAAAAAATAGATAACAAGGTGTGAAAATACGGCCCTACGCAACGGCTGGTTATCCGACCTCTCTAAATTCATGCGACCGATCACTAAACACACGCACGAACGCACCGACATACAAAACCCTACACTTACGCTCTCACACAAAACCACACACCCATAGAGAGACGCAAGCTGCCAGCAGCAACCAACACACAAGTTCATACCCAGAAGGAGACACAATTTGCTAGCAGCGAACAACACATATTTTCACACCTTGTTATCTATTTTTTGGAATACTAAGGCATGATTTATTATTATTACTAGAATGTATCTTTGAATAATTTAAACCATAGCAACTTAATTACTTGACATTTATATCCTGTCATTCATATTTTGTATTCTCTTGAAAAAGGCGTATACAGCCGAAACATGTAGAGTTTTTTAAATACATATATTTTGAAGTAATATACAGACCTTTAATCGCCTACTGATTAGGTTTACCATATATATATATATATATATGGTAAACCTAAACAGTAGGCGATTAAAGGTCTGTATATTACTTCAAAATATATGTATTTAAAAAACTCTACATGTTTCGGCTGTATACGCCTTTTTCAAGAGAATACAAAATATGAATGACAGGATATAAATGTCAAGTAATTAAGTTGCTATGGTTTAAATTATTCAAAGATACATTCTAGTAATAATAATAAATCATGCCTTAGTATTCCAAAAAATAGATAACAAGGTGTGAAAATATGTGTTGTTCGCTGCTAGCAATTTGTGTCTCCTTCTGGGTATGAACTTGTGTGTTGGTTGCTGCTGGCAGCTTGCGTCTCTCTATGGGTGTGTGGTTTTGTGTGAGAGCGTAAGTGTAGGGTTTTGTATGTCGGTGCATTCGTGCGTGTGTTTAGTGATCGGTCGCATGAATTTAGAGAGGTCGGATAACCAGCCGTTGCGTAGGGCCGCCAACCCTTTCCCGACAACTTCTTTACAATTCCGTGCAGTACTTCGACGGTCTGACCCTCGCCCCAACGAGGCAAGGCGCAGACAGGCGAAGCGCACCCTGTACGGGGTTGCTCATCGCAACTAAGGGAACACTCTTAGTGGCTACCTCGGTCGACGATGGTCACACTTATGCCATCTTAACGTTTTCCGCCGAAGCGGGGGCATAGCACACACGTCGAACGTGTGTGTGCTGTTAACGGCAACCTAGCCAGGTTGTCGCCCAGGACCGGTCCTAGTGGTGAGTGCATTGCGCAGCGACGAGATAGCGCCGCGTAGCATGGTTCCTCACTCTTGCTGGAAAGGCGGAATGGCACCTGACTGCCCAACGGGCAGACCCCCCTAGAGTTTTGTAGCGCATATGCTAGGCTGCAACCCAGTAGAGGACCACATCAGCAAAAAACAGAAAACAGGGATAGGCAGGGAAAAGCAATGCACTCACCACTAGGACCGGTCCTGGGCGACAACCTGGCTAGGTTGCCGTTAACAGCACACACACGTTCGACGTGTGTGCTATGCCCCCGCTTCGGCGGAAAACGTTAAGATGGCATAAGTGTGACCATCGTCGACCGAGGTAGCCACTAAGAGTGTTCCCTTAGTTGCGATGAGCAACCCCGTACAGGGTGCGCTTCGCCTGTCTGCGCCTTGCCTCGTTGGGGCGGGGGTCAGACCGTCGAAGTACTGCACGGAATTGTAAAGAAGTTGTCGGGAAAGGGTTGGCGGCCCTACGCAACGGCTGGTTATCCGACCTCTCTAAATTCATGCGACCGATCACTAAACACACGCACGAACGCACCGACATACAAAACCCTACACTTACGCTCTCACACAAAACCACACACCCATAGAGAGACGCAAGCTGCCAGCAGCAACCAACACACAAGTTCATACCCAGAAGGAGACACAAATTGCTAGCAGCGAACAACACATATTTTCACACCTTGTTATCTATTTTTTGGAATACTAAGGCATGATTTATTATTATTACTAGAATGTATCTTTGAATAATTTAAACCATAGCAACTTAATTACTTGACATTTATATCCTGTCATTCATATTTTGTATTCTCTTGAAAAAGGCGTATACAGCCGAAACATGTAGAGTTTTTTAAATACATATATTTTGAAGTAATATACAGACCTTTAATCGCCTACTGTTTAGGTTTACCATATCATACCAAGGTCACGAAGTTATTATATATATATATATATATATATATATGAAGCGTTGTTCTTCGGAATATTTCGCCGCGTTTGGATGATTTCGTCCTGAGAAGGACAACTTTCTTCCTGACGTTTCGGTGACATCACTTTCACCTTTTTCTAGAGGATCTTCTCGTTGCAATGGTAACTTCAAGAGTGCGTTGATTTCCTGTGCCGCTCGTATTATATGGTCCCGTCGTAGTGGGGACGCGTGTCTGACTCCTCGTGATTGGTCCGTCGGTTGTTCTGTCGCTTTCGACTATTGGTCGATCGGTTTGCGTTCGGTCCGAGTTAGTATGACTGGGCTGTAGCAAGTTGTTCTCATTACGTCGCTTGTGTGTAATCTGCCTGTTGAGCAAGGCCGACTTCCATGTGTCAGGCAAACGCTGTCCGTCGTCACGTTTGTTCATACAGTTTTGCCGTTTCTCAATTTCTATTGCTTCTCTTATAATCCTGTACGTTAACCTCGTACTGCGTGCTATAGTTTTTGTGCCGTCAAAGTCGATAGTGTGCCCTGTCACGCAGTACGAGGTTAACGTACAGGATTATAAGAGAAGCAATAGAAATTGAGAAACGGCAAAACTGTATGAACAAACGTGACGACGGACAGCGTTTGCCTGACACATGGAAGTCGGCCTTGCTCAACAGGCAGATTACACACAAGCGACGTAATGAGAACAACTTGCCACAGCCCAGTCATACTAACTCGGACCGAACGCAAACCGATCGACCAATAGTCGAAAGCGACAGAACAACCGACGGACCAATCACGAGGAGTCAGACACGCGTCCACACTACGACGGGACCATATAATACGAGCGGCACAGGAAATCAACGCACTCTTGAAGTTACCATTGCAACGAGAAGATCCTCTAGAAAAAGGTGAAAGTGATGTCACCGAAACGTCAGGAAGAAAGTTGTCCTTCTCAGGACGAAATCATCCAAACGCGGCGAAATATCCCGAAGAACAACGCTTCAACAAACGACCGCGAAAACATTCGACGAAATATATATATATATATATATATATATATATATATATTAATACCCTTGCGTACCTCCTATCTGTTGTAATGGTATTTGTACAGACTTAACGCTTCGCTTACAACTACTTTATAATTTTGTTAAATAATTTGAAATAATTAAAATATAAAATAAATAAAATAATTGATCAACTGACAAAACCTTGTTTTAGGAATATCATTCGAGGCGATGGTGGTAAGGTATTATTCACTAGAGTTTGATTTATTTAGTAAAATTTCTGATACATTTGTTCCATTCTGGATCCGAAAGAGAGCACTTAGTTATGTAGAATGCTAAAAATATACAATCGGTTTCAATGAAATAGACTAAAAGTTAAAATGGACATATTACAGACATATTCAAGTTCATTATCAAATTTCTGTCAAAAAATAATCGAAACCAATTAACTAGTGGCAAGTTACTAAAATAATGATAGAATATAGTTTAAAAAACAGACTTACGTAATTTTACGGTCAAAGTCCCTGCCAAAATGCAAAGAATTATAAAAATGAAGAGCTTCATATTTATCCGATAAGAAATAAATGTAGTGTTAAAAATTAAGTAGGTATTGTGTCGTCTTGAAAAACACGTCTATTAATTTAATATTTTTAATAACACTCAAAGATTAAATATTAAATATAAAGAAAGGTACAAAAGAACGAATATATTTTTTATTATTATAATTTAACTATCACTTTTAATGGCTTGATAACGTCAATAACCTTTCGATAAAAATTTGTGCATACAAACACCAAATAAAATTAGTACAAGTAAATTATTATATCCTGTTGATAATGTTATTGAAAAATATGTGCAAACTTAGTAATTAATTTTTTAATATAAAAAAGGTACACATATTTGGAATATTATTGTCTAGTAGTTAGATATATTAGGTTTATTATGCCCACCATTTTCATAATTAAAGAATATAAATTCAATTCATACGAAACCAAAAAAGTATTAAGTATTCAGTCTTTAATTGTCATTAAAGTAAAAATACAAAAGATTAACAATACAAACAAATACATGCCGTGAGTTTTTCTTTTATCTATACATAGCCTATGTTCAGTTTCAAAAAGAACGCTTCAATGCATGGGAATGTTATGCAACCAACGTCGCTCGATTATGTGTTTCGACAAATATCAAAATCAATGTCAGTAATGTGCATAAACGAAATAACACTTTCAATATTTTAGCATTTGACATTTGTATGTATTCATCTAATTTAAATATATATATATATATATATATATATATATATATATATGAAGCGTTGTTCTTCGGGATATTTCGCCGCGTTTGGATGATTTCGTCCTGAGAAGGACAACTTTCTTCCTGACGTTTCGGTGACATCACTTTCACCTTTTTCTAGAGGATCTTCTTGTTGGAATGGTAACTTCAAGAGTGCGTTGATTTCCTGTGCCGCTCGTATTATATGGTCCCGTCGTAGTGGGGACGCGTGTTTGACTCCTCGTGATTGGTCCGTCGGTTGTTCTGTCGCTTTCGACTATTGGTCGATCGGTTTGCGTTCGGTCCGAGTTAGTATGACTGGGCTGTGGCAAGTTGTTCTCATTACGTCGCTTGTGTGTAATCTGCCTGTTGAGCAAGGCCGACTTCCATGTGTCAGGCAAACGCTGTCCGTCGTCACGTTTGTTCATACAGTTTTGCCGTTTCTCAATTTCTATTGCTTCTCTTATAATCCTGTACGTTAACCTCGTACTGCGTGCTATAGTTTTTGTGCCGTCAAAGTCGATAGTGTGTCCTGTATGTAGCACATGCTTAGCTAGGGATGATGTTGATTCTTGATTCTTCCCTCCGTACGCTGGCTTTACGGTTAGTATGCCCTATGTATGTTTGTTCGCATTCATAGCACGGTATTTCGTAGACCCCTTGGTTTTCTAGTTCTATCTTGTCCTTTGTATTAGGCAAAATGTCTTTTATTTTCCTGTCTGTCGACATTGTTAGACATTTTGCCTAATACAAAGGACAAGATAGAACTAGAAAACCAAGGGGTCTACGAAATACCGTGCTATGAATGCGAACAAACATACATACGGGCATACTAACCGTAAAACCAGCGTACGGAGGGAAGAACACAGAAATGCGGTAGCTAAAAAAGAATCAACATCATCCCTAGCTAAGCATGTGCTACATACAGGACACACTATCGACTTTGACGGCACAAAAACTATAGCACGCAGTACGAGGTTAACGTAAAGGATTATAAGAGAAGCAATAGAAATTGAGAAACGGCAAAACTGTATGAACAAACGTGACGACGGACAGCGTTTGCCTGACACATGGAAGTCGGCCTTGCTCAACAGGCAGATTACACACAAGCGACGTAATGAGAACAACTTGCCACAGCCCAGTCATACTAACTCGGACCGAACGCAAACCGATCGACCAATAGTCGAAAGCGACAGAACAACCGACGGACCAATCACGAGGAGTCAGACACGCGTCCCCACTACGACGGGACCATATAATACGAGCGGCACAGGAAATCAACGCACTCTTGAAGTTACCATTGCAACGAGAAGATCCTCTAGAAAAAGGTGAAAGTGATGTCACCGAAACGTCAGGAAGAAAGTTGTCCTTCTTAGGACGAAATCATCCAAACGCGGCGAAATATCCCGAAGAACAACGCTTCAACAAACGACCGCGAAAACATTCGACGAAATATATATATATATATATATATATATATTAATATAATGACAGTAAGGTCGTACAATAAATACCAAACCAAATGATAAAATATAGTGAAGCTGGTATATTAAATGGCCTCACTTTGATTCATCAAATTGATATAAAGACAGTGTGTAATTGCCCCTATTTTGGGTCGACAATTTGTAGAAAAGCTGACAAGGTGTAAATTCAAATGCAAAAGAATTACGTTAAAAATACCTATCAGTTGTAAATTAATGGGCAAGGTAATTTTTAAAATAATTCTAAAATAAATCCAAGTGTGGTTACAAATATTACCTAAAGATGGAGTTGTGTTTAAAACGTTATAGTTGTCGCCTGCGTATAATTCAAATTGTAAACAAACGTACATAAAGGATATATACTTAACCTATACAGCTTTTTCCTCGTACAAACTCTTGTTGTTTATTTCTTAAGAGTAATTTTGTTATATGTCCGGCTAGCAGAAGAATGAGACTCTATTTAGTGCTTAATAAAGATGTTAATTGTGCGGGATCGGTACTCATTAGAATATGTGAAAAAGGTGGTAAACAAGTTATTAAATAATTGAATATTCTGGATGTAAAATCTACTAAATAAGACGAGAAAGTAATGGACTAATGTAAATGGTTTAATATAAGTATCAAATAATCAAGTAAGTGGTTGACATGATAATAGTATTAATATTAATTTGCATAAAGTCACGTGATCATTTGAATTCAATAAAATCTAGGTTAAGTTATGATTTTCTATGATAACGATCTAAATTTATTTATCTAATTTAAACTATTTTAAAACTAAAATCAAAGGAACTGTATTCTTCTAATTCTTTCAAAGTATTCTAATTGTAAATTAACCTATTAGGCATACTTATAGTAATATCAACGATAGTGTTTTTATAAAATAAACTTATTCAAAATATTTAAAATTTTTAGGAGAAATAAATAAATAATACTCAAGATGGAAACAGTTTGGAAACAGGAGGCTAGGTGTTCGTTTGAAATTCCAAAATTCGGAATGCAGGACTCGGACAGCGGGCTTTCTGACGGCGTCCCTGTTAATGCTTCAGTTAGTTCGTATGGCGTTTCTGGGAAAATGTTAATTTCGTTTTTATAATGGACTGGAAGGTTCGTGGATACGGAAAATACGTAGAACTCAATTTCAGAGCGGCACTTTTTGAATACGTCGGCGTGTTTTCGGAATTTTCAACATCATGACGCCAACTATCGTTTGTTTTGAATGCTGGCTCTCATTCGTATTTCTTGTATGTATTCATTTAATCTCTTTAAAAATATTAGTAAAAGTAATAATTTATTGACACTTATCGTGTTGATATTTTACAAAAACTATATATTTTATTTTATTTTATAAATAATTGTCATCTGAATGTCAAAAGTTTCATATTATGCCTATTCTTAATTGTGATATTTCCCGCTATATTCAGTTTTGAATCTGTACAGTTTTTCATAAAATATGTGTGACATTATTTAGCAATCAATTAAGTTAAAAATCTTCGGTAACACAAAATATTGAAGTAAAATGACTTTAACAAATTAGTACATAGTAAATAAATAAATATGAGATTTAAATTTAAGCAATTAAAAACGCGAAATTAACTTTATTGATGTGACAGGTGAAAATGCAGTTCCAAATATATCTTAAGTTCTAATATTAACATTTTAACTTTAAACGATCTGTATTTTGTAAATCTCGGAAATCCTTATGTGTAGGCTTGACCTACCACAATATATATATATATATATATATATATATATATATATATATATATTGTTGTGGGGCAGAATTACCCCTTCATTTCAGCTAACTGCGAAAGGAAATACAGAAATAACATGTAATAGAGTGGTTAAAATTGGCGAATATAGTTTGTAAAATTAGTATCGAAGTGTAAATAAATTAATATTACGATAACTTTGAATATTTATAATTAATTTACATTTATTTCAAAATTTACTTTTTATTATTTATTTAATTGTCATTTTTATAATTTAAATTATTAGCGCGAAATTACAGATATCTAATTTATCTACATTAAAAATTTGTATCGATACTAGTTAGACACGCCCACATTTCAAATGTAAACTAACCCGCGAAACGGTTATTTTATTGTCACACAGAACACAACCCTACATTTAAATACCCTGGTCAACCATTTGAAAATTATTATTTTAATTTTGTTCATAAGTTGGAAATAATACATTTTCTATATTTATATTATTATAATTTGTAATTTGAAGTAAAATTCGTGGCTATTTTACAAAAGTAAAATAGGCTTTGAATGAAATAATTGCCATTGAGCGTCGGTTATAAAATTTTGATTAGAAGTGCTTAAAAAAAGTGTGACTCCAAATTTAAAATTAAATTAAAGCAGAAATACCTGAGTTAAAAATTTATAAGTGACCACAAAAGTTAAACAATAATTTGGGGCTACTTTTGAGATATATTTGAAGGCGATACCAGCAAAGTACGGTCAGAAATCGTTCTTAGCATTTTTTAATCGAACACCGGTCCGAGGGAAGATCCCACGTCGTAGGAGCACGCTCATAGCCGGTCGAGAAAACTTGAAATCTCCATACTCTGAAAGCACGACGAATCGACCAATATTCATCCATACCATCAAGATTCCTGCCTTAGACGATAAAAAACAGTTCTTATTAATAAAAATTATTTCAACTAAAGACTCTTTTAAAACGATTTACATTTAAAATATTTTTCTTAATAAACAAATAAAAATCCTCATAATCTTACTTGAAAATTACATTCCAACATTATTGATAATTGTGAAAGAACTTTGATTTGATACAAACTGTAGTACTTACCTAGATATATTTGTTCTATAATTTATAACGTAACTCACTTGAAAACATTCTAACCATTAAAACATAACCCTATTTATTTTCTTGATTCACACGTGTACGCAATTATAATTTTATTATTTGTCGTTAGGCACGTTACATGTTATTGTGTAAAGAAACCTTATTTAAAATAAACTTTTATATACATTTCTTTAAATCAAATCTTTTATTTATCTATGTTTAGCTGGAGAAAACTAAGTTATTTTGTTATACAATTCACTACCATACACTTAAGGGAAAACCTATCGACGAGGAGCCTAGACAGTCAACTTTGTTATAAATTTAGTACTCTTCGACGACCTAGCCGCTTAAACTGAAATCATATGAGGAGCGCTGGTGAACGTGTGTAATAGGTTTTTAAGTAAACCAAGGCGCCCAATCTATAGTATAATTCCTATACTTTACAATTTTAATATTATCATAAATCACTGAATATCTACTATTATTATCTTCTTTTATTATTATCAAATTATTAATTATATCACTCAGTTCATCAGCGTATTTTATCAATTTTCGCCCAACCGTGGTGGCATTACATTACAGAGAGAGCGAGTATTTTATCATATATATATATATATATATATATATATATATATTGATGTACTATCCAGAGTGGTGTAATTTGAATAAGAGTAATATACATAAAATAAAATAAAAAGTTATAATATATATATATATATATATAGATATATATATATATATATATATATATATATATATATATATATATATATATATATAAATATATAATATATAGGGATAGGAATTTCCTTTAAAAACTACCAGGAAGGAGTTAGGTTGCGGAATTTGTGTCAATCGTAGCTTTGTAGGTTGGTGATACGTAGGATATATCTTTGGGTATGATAATTATACTTTATTTAATATTTTTTCACTAAATTCTTGGAACACTTTTTAGGATATGTCGACGCGTGCAAATTATTTTAACCAACGACGCTAACTCTCGTTTGTTTTATATCCAGGCTTCTTATTCGTGATTCTTGTTTGTACTTTTTAATTTAATATAAAATAATTATAAATGAGTAATTTACTATAACAAATCTTTTGGAGATTTTACAAAAATAATAAATTTAATTTTGTGATACAAAAAATTATATTTGAAATGTACAATCTTTAGCTAGATACCTGTATTAAGTTGGGATATTTCCCGCCGTAAACAATTCAAATAGGTACAGCTATATCCAAAGTATATGTCTATAAAATATTCAATCAATCAAGTTAAAAATCTTCGGTAATACAATATTATCAATGAAAATGACTAAAGCAAATGACTAAAAGAAATTAATAAAGTTTATGATACACATTTAATGAAACACATTTAATTTTATGAAATGTGAAATATACAGTTCCAACAAATCTTATCTTCTAAATTAATCTAATAAGCTTTAGAATTGTCCTGTATTTTTGTTCCAGGGCCTCTTATGAAAATGGGTATGCCCCACTACAAAATATATGGGAGATTCAATTAGTTGGCCATTTAAGGTTTGGTTTTACTTCAAAATGTATATGTTTAAAACAATCTTACATGTTTCGGCATATGATGCCTTTTTCGAAGAAATTTGAAATATAAATGACGGTATATTAATGTCATACAATATATCTGTAGTTTACATGGATCAAATATTCAATGATACATTCAAGTTCAATAATAATAAATCATGCCTTGGCATTCTCTAAACACTAAGACAACAAAAACGGTGGAATGGCAAGCTATGAGTTATTATTATGTCTGCGCCCGTGGAGCGGCTTAAGATCTAGATACGGAACTGCCAGCATGATAAATTTTTAAATATGTGATGTTGCTTTTATGTCTCAGAATATTTTATATTTAAGTAATTGTTTATTAGTTTTTAATATGTGAGCTCCAGTTATGTTAGTTTTTCCTGTTTTATTATTTATTTGTTATTTATTCATTAATTATTTTTTTAGTTTAGTTATGTATTCTCTTTTCTTTATGACTTGTAATTAGCCTATCTTTGTTGATGTAAAGTGTCTGTGTGTTCAGTTTGGTCATTAGTAATATATAATCATCTCCCCATCTTAGCTTTGGTCATCTTAGTTTTTTTTTTTTTTTTTTTTAAGAACACCGAGCTTCTATTATCCTACATTAAATGTTATTTTTTTCGTCGACGTACCTTGGGTATGTTAATATTGTTATCTTTATATAAACAGAGCATTTTACCTCTACCTAGTCTTATATGCATGTTCTTAATAATCAGTTCATTTGTAGCTTCAGTTTTTGTATAAGTGGGTGATTAAGAGTTGGTTTTTGTGTTAAGGGTGGTATTAAGTATATTGTTGGTATCAAAATATTCATTAGTTATAAAATTGGTTATAGAACCTTCTATATACATTAAGTTATAAATGTTAGCATATATAAATGAATATTGTAAAGTTATACTGGTGTTCTGAGTGTAAATGTACCTGTGTTTTGCTTGTATGTTGTTGATTGTATAAGTGTGATATAAATTTTTGGTTGTATATGTGTTCATATTTAGTTTATTTCTCCCCATCATCAGGGTTTTGAAATGGTTATCCTCTTGAGCATTCTTTATTAAAAAACTCTGATAAGCTTTATCTTTTATTAGGCATTGGTAGTATGCATTTATTCTATTTTTGAATCTAAGCGGTTTGTAAGGCTTTTGGTCAGATAAAGTTTTGATTGTATTTTTGTTATGTGCATTGTTAATACATACTTGTGTTCCCTAACAGATCCTTGAGTTCCGGCTTCAGTTGACTTATTTTTATGTTATTAATGATCTCGAATTTTCGTTTTATAATTGTTATTAATTTTTCATTAAAAGTATCTAATTTTTGTTGAATCCGCTCTTCCATTTTAGTTTGGCTTTCTGCTAATCCTTTTATTTCTCTTTTAATTTCGTCTTTGTCTGGTTTTACTTCAAAATGTATATGTTTAAAACAATCTTACATGTTTCGGCATATGATGCCTTTTTCGAAGAAATTTGAAATATAAATGACGGTATATTAATGTCATACAATATATCTGTAGTTTACATGGATCAAATATTCAATGATACATTCAAGTTCAATAATAATAAATCATGCCTTGGCATTCTCTAAACACTAAGACAACAAAAACGGTGGAATGGCAAGCTATGAGTTATTATTATGTCTGCGCCCGTGGAGCGGCTTAAGATCTAGATACGGAACTGCCAGCATGATAAGCAAATGTACAGATATTTAAATAATATATATTTATATAACAGCAACATATATTGATGATAAATTGCAAATCGTTACATAATTAGGTTATAATATATACTGCTTAGATTTTTTATGTAATTTTTGTTATTAATTTTTTTTTTCCTGTTTAATATTAATAATTTCTTTAATTTCCCTTTTCATTGTGTGTTATTCTTTTGTTCTTTACCGATTATCCGTGTGTTTTCAAAATCGAAATGGTGATCGCGTTCTAGTTTGTGTGTAAATAAAGCAGTTTTGTCTGTTTTAGAGTATTTGTGGTCTTGTATTCTTTTGTATAAATTTTGTTTAGTTTGGCCTCTGTAGTAACTATCGCAAGTAGAGGGACATAGCCGATTCTAGCACCTCCTCATGTTGTACCTCCTCATTGCCCTTGACCTTGCATGTGGCACAGCTCAAGGGCAATGTGGAGGTTCTACATGAGGAGGTGCTAGAATCGGCAATGTCAAGGTGAAGGTCAAGGTCAAGGTCAAGGTGAACCTGTGGCACAGCTCAAGGGCAATGAGGAGGTTCTACATGAGGAGGTGCTAGAATCGACTATGCCAGGTCAAGGTCAAGGTCAAGGTGAACCTGTGGCACAGCTCAAGGGCAATGAGGAGGTTTATAGAGAACATGTTCCATTAACTTTTAATAAGCAGCAGTAGATTCTATAAGTACATATAAATAAATTTGCGGAGGATAGTAGATTTAGTAAAGAAGTTGGTTCTACAATTAAAAGTAAGCTTGAGGAGGTCCCCACACTCGAAATCGTGCTAAAGCGCAGGTTTACCGATGAGAGGTTTATAAAGATACAGTTGGTGTTTGCCAGCGGCAGTTCATAGGGGTTACTATATGAATCCAGCGATGTAAAGAAGTCAGTATATATATAATGGGAATGGTGAAGCGTAAGTGTGGCTGTGATCGTTTAGATAGTTTAGAAGAAGGTGAATTAAGAATTGTTAGTTCTAACGAAGAACATTTTAATAAGGTAATGGAGAATCAAGTGCTTGATCCTATTATGGAAAATATTATGGAAAAGTGGGAAAAATGGATAGTTTTTGACAAATGTTCTGAAAAATTTGTTTGCGAATCTTCATGGAATTTACATCTAGTAGCAGAGAGCATATATTTTTTAAATAAAGGTCATTCAAAGTGAAAGTGAAGTCATTTGCCATGTTAATTTATCTTTTTTATTTTAGACTAATAACGATGAAAATCAATTTTATTGTTTTGAAAATGTTAAATTCGACGGGATGATATCACTGGAAAGACGACTGGACGTTAGACGACTATCGGAGTCAGTTGAATTACCTTCTGCAGTTCCATATACTTCTGCGGTACGACCCCAACCTCATACTGTTGAAGTAGGTGTTGCAGCAGAAGTTAATCCAGCTGCTTTCCTGTTACAATTAACTACCGTTCCACCTTTGCAACCTCCTCCTTATTTGCCTAAAGAGGAGTACTATAAATTGGATAGGGTACAACGACACCAACTAACTGCCCAACGATGTATGTACAATTTAATTACAATGACGACCACAAGACGAGAACATACTACGAGGACCGAAAGACGACGACGAGGACAAAATACAAAACAAAATACTTATGTTCCGTTTCCCTTTACAACTTCTAGTACTGGTGCTCGAACGTCGAATCTGCGAGCACTGCTCACTGACAATACAGTAGGAAGTAACAGAATGTGCGGTGGTACAAATGTGACACAAGAGGCAGTATTACCACAGTCAAGAATACCACGATTGATCTATCCACAGAATCTGTAGTATTCGTGTCTATGGAGAGTCAGACTTCTCATTTTTCAGCGTCCGAGGCTCAAATGAATGTTTCTGGCTCCCTTACTGAAGCACCTGCAATTACTATTCCTCAACCAGCAGTTGAATTAACTGAGCTTCCTCTACCATCACTTGAATTAACTGAGCTTCCTCAATCCCCAATACTTTCTATTTCCACCAACGCTAATATTTCTGAACACTTTCCTTCCAGTGCTTCTCCAGCTCCTCCTCCTTCAAATGATTCTCCAGCTCCTCCTTCAAATGATTCTCCAGCTCCAACTTCCAATGCTTCTGCGTCGTTGTTTGCTTCACAATTCCACTGTGGCCAAGAACAACCATCCCAACTCATTGCAACTACCTCTGCGAATTTTAAACAGTTTTCTAACATGTGTGTTAGTTATTTGGAGGGAAATTCGTCAGCGGTTAGTATCCTTCAGCAGGTGATCTCGCTAAAAGAGCAGGTTAGCGATAAAACATTAGAGCAGGACAAGGTTCTTCATTTCCTTAATAGTGTCATCTTTCCAACCGATGACAGAATTCTAGCCCTCCAAACGGAAAGGAAGAATCTGCTAAATCGACTTAGAAGCTTGATTGATGACATGATTGATTATCGAAAATAATTTCCGTCACATTGATTTGTATTTTCGATAATTATTTGTTTCATTCGTCAAGTTTCATGAGCGACACTACACTGAAAAAAAAACTAAAAAAAAAAAAAAAAAAATTTGTTTTATTTCTAATATTAAGTTAATCCTAAACAGATAATATAATGCACACGGAGATATCATTATTCAGTCGTTATTGTGAAGTCGAATCGATTATGTCGATGGAATCGAGTGGAGCTGAACCAAATATTGTACAATTGGAACCGCAAGAATTATCCCTACAAGTGCACAACTATGATTCCAAATCAATTACGAAGAGTTTTATACGACAGAGTAGCCTCTTCAGTGGCTCATGTAAGCGAGGATTAATTGTGGGACCTTCTGGGTGTGGCAAAACAAATGCCTTTTTAACCCTATTACTTCATCCGAACGGGTTTCGCTTCAAAAATATTTACATCTGCTGTAGATCTCTTCATCAGCAAAAGTATGAATACTTAAGAAATATATTGAAAAATGTTCCTGAAATTGGTTACCACGAGTATGCTGATGTTAATAACATGCCTACTCCTAACCAAATGGCGGATTATTCTCTCGTTATCTTTGATGATATACCACCTGCCGACTTGAATATCGTCAAAGAGTTTTTCTCTTATGGTAGACACCGAAATTTAGATTGTTTTTATTTAATGCATATTTATGCATTATTTAAACATATTTAAATATTTATTATTTAAACATATTTATGCATTATTTAAACATATAGTGCGGTCCCAAAGCAACTTATCAGAGATAATACCAATCTGTTAATACTATTTCGACAAGACGGTACAAATTTGAAACATATCTATAATGATCACATTCATGATTTAAGCTATGAACAACTTCTAAACATCTGTAGAATGTGTTGGAAGAAATCGTTTGGTATGCTGTTTATTGATAATGATTCTGTATTTAATGATGGAAGATATCGTTTAGGTTTTGATACTTACATACACCTATTAACAGATTAATGAGGCTGAGAAGAGTTGACATATTTCTCCCCATCGTATACAATTTGATGTGATTTAAGTTTATATGTTTTAATTAAGATGAGTTTGTAACGTACATTAGGGTTTAAAACATGTATTACTGGAATATTTATATCAGTCTACAAGTATTCGTTATAGAGTATATATGGAAAATAAAATAATAAGAGATTTAATACAAGCTCGCGAAGCTCTTAAACAAAAGTTAAGAACGTTACGGGCTGACATTGCACAATCTCAGAGAGAAACAAATATTCTGTAGGCGCCCATAGCAAAACCACTACTTGAAATCGCTAGCAAATTAGCTCCCAGTAACATAACTCGAGGACGAACTAATTCAGCGGACGCTTCTAAAGAAGTAGAAGAATCTTGGTCAGACATCATACCAGAAAAATCTTATGTGACAATACGTCAATTTTACGACAACAAAGTACATCGCGTAAACGACATCAGCGACACGTGTCATGGTTCAGCCCATCCACTCATTCTTCTCCGACAAAACAACGAAGTGTGTATCTCGCCGGAACACCTCCACGAGAAACCAGTCTTACAAATTCACCAGATGTGAAAAAAAAAGATTCGAATGTCTGAGACATTCAGCCAGCCCACATTTATAGAAGATAAATACATCGGGGACCAATTGCCAGAGACTCCAAAGGGTGGTGATGAAGAGGAGGAACGAAGTGATTAATTAGATTCTAGTGAAAGCCTTGTGTTAGATAAGCCAAGGGCTCACGCTCTATCGCTTTTGAAAACGCGTCCGTCAAAGTCAATAATTACTAATAAGTCGTTAAATAAGACTCTGTTAGAAACGGATGTAGTTAAGGCAGCACTAAAAGATCATGACCCCGCTATACGGCCTTATCTTATGGGGTTAATGACGGATGAGAAAGAAGAATTCGATGAGAAGTATGGTGTACACGAAGTTGATGGTGACCTAATGATTGGAAGCGCAAATGTTAGGTTTGATGGAACCAACATTATCATCGGTGAATTTACTTATAGGGCTACTAAGGGATTACTAGAGCTACTGTTTATGAAGAGACCGGGAAAGTTTCAATATGCTGACGCTAAGAATTATAAATTCATTTTAAATGATACTAATGCCGCTCGAGTAAATATGCAGCAAGTAAATATTATAAATATACCACAATTATTAAGCCTATTGTTCAAGGAAAAAAACCAGAAGTTTGGTGGACCCGCACTTGGAAAACAGGATTGGGTTTATCAAAAAAATTACCGTTGCGAAAGATCTTTGTTCCTAAGAGTATAGTGGAATATAAGTATTGGGATGATACAAATGAATTGTGCGACAGATTGAAGTTACTGATGGCGTCCAAGGATGCCGTGCATACTGGTCATGATAACGAAATCACCGCAATAATTGAGGAATTGCAGGAATCAAAAATAATTAAATAGGTTGAGCAGCATAGTTATAAGGCAGTTAGTATATCGACACCGATAGAGTATTACGATGACAATAGATAAATTTGGAAGACACGTACATAAACATATCGTCAGAAGACATTTAGCGGAAGAAGATGCAGTAGCAAATTTTTTGAAACACCCTAAATTCAAGAAGGAATTGGAAAAGCATATATTACATGTTCGTCCTCCAAAAAGGGAACCTCCAAAATATGTTTTTCAACTGCAGAGTAGTGGACGTATTGGCAAGGACGCATATTACCTTATAACTCCAGCGCGTCAAAAGCAAACGCAGATATATAGGAATAAACTATACAGTGGAAAGATTATTGCAGTTAATTATTCCGACGATGAATTAGTGAGACTGTCCGTTAACGCTCACAGCATCGCTCTCATATTCTGCAGTATCAATAGACATCAACGCGGAATTGCGATTGAAGTACATTGGTCCATATCCTGTACCGAAAGAAATAGAGCCAGTGTTTGCAGAAGTAGTCGTCGAAGAAAATGTCATCTTAGACGACGGCGAGTCATAATAAAAGGACTACGAAACTTATTACAGATCGATCTGGTTGAAATGATACCTTATGCACGAGAAAACGATAATTTCAAATATCTTTTCGTATGCATAAATTCATTTTCAAAGTTTGCGTGGGTGATTCCAATAAAAAATAAAACAGCAGCAGAAGTGTCAGCGGCTATGGAATCCATACTTTCCTCAGGAAAGAAAAACATTCCAAGCGATCATGGTAAAGAATTTTTTTAACACGCAGTTTAAGAAGATCATGGATAAGTATAACATTAATCACTACACCACTTACTCTAATTTAAAAAGTTCTATTGTTGAGCGTTTTAATAGAACGATTAAAAATAAAATGTGGAAGGAGTTTAGCTTCAATAGTAACTACCGGTGGGTTGGTATGTTGCAACAGTTGGTGAACATTTACAACAATACAGTTCACAGAACAACGGGATACAAACCTGTCGCAGTAAACCAAAGGAATGCAAAAGCAATTCGAAAATCGGTGTACAGTCACATCAAAATTGGTGACCCTAGAATTAGTAAATTTGAAGTGGGAGATCATGTGCGTATCAGTAAGCATAGACACATTTTTTCAAAAATGTATACTCCGAACTGGACCAATGAAATATTCACGATAAGCAAAGTCCAGAATACATATTCGAGAACGTATATATTGCAAGACTCTCAAAAGCAGAATGTTCTCCGAGGTTTTTACGAAGAAGAATTAAAAAAGGTTCGACATCCAGATGTTTATCTGGTTGAGAAAGTTATACGTCGAAAAAAGAATCAAGTCCTTGTCAAATGGTTGGGTATGCCTGCATCACACAACTCCTGGATATCTAAGGATAATGTATTGTAGAACGTAATTTTCGAATGAAATTAGGGAAATAATAAAAAAATAAATAAATTATAGTGTTTTATTTTACAAGAAGTAGTAATACAGTTCAGAGTACACATGAAACAGTTATGAGAGCAAATTACAAAAAATAAATTAAAAAATTAAATACAGTGTTATATTTCTTATAAGTTATGACACAGTTCAATGTATGCATGTTATGAGGTAGTACAGTTTAAGAAGCATACATATGAGAGAGCTAATTAAAAAAATAGATTAAATACAGTGTTTTATTTTACAGAAGTAATAATACAGTTCAAAGTACACATAATGGAAAAAGTACAGATAGGAAAGCAAATTAGGAGCTAAAGTCAGTTGTAGGTTGGTAATCCATCAATTCGGAAATCAATTTCTGCAAATTTGCTTCGCGTTCTAATTCTTCCATTTTATAATGACCCCACGCTAAGGTAGAAGCTCTATCTGGGTGAATATATCGTTTATCATCTTTTGATGTGAGCGCTACTTTATTTCGCAATTCGGTGTAAATCGTGTGAAAATCTGATCGAAATACGTCCATCTTCCGCATAAGAGTTTCATTTTCTTAAACTACACTTCTATAATCTGCAACGGACAATTTCTTATCAATAACATATTTTTTGACTCCTTTCGCCGTCTTCACCGTTTTATTTTGGACTTTCAAGCAATAAGTTTTGGCACCTGTACCATAGAAGCATTCAATAATACCTCCGCCGTATTCATCCTTCATTTTACCGAGCCTAGGTGAACTGCGTAGTATTCCGAATAAGTTCCCTTCAGCAAAAGTTGAAGTATCAAACATATCTAAATTATTTTTTATATTATTATATACATTATAATTTCGTACACTTATAATTAGGGAATCTGTGTCTGTGTAGAGCAGTGTAATGTCCGAATCATACAAGGTTTAAGGAAGGTATAGAAAAAGTGATACATTATCTTTTTAGGTATTTCCGGGATTGTGAATCCTACGTACACAGGCTTTACATAATCTACTCGAACTTGAGCCAATTCGATAGCTGTTAACGTGTTGCAAAATACTTTACTGGATTTAAAATTTGGCTTTGCAATATATGCCTCCGCACCCAATCTGTTTCTAATTGTTTCCAATTTAATATTAACGTGATTTTCAATATTTTCCATAGTTTTTCCAAATATGCTATTCACCATTAACTTGTAAAACTCTTTGTAGAATGCATTCGTCGATTCACTTCGTTTCTTTGAATTAAAATTAATATATCCCATAAACCAATTACTTTTTTTAAGCTTAATTCCGCGTCGAATTCCACTTAGTTTCAAACCATTATTCAAACATTGTTTTAAAGTCGTATAGTGAATAATGTAATTCGAATTATTTGAAAGATTTGGAATCAATTTAGGATGTTTAGAATTTGGTGGTATAACGTGTTCCGGACAGAAGGGATACTCATTGTGGAGGTCGTAAAGAGCTGTTGGATATTCTAAATCTACTTCGAAAACGTACCCTCTATCCCCATCGCCTTCCAAGGTTTGAACATCCAGCATCATTAACTCCTCATTCGTTAACAATTCAAATTCACCGCTAGGTAATTTGGACGTCATAGCATAACCATACAAATTCGTCGCATCGAGATATAATATATATTTCTTGGGTTCTGATGGATCAAATTGTGATAAGTATTCGTTATTTGCCACCTCTATTCTTTTAGAACACATACTGACACTTCCACGTATGCCCTGTTTGAAAAAATGAAACATATCCACATCTGTTAATAATTCTAAATTGACGTCTGTCATTCGTAGCATCGCTTCCCAGCCTGGTGCCGTAAAATAGTGTGCTGGATCTAACTTGTAATTGTCCATACAAATATTTCGAAAATTTTCGAAAACATATGCAAGTAGCAAAACATCAGATCGTAGATATATATCACTATATTCCCCAAGAGATTGACAGCCGAATAAATCCCACACTCGAACGGCTCTACTATAATCCTCATCACTAATTTCGCTATCAGATAATATATCATAAAATTTGTCTTTACTGGGCAAATCTGTCACAGATAGACTTTCGAATGATGTGACATAGTTGTATGGAAAGACGCCCTTTCGTCGTAATAAATTAAATTTTTCACCCATATAATATCTTGACATTTCTCGACACTGAGAATCCTCTAAATAAGATTATAATTTATCTAAAGAAGAACTCATAAATCGAAATGAATCTAAAAGTCCCAATTTATGGAAGACTTTCCTCTTCTTACCATTACAGTCAATTCTATCGCCAACATATACTTTCTTAGAAAATGATATATACTTTTCTTTATTTTGGGCAATAACATCTATTTCTTCCTTATCCAATGCTAAGGATTTTACAAATAAATGTGTATCGTAATTCGATAAATTGTGCATTATGATTGGAGTATAGCGAGGTTCTTTGTAATTTATATTGCATACCATGTGTGCTGCACCTCGATATAATCCAGTCATGTGATCATGGTCGCATTCTTTATCATTCACATCTAGTGCTTTTTCACAAATATGACAACTTCTCGCTTGATCATAATTATAACACTCTTCATCAGTGAAGCGTTTTATTTCCAAAATTTTACTCAAATAGTTTTTATATAATAATTTTACATCACTTTCCAACTCTATCATGAACGTTTTAGATGCATTTTGTCCACGGTATGTGCATAATTTACACAAATTTTCATCGAACGAACATTTTATATAATAAGCGAAAGAATGTGGCTGATGTTCGAAACATTTCACACTATAAGGTTTTACATGATCCGGTTCTACCATATCGATAGGTTTTAATATTGCCTCAAAATCAGCGTACACAACAAAAGGAACTCTTAACTGTTTTTCAAATTTTTCAAATTTTAATATATTTTCCGGAACTTCTTCGCCATATTTGTTCGTCTTCAGATTCATAGTTGGAAACACCGCCTTCACCTGCTTACAATCTTCATGTTCATGTCTTTGTAATTTTTCTAACGATGTGAAAAAAAGTTGAACATCCTTCACAAATATATTTTCGGTAACCACGCTGTGATTTTTGAGCCGAAACATGTCGAGACAAGTTCTTAATCCAACAATAGTGTAAGTTCCCTTCTTTCGCGCAAAGAAGTAATAAATTAATATGAGTCATTTTCCTTTGCTTCGTAAAATATAAAGGTCCCAATACATCATGCACCGTCACAGCACCATCGAAATACTCCTCAATACCATATACGTTTACAGATATATTATTCTTTTCTTCAAACTTAAAACAATGTCTTTTAAATGGACAAGGAAATCTAAACCAGTAAAATCAGCCACGGTATCATAATGGGGATAGGAAGAAGGTCTTTGTGGAAGTCCACCTGGCACTCTTAACGATGAAGTAATCGCCCAAGCGAAACATGCATTGTCAACATTTTGAATATTTATAATGGCCTTCTTCTTCTTTATTGATGGTGGTAAGTCCACATAACTTGATCCTCTCATAGGATTGTATTTATTTATGTTCACTTCCAAATGTATAATATTGCTCAAAGTCCAACCTGAAATATAATCAGAAAGACGTAAATAACTATAATAATATAAGTTTATACAATTTTACCTGAACTACGCTTTTGGAATTCGGTCATTTTATTCTTAATTTCATCAATATACTCATTGTACAAGCTATATAAACCACTGCCTTGCGTTATGATTTTGTTCATAGTATTAAATGATTTGATTTCCACATTCTCTTTTGTCAGCAAATAATACATACCATATAATTCAAAATTTATTTTAATCGAATTATGTACATGTACGACACTCTCTATTAATGTCAACACCTTTTCTCTGATGTTATTTGAAAATTCTTCAATATCAACGTATATTTGAGGCGAATCAGATATTTGATAACTTACTATATTTCCTGCGAATGTGGATACACTTCTTCTTACACCATCGTCAACTATTACAAACGGTTTATTTCGATGCGTGGCACTACGAATATGTGCAGTATAACAATTCTTCTCCACGTATACAGCACAGATTTCACATTTCCATAAGTCTGGATTGTTATCACTGATTTTTATTCCCTTGCCTTTGCTCGATTTCTGTTATCTTCACGAGAAAATTGTTTACCACAATACTCACAATCAAACATCTTAGGTTCTTTAAATGAACACTTTGAAATAAACTGCTGCAATGAACTGTTGCTGGCATACACCAACAGTCTCTTTATAAACCTCTCATCGGTAAACCTGCGCTTTAGCACGATTTCGAGTGTGTGGACCTCCTCAAGCTTACTTTTAACTGTAGAACCTACTTCTGTACTACATCTACTATCCTCCGCAAATTTATTTATATGTACTTATAGAACCTACTGCTGCTTATTAAAAGTAAATGGAACATGTTCTGATTATATTTATTTATCAGATCTTCAACTCCATCGCTGTACTACTACTACTACTGTATTTAACTAACACTAATAATGGTCATCTTAATTATCTTCAAAATCACTGATATTATCTAGTTCTGCTGAAGTATCACTGTCTCTATTTCAAAAATATCGTCGAAAATTAGTACTTCATCATTATTTTCTTCATTATCATTATTTTCTTCATCATTACTTTCTACTTCTTCTTCCTCACTTTCCTTATCTTCACCAATACTATTAAGATAAAATAAAACAAATTTTATGAATTTCACTTTTTAAATCTTAATAGTTATAATGGAATTTCATCAAGTAAAGGCCGAAACAATCATATATTCACCAATACTTTCCAAAATATGTTGCATTATTTCATCTTCTTCCTCTTCTGTTAACTCACTCACAGAAAAAATATACTTTCTATGTAATAGTTCCATAATATTGTTAAGGGATACACTATTTGCGAATACGTTCCCCAAGTTTCTTAAATAGCACCTTAAACTCCCTCCACTAGTCGTACCCTTGACCTTGTTGTACCATTGACCTTGTTGTGCCCTTGTCGTACCCTTGACCTTGTCGTGCCTTTGACCTTGTCGTGCCTTTGACCTTGTCGTGCCTTTGACCTTGTCGTGCCCTTGACCTTGTCGTGCCCTTGACCTTGTCGTGCCCTTGACTTTGTCGTGTCCTTGACCTTGATATGACCTTGATATGTCCTTAATATGACCTTGCATGACCTTTACCTTTACCTTGACCTCGACAGAGCCGATTCCAGCACCTCCTCATGTAGAACCTCCTCATTGCCCTTGACCTTGACCTTGACCTTGACCTTGACCTTGACATAGCCGATTCTAGCACCTCCTCATGTAGAACCTCCTCATTGCCCTTGAGCTGTGCCACATGCAAGGTCAAGGGCAATGAGGAGGTACAACATGAGGAGGTGCTAGAATCGGCTATGTCCATCTACTATCGCAATCGCGATATGGTATTTTACAGATGGCATGTGTTTCTCGATTTTTTTTTTATTTTGTGTTTTAGTTTTGCAAATAGATGTTTATTAGTATTACTAAGTTTATGTGTTGTAGCTATATCATATTTTTTTAAAGTATATTTAATTTTTTCTGATAATTGTGGAACATATGGAAGCGTGATATATGTTGTTTCATTGTTTAAATTGTTATTGGTGTCTGAAATCTTGTCTCTTTGGTGGATTCTTTTTTTAATTATTTGGTCTATAAGTTGTGGTGGATAGTTATTATCTGTTAAGATCGTTTTAATTTTCTTGATGTTATCTTTTCTGTATTGAGTATGATAGTTTTACTGCCCTATCAGTTAGATTATTTATAATAATTTTATTGAATACTGTAGGTACCACTCAAATGCACCTACAGTGCATTTTAATGATCAAATTAACTTATCAACATTTGGGAAATGACCCTTTATGTATCATATACTCTGTGTAGTGCATGTGCTGCACAGGTAACGTCTAACATATTGAGATAAGATTGCTTTAATGACTTCCCTGTTTTTAACATATAAGCTGCCGCATCAGTCATAAATAACAGCATCTTGTCTTTATAGTTGCTATCCGATGACAAAATATTATGAATACATTGATCAATTATTTCTGCAACTGTTTCATCATTTACGACTAGCAATATTTTAGTTGCAACTAAGTATGATTGGTATGAAGTTGCCGGATGAAGAATACCTAAAACTACATTTAACACATATCGTCCTATTACATCCGTTGTTACGTCTGCACTTACCGAAAAATAATGACCAGATAGGTTGGTTCGTATTTTTTCAATGGTTCTTAAATAACGTTTTGGTAGTGGTATTTACGTAAAGTAGATGCATCTGGTATATGACCATCAGTATATTTTGTAAGAAACCTCTTGAGGACTGGATTGTTAAGCTTTTTGAATGGGATATTGGCCGTCATAAAAGCTTCACACAGTTCTTCGTTAAAAGTGTCAAGTGTAGATGGTCATATGTTATCTTGATGAGTTTTCGAAGCAACATGTCTCTGCACATTACGCTTTTGTGGACGCCTTAAACTTAATGAACTGGCACAGCAATATATCTCGATATCATTAAGAACAGCAACCAATCTGTATGTCGTCTAATCCATCCTACCATAGTTGCCATACGACAATTCCCCATAGTTAATGAAAATAGAGAGAAATATTCAGAACAGAAAGAAATGGACTAAAAAGAAGAAGCGAAAACTGCTCCAAAAATAAGGTAGTAAATTAAATTTAATATTTATAAAAAATTATAGGATAAATATACAATATAACAATATGAAACGGATTTTTAAAATACTAAACGTTGTAACCAAATAACACTGAAAGAAACGAAACCAGAAGCAATCCCTTATAGAAAATAAAAGAAAATATACTATCTCAAGAACAATAAATACATATATGTATGTATAACAGCATGCAAACCTGAGAATACACTTTAGAAATTAGCGAATATAATTTTTTAAGTGATTATTTCAACGAAGTCAGCGAAATAATATATAAATGTATATTCCGTCTTACACACCACTGTTAAATTGAATTTATGAAGGAATACTGTCAATATACTATTCAAAACGACGAAAATAAAAACACCTGGTCGAGGAATGCAATCGAGCAAGCAAATAGTGGGGCTGTTATAACATGCATACAATACCTGAGACCGCCGCAACGTTTTATCGGGGCAATTGGTTATTCAATCGCTTCAGTCCGCTCTATGATAATAATTGTACCCGTAATTGTACCATTAAGTTCCTGTTCTTAAAATTTTATACAATATACGTTGTTTGTGAAGCACATTTATTTTCTATATATATCATTTCTGCTACTTAGATTTGAAATCAAATGACAGCAATAAAATATTTATTTCTGTGTTCGAACAATGCCAATATTGAATAATCAAAAATAGTGTAATAAAATGAAGCTTATTTCGATACTGTTTTGGGTTTCATAATGAGTTCATTACGAACGCAAAATATAAAAAAATAATTATTTAAATTAAAATCTTCTAAAATATAAGATCATGATAAGTACGTACCGGATATTTATAATAATTTGTTAAAATTTTGTTTGATTTAGGTGAATCATTGATATTTAATTTTCAATGTCATCCTTGTACATACAATAGATGTGTTTATATTTTGCTGTACTTTAGGAAAATTCATTTTAACCCTAGAATGGTATCGTTATTTTCTAGTACATGACTAGTACAGTGGTGTCGCATATGACACATCATTATATCTTTAACTTTTATATAGTTATCGTTCAAAATAGAAACAAAAATATAATTTTACATTAATTTTATTATAAAAAATAAAATGGTACAAAAATATAAAACAGTTATTCTCACAAAAATACTAATTACAGTTCTTCACTGCAGGGAGGTCAAATAGGCCTTCTGTGTTCAGCACAAATGTGTTCACCGCATCTCACACATAGTTCTCGACCTTTTCTGTTGGCATTTCTAGGGCAAATATGACAACGTTTCTGACCGACAGGTTGATTTCTTTTTTCCAAACTAGGATTCTTTTCTTCCGCACCTAAAATATCCTGAATTAGTAGACGTAAATATCTGGATCTTGTTGGCACATTCAGTCTGCTTTCCAATTGTAGTTTGTTCAATTGCATGCCTAAGTTTTGAAGAAATTGTCTTCTTGGGATGTATTTATAAGCACTATTTTGTTTTTGTTTGTTGGCGTTATAGATAACATAAGCATTGATTCCAATTCCATCTATCATTCCATAAAATACAAGTAAAGGCCATCGACGGGTTTTTCGTGACACAGTTCTTGAGTGACACAATTGATCATATGTATCTACACCACCTTTCGTCGAATTATAAAATAGAATGATTTCGGGTTTTTAAGTTTCGTCTTCAATTTCGCCATAAGTGTGAAAAGTTGACAACAACAAAACTATTTTATTCTTTTTAGGTGAAAACGAAACCATAGTTTTATTTTCGTCGTAAGCAAAATCAGAGCTAGGAACAGTAGCTTTTTTCTTCAAGAAAGTTGGCGGAATATCTGCTTTATTTTTACGTAACGTTCCTACCATGCACAGTGCGAAATTTCTTGAGTTTACCGGAAATTAATTATTCAAAACAGTGAAACAGTTCTATTTGTTGGTTTTTAAAATTTTTAATAAAAATTAATATGTTTTATTTAAAGTTTTTGAGTTTATTTGTGTTTTTTATTATAGAACAATTAAAAAAACATACATTTTATAACAACATTTTGAACACCTATTTAGAACTAGACTCATTGCAATCGTCTGAAGACTCGCAATCATTACACGGGCCTGCAAATCTTTCTAACAACACTAAAACTTCTGGCGTAACTTCACTATGCTTGGTTTTGGGTGCTTTACGAAGACTAGCGGTGTACGGATCCGACGAAATAAGCAGTCGATAAAATAAATCCGTATTTGTGTCAATTCTTGACGTTTTTCTAGTAAAAAGTTCGCGATATTTTCTGCAGTCTTTGTTTCGTGCCTCCTGAGCTTCTTCAGAAAATTGTCCGATCGGAAGAATGCAAGAGGCTATAATATCCTTTCCATCACAAAGGACTTTATGCACACTTACGGGCATTGAGTACCATGGGCATTGAGTACCAGAAATATTCTTTCAAATACAATTCCAAAGTTTCTCTTACATATTCGCCGAACTTTTCTGAATACATTTTAAGACCACAATTTAGGCACTCTAACAGCACATGAAAACGTTTGATCAATTCTAAGTTAACGCCAGTTATTTCGGCAGACTTTTCGGCATTTCTAAAGAATTTCCTCGCGGTATTACCATCGTTTGTGTTTCCGGTCTGCTGTTTTGGCATATCTATAATCAAGCCAAGCTCCTCATTGATTTTTGTTGAATGTATTTTTTCTTCTCTGCAACTTTTATTTTATTTTCTGCTCCACGAGCTTGCCATGCTTTAATATCAAGTTTGCACGATATATGTAAAATACATTCCAAAAACCTTATCCATGCATGGAGGGGCGATAGTCCAAGGGATAAAAGGGATTCGTTTATATATTTTTGAGGTATATCGCAGATGTTGTTCATTTCACTAGGTTTAGCCCCACATAAGTAGCATGTTTGTGATGATGCACAGGATGATACAGCATTGCATACTTTACCGTCAATCATACAAAAGATCTTATTTGCTGTAACCTGAAATTGCTTGCCATCTACAAGTATAGTGGTTGGAGTAAGTTGAGATATTTGTTCTTTCACTTTGTTTACTTCTGGGGTAATTACACTCATTGTTTCTTTGGTAAAAACGAACTTAATGGGGCGACAGTACCGTGTGGAAGAAGAAGCAGGGTTTTTCCAAATTAGTGACTGATTATCACCATTATCATTTACGGAGCACATTTGGATTGGTACCATTGATACACTAAACATACTATCATCAGAGCTATGTTTGTCCATATACTTTTGTCGATAGTTAACTTGTTCCGCCCCATCACAACCCCACTTTACGATAATATTTAGTGTTTTAATGTTTGACAAAGTTCTAAGAGTCCCTTCTAGCCCTGTACAAAGTTTTCCTATGGTATGATTTATAAGCGACTGAGCTGATACTTCAGCTGAAACTTCAGTTATTATTATGTCCTTTGGATAGCATAACCTCTTTGCCTCCTTTACAACATAATAAGGTGGATACAAAGTGCAACCGTGATGTTTTGCTTGATCCCGAACAATGTTGTATTGATTTGACGATAAGTTTGTATCAATAAGTAGCGCCAGAGCCTGGTCCGGAGTTAATTTTCGTGGGCTGTTTGAAGAAGACATGCGAGCCATTTTGATTTTGCTTCCCCTTTCTGGAGAAGCAGATGCCAGTTCCTTGACAATCGCTGCAGAGTTTCGTTTTCCAGAATGGTATAGCTTTGTTACGGTTGCTTTGGCTAACTCGTCTTGACTACCGGACTTCAAAGGATGATTCACTTTTCTGTTTTGCACTTTAGGATGACAATACCTAAATTCTCTTTTAGGTCTGCCTGCATTGGTCCTCGATCCACTGGGCAATGCATCCCTTACAGCATTTGAAAACTTTACATTATTTTCAAGCCAGACAGAATTTTTATTCAGAAATGATGCTAAATTTCGACTGGATTCCCTCCACCTTTTTCGTATTTTACAAACCAGTGCGCGAAGAGTTGCCTTTAAACTGCAAAGAGCATCAGATCTTAACATTGGTGAGCCTATTTTTTCCAAAACAAACCCAATGATGGTATCCGATGTCGGTTCTTCCTTCCACTTTTGGAATATACAGTTATATGAAACTTGCAAAGTCATTCTGGAAAATGTTTCATTTAAAAGAAGATCGCAAAATATCGCAGAAGATCTTTTGAGTTTTCAACAGAGGGAAAAAAAACTTTAAAATGTTGTGCGTTTCAAGCTGGTATTATATGGTATCACTTTTTAAAACCTCCACTAAAGTTAAAAATGTAAATTTAACTTATTTCTTAAAAATCACTTTTTTCACGAACAAATCACACACGAGCAAGGAAAGATTTTGCAATTATTTAAATGCCAATAATTGACAATTTTCTAATAAAATACATGAAGAAAAAATCATGGCCTACTGATTTGTCATTTGTATGTACCACTCTATTAACTTAAACAAATCGAATAGCTTTCTATAGGCAAAAAGTATGATTGAATAAGTAATGCGACTTTCAGGTGCATTTTGCGGTTCTTTCGAAGGGTAAATCCCCAAACTGAGTATGAGGTTTTAGAGACGGGGTATTAACCTAACAAAATAATAAATAATCTTATGCATTTTACATATTTCAAAAATTGAATAAAGTTCCGCTAAACTACCTAAATTTCGCACTGTGCCATAGTTAGTTTCTTTTCCAATAATTTATTTGCCAAATCCGAGGGCGAGAACCAATTATCCATGGCAACATTCCGGTTTGTTCCATATATGCTTTCACACAGTTTCAGGACATATTGAGTAGGTAAAGTTTCAGAACTAGTTCTTCTTTCTTTTCCAATATATGGAATAGCAGAAAGCATGTAACATGTTTTAGAGTCGCACATCATAACAATTTTTATGCCAATTTATCCGGCTTATTTGGAATATAGATTTTGAATGGACATCTTCCTCTAAAACCAAGAAGTTGTTCATTTCTCAAATTAGTGTACGCCTAGGAATAAGTACACGACAAGTTCATGGGCTCTTACATGATTGTTTGGGCGTAAGCAAGGATTCAGCCCACTGGGTGCCAAGGCTGTGGGGCTTAGAGCAGAAACTCAATAGGTCTGAGACTTGTCGTCAACTTCAAGAGCTGTTAGCCCGTTGCGATGATGAATTTTGACAACGGTTAATAACTACTGACGAAACGTAGATTTCTTACTTCAATCCTGAATCAAAAGTAAATCTGAAGAATGGCGTAAACCCGAAAAAGGGCCTCAACTTTAGGAGCCTGTAGTTCCGTCTATTGGAAAGGTAATGCTTACTGTTTTCTGAGATTGCGAAGGGATTATTTTTATGGATTATCTGGCGAAAGACCCTACAGTTAACGCAGAATATTATTCCAACTTACTATTCGAACTATTGCTGCAGGCACATCAGAAAACGACCTAGGAATTTGCATAAACGTCCGTTATTGCAACAGGATAATGCAAGGCCGCACACCGCAAGAAAAACGAAGGATGTTTTGAACGATTTACGATGGGAATTGCTTGCGCATCCACCTTATTTAAGTAATTTCCATCTGTTCCCAGATTTGAAAAACCTTCGTTTTGCGAATTTGACTGACGTAAAACGTGCCATAAATAGGTGTATTGAGGAGACAACGAAAAAGTTCTTTGAAAATAAATTAAAAAATTAATTTATCGTTGGGATAAATGTATTCAATGAAATGCAGATTATGTTAGAAAACTACATTGTAATATTGATGAAAATTGACAAAATAAAAAATACTATGAATAAATTGCCAGAACTTTGCAAACATCCCTCTCAAATAGGACTTTATCAATCCACAATTGCTTATTCAACGTGAGCTCTGAGACTTAAAAAATTAATTAAGCGATCTTTACTCTAGAATAAATAAAAGCTCTCCATGTAATTAGAACAGCTACTAAAGAGTAGTTTAATTGTATTTTCAGCATCTTACATAGCCAAATGTTCTCTATCAAGTCCGAACTTAAATGAGTGTATCACCGAAAAGGCCAACCTTGTTATACCATTCCTTGCACAAGGTACGTATCTACTAAATAACACGAGATATTCAAATGTTATCTTTTTAATTGAAACTATCCAGATTGCCGACACTTACTACAGTTGCTAACCGCTATATTTTAAGTAACAGCTACACGTGTAATTAAACGTTTGTGAAGCTGCATAAATTTATAAAATCAACAGAACAACACTGAATGTTTTTTTACGTCTTTCTTACTAAATTTTGTAATACGGTAAAAGTTTAGTTTCGGTGTAAGTATCTCGCCAATAGTATGCACTGATGATTCTGTAGTAAGATGAACACGTGTTTGTGTATCTGGGGAGATACTTCCACAAATATATGAATTTGTATTATGTTTTTCACACCAGATTTTCAATAATATGTTATATTATTAAAACTGGTTTTGTTTTATACAAAACTGTTTAAACTCTTACATCAGTACTAAGCTATCTTATTTAACCATTATACACATAATTTTATAAACTTTATGGCCGGAAATCGCCTGCCTATATTAATTTGTGACTACAATTTCTTCCAAAATCATAAAAACTTGCAGAACGAATTCTTTCTTATTTTTACAAAGGAAATGGAAGACAAGAGAAAAAATAAATTCACAATTAAACGCAAGCATAGCACAATAAGAAAGTTTGTTTAACTGAAGTCAATATAGCCTAGGAAACGATTTTGTACGTGTCTGAACATGCATACTCTCCAGATCACTCAAATTAAATTTTATTCACGCAACTGGCATTCATGCTTTTTCCATCGTTGTCTATTATTGCTTCTACGATACCAGGTTGGAATCGCATCCTTGGTACTACTTCCTACTTAGCCGACGTTTCGTCTACTATTACAAGGGATATCATTAGGGCTGCTCTTGTCGTTGCTTTACTAAAACTAATTTGGGTAGCTTAGTTTGGGACGAGGTTAAAGAGCACATGTTCTGGATCACTGTAGTGTTTAACCTATTATGGTTAAGTTATTAAGACAGCAGAGTTTGTCAGACATTGCCATCACCATTGATATTATTGGGGTACTTTCGGATTTCTATGGATTGCGTATGTTATGATTAAAGTAGTAGAGTTGCGAGTTAGAATCTGGACAGATTGAAATTGAATTTTGTGTTCAGTTTCCAAACTATGTCATAGATAAAGGGAGTTGAACACATGATGTTACCCTAGTAGCCTGATAAATTTTGATACTTGTTACGTAATTATCTTTGCTTCATTTATTGCATTTTTCTTCATATATCATTTAGAAGTATTCATTCTAATGATATAAATTTCAGAATGTCATAAAAATAATTACAGATTTGCTTTGTGCCATTTTCTTTGTGAAAAGCATTTAAATGATCAATTATTTAATTTCTTTCTGCTTATATAATAATTTCTGCATATAGTGTGTGGAAAAATAATTTTTGAATTAATTTGTGTAATATATTTTGTTATAACTGAAATTAGTGAGCAGTTAATTTTGTAATATAATTAATATTTTCTGCATATACAGTGTGGACAAATCTTTATAGATTTATTTAGTACAATTTTTTGTAATTTGGAATTTACACTATCGAAGATTTAATAGTGTGTTATATTTAATAATTTTTTGCATATACAGTGTGTACCAAAATCTCGATGTGAGGTTTATCCAAGATCTTAGATAAATTATATATTATGCAATTTATTTATTTAATATTTATGCAATTTTAGATTAAGATTCCTATTTAAATTAGTTACTTATAATTATTGGTGAAATCATTTCAATACCTTGATCTTATTTTTTATAAATCGTATGACCTACTTTTAGAATTTTTCTAAAACACATGATTTTTTGTGCATATATTTCAATTTCACATAGTAATTCAAGATATTGTATACCATTTAATTCTTTATATTTTATTTGCTATAGTGAGTGATTCTTCTACAGATGTCCAGGCATTACTTCGTTTTATTGAGAAGTAAATCACTATATTAATGTAATTATCTAATTGGTCAATATTATATATAGTTTTCATTCTATTCATTAAATTTTACTCTTTTCCATATTGTTTTTGGAGTTGCGGAAGCAAAAAATTGTGCAACAGTTTTATTATTAAATATTAGTTTTGTTTTATGGTCCGAAAAATTGGCGCGACAAGAAGTTTGACATTTTGGGTTAACATTTCTTGTGTTTGTTGTTGTTTATTGGCTGTTAATAAATCATCTATTGCTATTGTTTTACATTTGTTGTTTTATTGCTATGATAATAACGATACATGTAGATACATATGATTTAGTCAAGTTACCATCGGCAGTCTCTATGTTCACTGTAACGGCTAAAGACTATAAACATAGTGGCGCCTGAAAATATGTAACAACCTCTCTATAGATTGCCTCTAAAGCTAAGTTGGTTTCTTTAGTCTAGTATCTCTGCAATCATGCAATCATGTTATTGGGGTAATTTGATAGATCCTAAGTAGGTATTGCGGTAAGTACGTAGGCGTAAGACTATTGCTCGTGGGTGCATATCGCAAAATAAAGACGTAAATGTAAACACTGACACAACAAATATAAATAATACAAATGGCTGACGGACGACAATTGAGAAATTAGCGCGAAATATTCGAAAACAGTCACGTGATCCGATCAATATTTTTACAGCGGCTAGTTCATATCTCCATCTCATTTCAATCATATGTACCTCCTTATTCTTGGTCAAAACGCGTATCTGCGCAAGTGTCAGTGGAAAACTCACCTGGTAGAAGAAATTCTCGAACCTACCGTGCTTCTTCGGCCGTTGTGACGATGGCGTCTTCCACTGCAATGATTGCTGGTTTGTTTCCGTATCACACGCATACACCCATGATTCGTCGCCAGTAACGATTCTAGTACTGAAGTTCACATCTTTTTCGGCAGTTTCTATCAGGTCTGTACACACAGGAACACGGTGCCGTTCTTGTTCATTGCAGAGTAACCTTGGCACAAACTTGGCAGTAATACGCCGCATCTTATAAATGTCAGGGATTGTTCTCCTTCGGTCTATCAGGATAGTATCAAACACTTTTACCACATTTTGTGGCGTGTTTTCCGTCGACAAAAACTGTTTGTCACCACTTAGCAAAGTAGCATTTGATATGTTAACTTAGTATGGATGTAACTTACAACATCTAGCGTTATAGAGTTGTAACTGCCATCTCTTCGCGCGACATATTCAAATTCCAGGAATTTCTAGATAGCACCTCGTAGAAACGTAAATTGTATCGGTTTTACTCAGAACTTCTTTTGCTGCCAGACAGGTATGAAAAGACTGTATACAGACACTATTTCTTTTTCTATGTACTTGCATTCGGCGGGCGTATTTTCCTCATCAGAAACCCTTTCCTAGCTGTAAAAGCAAGGGTGTACGATAATCTCATAGGTAATTTCCTCACCAAACGTTGAAGTATCGGTGTATTAGAGAAAGTTAGGTATTCCCGAATTTAATATTAATGACTATGGATTCTGGGAATTAAAAGTGGTAGGTAGGTACGTGGTATGTATATATAGTTTCGAAACTGGAATTTAAGTGCCATTTTTAATTGTTGCTCGTGTTAGATTGAGTTTATCTATTAATTTAACTGTATTTTGTGAATATTATAACAAAATGACAACTTCTTTAATTAAAAGTAATCGTGGCAAAAATTTATTGGTTTTCGAAAATTTTACGTTTTATAAAACAAAAGTTTTAAAAAGTGAAGAAGTGTTTTGGAGATGTATCCAAACCAAATGTAGTGCTCAGGTGTTTACTATTGGATCTGATCTTACCGTATCCAGAAGTGCTTCGTTTCATAACCATCAACCAAATGAAAAGAAACTGAATAGGAAAATTGTTTCAAACTCTTGTAAGCGGAAAGCAGTAGATGATATAAGTGAAAAACCGTCAAAAATTATACGCAGAACACTTGGGAATAATTTGCCAGCCACAATTACGACGACTGATATTAGTTATATCAGAAAAAAGAAAAAAGTAAATATTAGTTGTGAAACTAATATTTACGTTTTAACCGAAATGGATATTCTGTACATGGACGGTACATTTTCTTATTGTACCAAATATTTTTTACAGTTCTTTACCATACACGGGTTAACTAATGGACATTATATTCCCTTATTGTATTGTTTACTGCCTAACAAAAACACTAGGACCTACATGGAACTTTTTTTTTATTAAAATCCAACATATTTGAAGCATATAACATTGAATTTTATCCAAAAATTATTTATGTAGATTTTGAAAAAGCGATACAAAACGGTATTGTGCAAATCTGGCCTAACACTGAAATAAAGGGCTGTAGATTTCACTTACACCAAGCGTGGTTTAGAAAAATTCAGTCACTTGGTTTAACCTCAGAATTTAAAACTGATTCGGAAATAGGCAAGTGGCTGAAACATATATTTGGTCTTACTTATTTAAATCCAAAAGATGTAGAAGATTGTTTTGTTTTTGAATTAATGGCATATAAGCCTCAGAATGCAATTTTACACAAATTCTCCTATTATTTAGTTGAAACATATGTAGATAGTAATGCAATACTTCCCCCTTATTTCTGGGCGGAAGGAAAAGCTTCAATTTCTCATAGCACAAATGCATGCGAGTCTTTCCATTCACATTTCAATTCATCTTTCTACAACACACATCTTTCTATATATATCTTTATTGAAAAAAATAAAGAATTTCAGGTTGACACTTATGTAAAAATTCAAAGTCGGCATATTGTCAAGCGTATTAAAGATAGACAAGTTCAGCTTAAATTGAAAAATCTCCAACAATTGATACTTAAATATGAATTTCATCAAATAAGCACAATAGATTTTGTAAAATGTGTTTCACATTACAATAAAATTTAAAAATTGTACATACATATATGACAACTTACTGTATATATTAACTCTGCTTTTACTTACAATAAACAATATTTAAATTTAAGATTTTGTAAAATGTGTTTCACATTACAATAAAATTTAAAAATTGTACATACATATATGAAAACTTGCTGTATATATTAACTCTGCCTTTACTTACAATAAACAATATTTAAATGTAAGATTTTGTAAAATGTGTTTCACATTACAATAAAATTTAAAAATTGTACATACATATGTGACAACTTACTGTATATATTAACTCTGCTTTTACTTACAATAAACAATATTTAGATGTACCCAGCGTTTTATTTTGGTCCAGTTTCCTTTTATGTTACTTTTTGGTTATCAGGTTAAAATACAAATTGGTGAGGAAAATACCTGTAAGATTAAGAACGACACTTAGTTCTGGTGAGGAAAATACTTTACGGATTATCTGACCCGAGCGGTTGGTGAGGAAATTACCTCCGCCCCTTGCATTCGATGTATTTGACAAAGATGACAACAAGGAGTCAGAAAAATAAAATGGCAAATAAACTGTCAATTGAGGAAAAAACAAAGAGAAAATTGCTTAGTAATAGTTATATTACTACCAAGAACTGCGGTGCGTACGAGTTGCGCCACAGTTTCTAGGGATTAGTATTTCCTCTTAAATCCGTATACGGGTTGTGCCAAAGATACACCTCGAGGGTAGTAAATGTTCAAGGTAAAACTAGGTCTTTAAAATGCCCTTAAGTAATTCTTTAAAATGTCATTAAGTAGGTCTTTAAATATTTTTTTAAAATATTTCTGCATATTTATAGACGGTATTGATCTATCGTCAAGTTCGTTAGTTAGTTATCATGGAAGTGAATACTATGTTTAGTGAGAAACGAAAATTATTATTAGTAATAAATAATTACAAATTCAGAAAATGTGAAAATTCAAATGGTGTTCGGTGGAGGTGTACAAATAAAACTCGTGCGGCAAAAGTTTATACAAAAAATGGAAATTATTACATAATAAACAAAGATTTAAATCACAACCATCCAGGTGACAGCACAATTGCAAGGCAAGTAATTCAGTCAAAAGGAAAGCACAAGATGACATGTACGAAAAACCTGCCAAGTTGATTCATCGTGAAATAAAACGCTTAAATGAAAATAATTTTTCAATTCTAACAGCAGACGATTTGAACCAAACTCGGATAAATATGTATTATGTGCGTCGAAGTATTTTACCTCCATTACCGAAGAACCGGGGCGAGGTTTTTGATGTAGTGAAGAATTTAACACCAAAAATAAGTAAGGAAGAAAACTTTTTGTTAATAGCTGCTAGTGCAACACAAATTATAATATTTTCTTGTTTTACAAATTTGAATTTCCTATGCTCGACGGATTCAGTCTACATGAACGGTACATTTGAATTTTGCACAAAATTTTTCTTTCAACTATTTACAATTCACTGTAATAAAAATGGACACTATGTGCTTTTAGTGTTTTGCTTATTATCAAATAAAACCAGTGAAACGTACCTAAACACATTAAAATTTATTAAATAAAAATGTATAATATCAGATTTAATCCCAATGAAATTGTTATTGATTTTGAATCTGTAATTCATAAATCTATCAATACATTGTGCCCAAATACAAAAATTATGGGATGGGGGATTCAATCACTTGGCTTTAAAAATCAATATATCACAGAAAACTGTGAAATTAGCAATTTTTTTAAATAATTTTTTGGTTTGTCATTATTAAATCCAAATGATGTAGGCGAATGTTTTACGAAGATATTTGCATCTGCACCGGACGATGATAGGGTGATTTTTGCGAATATGTACTAAATAATTATATTGATGAAAACGCTGCTTTTCTCCCACTGTCTGGGCTTCTGCCTCTTCTTTAATTACTAAAACTACAAATAACTGTCATTTCATTTCAAATTTGGCATTTTTTTTATAATTTACATCCGAACATTATATTTTTTTTAGAAATGCTTGTAAATTTACAGTTAGAGACATACATTAAAATTAATACAGCAAATAAATTTGCGAAGAAAACTAGAACTAACATAAAAAGCAAGCAAGCATATATAAAACATAGAATCGATGAACATATGTGCATAAGACAATTAGTAAAATAGATTTTATCAAATTCGTTTCACATAAATTTTTACTCAGCGCTGTATAATACAATATTGATGTAGGTGTAATATAATATATTGATAAAAGGCTGAAGGCCCCTAGGTTGATACGTGGAATAAATGTAAAAATAATTAATTAATTTGCCCAGAAAAATAAAATAATTTGAAAATTCATTATGTGTAGTTATAAGTCGGACCTATAGATGGAGTTAAGTTTAAATATTACAGTTGTCACATGTATAATATTAGGAACATAAATAAATGTATATAAACAATTAAGACTGAACTTTAATAGGCCTCCTTCAAGTGCAAAACTTATTGTTAAATACTTTATGTGTATCTTAATCTAAGTACCGGCTAGCTGTTTATTATGGTGATTTTACTCTTAGATGTAAATATTAAAATTACTGCGAGTTCGGTACTCAATAGAATATAGATATGTGTTTAAAGCAAGTTATTCAATGTGTGATGCTTTCAAATGAATTATTTAATAAATAAAACACGAGAATGAAAGGTAAAAATTACTGGTTTAATAAGAAAATCAATTCAAAAAGGTAAGTTTTTAAACATAATAATGAGATAAATTAACATATGTGTAGTCACGTGATTAGATCTGTTATGAATGTTAGGTTAACTGATTATAAAATGATAAATGCTTTAAGATTTGATCTATGCAACTATAATTATAACACAAGGGAACTGCATTCTTCCGTTTAAAAGGTATACTAATTTAATACTAACATTGATGGTAATCATATAAAAATATCAACGATTATTTCAAAATTTAAATAAAAAGTTCTATATTTTAGGAGATGTAAATAAATATGTACTCAATTTGGTTTTACTATAATATGACACTTGTCTATATTTTAATATTTTCATAATAATAATAATTCATTTATTTATATATAATTCTTTACATCCCCATATCATATATTAATTCCTTCTACCTTTATTAATCTATAACTTTTCCATTTCTATATAATGAAACGGATATGCAAAATACATATCCGTAACTGTAAACAAGGACAAACACCTCGTATTTTTAGCATTTACTTCTGTTCAATACATATGTTTCAGCCATCTAGGCCTCATCGGTTGAACTAGTGAAGCAATGTATATACAAATTAATACAGATCTGTTAAACAACGGATCTGTATCTGTATCTACATTTACGCTAAAATCGTCTCCAAGCCATAACCAGTTTCGTTCTATCAGGCGACACCAATTTAATCAGTGACATCTGACGGAAGAAAGCGACTAGGCCAGAAAAGGTGATCTTCCGCTCGAATAGCAAGGCTATTACAAATAAGCGGAAAAATACGTATATTGGTGCTGTCCATTAACACGCGCCAGATGGCGGTAAATATACAAAAAAGGGATATTTATCAATACGTTTTGCACGTATTACGCCGTTGTTATATAATGAAACGAATATGCAAAATACATATCCGTAACTGTGAACAAGGACAAACACCTCGTACTTTTAGCATTTACTTCTGTTCAATACATATGTTTCAGCCATCTAGGCCTCATCGGTTGAACTAGTGAAGCAATGTATATACCTTGTTTACAGTTACGGATATGTATTTTGCATATCCGTTTCATTATACAACAACGGCGTAATACGTGCAAAACGTATTGATAAATATCCCTTTTTTGTATATTTTCCATTTCTATTAACATTTCATGATACCTTTATTTATTCTTGTCATACTATCTCTTTGAATATACTACATTTAATCTTTAATTTTTTTTAACTTTAGCATGTTTATAATTGTTTTGTTTCCCGATCAATAATTTTTATATTTGTTATATTAGATCATATAAATAATTGTTCATTCTAAGTTTATTTTTACCATTTTAATACATTATATTGCTTTTGTCTCAGAATATATTATCTTTCAATAACTGTTTATTAGTCATTAGTCATTGTCTTTTAGTCGTTAATTATATTTTGGGTTTGCTATGTGTCCTCTTTCTTTTGTATTCAATTGTGTTTAGCATATCTTTGTTTATATTTAATATTCGTGTATTTAGTTTAGTTTATGTGTAATTATAAATCGTATCCCCATCTTAGCTTTGGTCATCTTAGTATTTATAGAACACCGAGATTCTATTATCCTTATTTATATATTAATTTTTCGTCGACGTACCTTAGGTGCTAATACTGTTATTTTTATATGAATGGACCATATTACCTCTGCCTAGTGTTATATGCATGTTTTTAATGATCAGTGTATTCGTAGCTTCAGTTTTTGTATAAGTGGGTGAATAAGAGTTGATTTTTGTGTTGAGGATGGTATTGAGTATATTGTTGGTATCAAAACATTCATTAGTAATAATCTTGGTTATGTAACCTTCTATATATATTGAGTTATACATGTTAGCATATATAAGTGAATATTGTAGATGTAAACTGGTGTTCTGAGCGTAGGTGTACCTGTGTTTTGCTTGTATGTTGTTGATTGTAAAAGTGTGATGTATATTTTTGGTTGTAGATGTGTTAATATTTATTTTATTTCTCCCCATCATTAGTGTTTTAAGATTGTTATTTTCTTGAGTAATGTTTATTAAAAAATTCTGATAAGCTTTATCTTTTATTAGGCACTGGTTGTGTGAATTAATTTTATTTTTGCATCAAAGCGGTTTGTAAGGCTTTTGATCAGATAATATTTTGATTGTGTTTTTGTTACATGCATTGTTGGTACTTGTGTTTCCTAACAGATCTTTGTGTTCCGGCTTAAGTTGTCTTATTTTTATGTTATTAATGATTTCGAATTTTCGATTTATACCAGTTATTAAATTTTCATTAAAAGCGTCTATTTTTTGTATAATCCTTTCTTCCATTTTAATTTGGCTCTTCTTTAATCCTTTTATATCTCTTTTAATCTCCTCTTTATCTTGCTTAAGTTGGTCTAATTTAATATTATTGGTGTCTATTTTTTGGTTTAATTTTTCATTATTGGTGTCTAACTTTTGATTTAATTTTTCGTTATTTGTTTCTATTGTTTTGTTATTATCTATCATGGCTTGTTTTAGATTTTCATTATTTTCCGTCATGATTTGTTTAAAATTTGTCAATAGAGCCGTTAAGGTATTAATATTCATAGGCATCTCTTCTTTCGGTGCTTCTGGTGGTGTAGTAGCTGTGGAAGTGTCCCCCTGTTCAGCCTGGTTCTCTCTACCTTCACTATTTCCCTTGATTTGCTTCTGGTGCGTTTATCCATTTTGGTTTGTATACTTTTGTAAATATTTATATTTTAGTAATATTATTATGTTTCTAAATTAATGTTATGTAAATAAATTGTTCTCTTGTAAAATTATATTTATCTTGATCCCCTTAACTTATTATTTCAATGTTAATAATAAAAAGAGAAGCCCTTGTAAATATTAACTTACAAATTCTTGCTCCTGAGTATTGATAAAAACCCTAATACATAAAAGATCCACAAAACAAAAATACAGATTCACAAATACAATAAATCTTGTATATTTTTAATAATACACAATTTTAAATACAGTTCTCCTTGGTTTGAATTTCTCTCGAGTTTTTAATACTATATTCTATCAAGCACGTCTAATAAGAGCCCTAAAGTTGTGGTGCCAATTGTTAAAAGATTGTGAGAGAATTTTATGTTGAATTAAATGTAAAAGTAATTAATTAATTTGCCCAGAAAAATAAAATAATTTGAAAATTCACAAGTGTAGTTATAAATCGGACCTATAGATGGAGTTAAGTTTAAATATTCCAGTTGTCACATGTATAATATTCGGAACATAAATAAATGTATATAAACAATTAATACTTAACTTTAATAGGCCTCCTTCAAGTGCAAAACTTACTGTTAAATACTTTATGTGTATCTTAATCTAAGTACCGGCTAGCTGTTTATTATGGTGATTTTACTCTTAGATGTAAATATTAAAATTACTGCGAGTTCGGTACTCAATAGAATATAGATATGAGTTTAAAGCAAGTTATTCAACGTGTGATGCTTCCAAATGAATTATTTAATAAATAAAACAAGAGAATGAAAGGTAAAAATCACTGGTTTAATAAGAAAATAAATTCAAAAAGGTAAGTTTTTAAACATAATAATAAGATACATTAACATATGTGTAGTCACGTGATTAGATCTGTTATGAATGTTAGGTTAACTGATTATAAAATGATAAATGCTTTAAAATTTGATCTATGTAACTATAATTATAACACAAGGGAACTGTATTCTTCCGTTTAAAAGGTATACTAATTTAATACTAACATTGATGGTATTCATATAAAAATATCAACGATTATTATAAAATTTAAATAAAAAATTCTATATTTTAGGAGATGTAAATAAATATGTACTCAATTTGGTTTTACGGTGGATACTGGATGTTCGAAGGGTGCTTGGATTCCTATACTCAGGATAAAAGGCTCTGGTTGTGGAAATATACTGGTATCTTTTCTTAGCATGTGTAGATATTTTCGGTAGCGTCCCTCGGAAAATGGAATTTCGTTTTACAAACGATCAGGAAGGTTTAAGGTTGTGTTAACTTCGTCGATCGATGTCTGGTAGGTACGAGATTCGTAGGATATGTTTTATGGTAAGATTATAATGATTTATTTAGTATTTTATCACTTAGTTTCAGGAACACACTTTTTAAAAATGTCGACGCGTTCAAAATTTTTATTAATTACGCAAGCTAATTCTCCGTTGTTTTTCTTCAATATCCAGGCGTCTTATTTGTAATACTTGTTTGTATTTATTTAATCTCGTTAATAAAATTTATATAAAGGAAATAAATTACTATGACTAAACGTTTAGATATTTCACAAAAATTATTGCTTTAATTTTATAATAGACAAAAGTATATTCTAATGTTCAATATTTCGCTAGGTACCTGTTTAAAATTTAGATATTTCCCGCCTCATGCAATTCAAACAAGGTACAGCTATAACCATAATATGTGTCACAAATATTTCCAATCTTCGGTAAAATTATAATGTTGATGAAAATGACTTAAGTAAATGACTACAAGAAAATAAATAAATATGTGATTCAAATTTGAGCAATTAAAAACGCGGAATTAACTTTATTGATATGGCATGTGAAGAATGCAGTTCCAACAGTATCTTATATTCTAAATTATCATTATGTGTTTGTAAATTCTTCTGTATTTTTATTTTAGGCCTCTTATGTATATGGGTATGCCCTACCACAACATATATAAATATATATATATATATATATATATATATGTGAAGGTGTAGTTTCTCGGGTTCTTGGCCGCGTGTGAGTTTTGTCCTGAAAAGGACTATTTATTCTACGTTTCAACGAGATCGCACTCGTCGTCTTCAAGAGCTAGTTGGTCTGTCGCTGGTTAGAGCTGGAGATCGTCTGATGTGCGCCTAGCACTACCTCTTGTTATATGCTGCTGTGTCGGGAGGGGGCGTCCCACTATTGACGTCATGCGTGCGCGGCTTCGTGTAATTGGTCCGAGTGCCTGTAAGTTCCCTGGTCGGTCCGTGTGTCTGTGTAGGGGTTGCGATCTGTCGGGATTTGGTTGTGTTTTTATCTGTCGGTGAGCTAGGAGCGGCTTCCATGTATGCGGCAAGCGCTGGCCGTCGTCACGTTTATTTAAGCACTTAGGGTTCTTTTCTATTTCTATCGCTTCTCTAGTAATTCTCGTCGTTAGGTTTTCACTTTTGGCTAGGATCTTCGTGTTTTCAATGTCGATAGAGTGCTCTGTCAGAAGTTTATGTTGTGCTAACGATGACGTTACATCTTTCTTGACGACCGCGTTTCGGTGTTCATCTCTTCTCACGCTAACTCGCCTGTTTGTCTGCCCCACATATGATTGATCACACAATGAACATGGTATTTCGTAAACGCCCTGATCTTCTAGAGGAATTCTGTCTTTCGCATTACCTATTTCATCGGCTATTTTTCTGTGTTGTGAAAACGGTGTCGATGTTGTGTCTTCTTAATAATCTACTGATTTTGTCTGTAGTTCCCTTTATATATGGAAGAAAAGCTCTGGACGCGAACTCTTGTTTTTCTGTTGACGTTAATTCTGGCTTTACTAATCGTTTTTGATGAATAGCCGTTCGTGATGAGGGCGTTTCTTATGTTCCTTCTTTCTTCGTGTATGTGTTCCTTGTCTGTTAGTCTCTCAGATCGCAAAACTAGTATTTTTACAACGGAATTTAGTTGTGCCGGGTGATGGTGTGGTTGTGCTTTTAAATATCTATTTGTGTGTGTAGGTTTTCGATATACCGTGTGTCTCAGTAGTCCGTTCTCTTTCTTGATTACCAACACGTCAAGGAAAGGGAGTTTCCCTTTTTCTTCTACCTCCATTGTGAAACGTATGTTTCGATGTTCGACATTCAAGTGGTGTAGAAAAATCTCCAGCTTCTCTCTGCCATGTGTCCAAATGACGAATGTATCGTCGACATAACGTAGCCACAAATTGGGCTTGTCTGCGCAGTTGTTTAATGCTTTTGTTTCGAAGTTCTCCATGAATATGTTGGCAATAATCGGTGACAGAGGAGATCCCATCGGTGCGCCCTCCACTTGTCGGTATTTTTGGCTATTGTAGGTGAAATAAGTGTTTGCCAGGCAGTGTTCTATTAGATTAATCGTGTCCTTTGGTACTTGGTATTTATTTTCTAATATGGAAATGGTTTCTGCGATCGGCACTTGCGTGAATAACGATGTTACGTCGAAACTGACTAGCACATCCGTTGGTTGTATGCGTACGTCTTTTATTAACTCTATGAAGTGGTCCACTTTCTTCACATAGGATGCCATTTGTTCGGCGTGTACCTGGAGTTGTTGTGCCAAGTATCGTGCTAGGGCTTGCGTTGGAGATCCGATAGGACCTACTATTGGCCTGAGCGGTATATCGGTCTTGTGTATTTTTGGTAGTCCGTAGAGTTTCGGACGCCGGGACGATTTTTCTCCGGGAATGATCCGTTTCTTTGTCTGTTCACTCAGTTTTGTCGCGTTTATTTTAGTCTTCGTTGTCTTTTCTAGATACGTAGTCGGGTCCGTATTGATTGTTTTATATGAGGGGTCGTCTAAAAGTGCAGTCATTTTTCTGTCGTAGTCGATTTTGTCTAAGACGACGGTGGCATTTCCCTTGTCAGCGGGTAGACCGAAGTAGATAGGCTATGCGGGTTCTAGGCCAAAATCCCATGTATTTTCTTATGGAGGTTCATTTTGCACTTTTTGAGGTATTTCAACAACCACGTTGTTATCCTCAGCAGAAAAAAACAGTGTAACAGTCACCTCCTGGTTTCGATTGTGCATACCCAACCCCTACAATATATTCCCTTATGGTGGAGAAGGTAAGAAATTATAATTTATGTGGGGGTGAGTTTTACATAGGGGTGAGAAGCCTGCAAGTGGGTTGTCAAGGGGCCCTGCAATGTTGAAAATAACGTCAAAACGGCTCTAACTGCAAGGGGTAGCGAGATACCGCCCCTACTTAGGGATGACTCATGTTCGGTTATAGTTTCATACGCGACCACCGCGAGAGCTAGAGGGCGCTTTGTCAGATGTTATGATTAATGAATTGCGTATGTAAAATGGTAAACCAAATGACGTAATACTTACGTAACAACCTCCTCCGCATTGATATACGAGGTTCAGTCAAAAACAATGGCGTCATAACACACATAACACACATTACACAAGTAGCAGGTAGCAGTTAGCAGGTAGCAGGTAGCAGGTAGCAGGTAGCAGGTATCAGGTAGCAGGTAGCAGGTAAGAGGTAGCAGGTAGCAGGTAGCAGGTAGCAGGTATCAGGTAGCAGGTAGCAGGCAGCAGGTATCAGGTATCAGGTAGCAGGTATCAGGTAGCAGGTATCAGGTAGCAGGTAGCAGGTATCAGGTATCAGGTAGCAGTTAGCAGTTAGCAGGTATCAGGTAGCAGGTAGCAGGTATCAGGTAGCAGGTAGCAGTTAGCAGGTATCACTTAGCAGGTATCAGTTAGCAGGTAGCAGGTAGCAGGTATCAGGTAGCAGGTAGCAGTTGGGGTGTAAGGGGTGACGCTTTCCAACAAACAACAAGTCACCCAACTGCCAACCTCTCCTGCACGTGGTGCACCCTGCTAGAAAACGAACGAGGCAATGGCGACCGAGATTTGGCGGTATAACCATAAACTCCAATTGAACAGAACTAAATCTCTGTTCCGCAGGAAGAAAATCCTGACATAAAAATAATAAAGGGCAAATCCAAGCTGTCATGCGACCCGTGGCGAGGGATGAATGGCACCTGGACCCAACAACAGGTGTTGAGAACGGAGCCTTCGGGATACCAGGCGACCTCCCGAAGAAAGAAGCCTTGGTGTGGTAAGGGCGCACTGCCACACTCGACTTTCAAAGCGACCCAACTCGTGGGAACAAATATGAATACAAATAAAATTAAAAACACAGAAGAAACTGAATCACAAAATCAAAAAATGGAGAATCCGTTTGCAAAGCGACCAAGGGTAGGTTCTTCGCCTATACGCCCAAGAACGGACTCAACTAGCTCCATAGGGAGTACCAGCAAGAGAACAAGGGAGAGCGGAGACGAAGAAGAAATTGAACTGTTAACAACAATAAGCGAAATCAAAAGGATGTTAAACAAGATGAAGGGTATCTCAGGAGAACTGAATAAAGCTATTGACGAACATACGAATACGAAAACGGAGGTTAAAGCAGGAATTAGAAACATGAGGAGACAGATCGTCCTGCTGGGCAGTATGGTGGAAGAGTTGGAAAGCACGCAAGTGCGCTCAAAAAAGGGGACGAAAGAGGTTGAGATGGTCTCAAAAAGTGTACAGGTTGATACCGAGGTCATGCGCAAGGAAACTGTACGGTTTGGAGAAAGTTATCGTGATCTGGAGGGTATCATAGATAAAGCTTGGTCAGAGGAGATTTTTGAAAAAACAACATGTGAAAGTGGAACTCCTTTACAACTGGGAACGGAATGGGATTGGGTAATAATAGCAGACCCAAAAGATACAGGAAAATCAGGACTACTAAAGCACATACGCAACAAACATCCAGAGATACCAGAATTGCTGTCGGAATCAGAAGTTGGAGGCATAGAATATATCATGGATACGAGGAAAACCTCTAAAACTGGAGCAAACGAGAAGAAAAAATACATATACGTAGTGCCACACAACGAACTTGTAAGTAGAGAGGAACTATACGAGAGAATTAGAAAGCTAGTGGGACAGATAAAGGACCAACATAGAGAAAAGATAGCATTGATGGCAGCCGAAGACTTCGATTTAGGTACAATCAGGAAAATAGTGGAATATATATCTAGAAAAGACGCAATAACATGGAAAATGCTAAAACCCAAAGGTGTAACTCAGCCACAGAGAAAGGACAATGACAATAGCCAAAATAACATAGTGGTAGTAAAAACAGATGACAATAACACTTACTCAGAAATGCTAAAGAGAATGAAGCAAAATCTGGATATGGAAAGACTGGGGGTCCAGGTAAAACAAGTCAAAAAGTCAGCCAGGGGCGATGTAGTGATGAAGATCGCAGGTGAAAAAGGAAAAGCTAATCTGCTTATAAGTGAGATTGCGAAAGTGATTCCGAAAGTCCAGATTGCTATTAGAAAGGTGGAGAAGACATATAACATCCTGGATATAGAGGAATCCGCAACGGAACAGGAAATCATAGAGGCGGTACTCAAGGAGACGGGAATAGATAGACTGGACGTAACCCTACTACATCTAAGAACAAACAAATTTGGAAACAAAACAGCTACCATTGTTGTACGAGCTAGGGGAATACAGCTATTTGAAAATATAAGTCGAATCAAAATCGGGTGGATACGATGCAGAATAAAAGAAAAAGTCCACGTACAACGCTGTTTTAAGTGCCTTGAACATGGTCACAGAGCAAGTGAATGTAAGGGAAAGGACAGAAGCGCGAGATGTCTGAACTGTAATATGGAAGGTCATAAAGCGTCGGCATGCACAGAGGCAGCCTATTGCGATATATGCAAGGAAAGCGGACATCGAATGGACTCCATTAAATGTCCTCACTTAAAAAGCCTCATAAAGATGAAAGAAGAAGAACTAAGGCGAGGGAAGCAGAAACCTGCAAATGGAGCGAACAGAAAGAGGAAAAATGATTAAAATACTCCAAACCAATCTCGGAAGAACACGGGCGGCACATGATGTAGTGGATCTGGTTGCTCGTGAGAAACATATTGATCTATTGGTTATAAGCGAACCTAACGTGAAAATTGCAAAAAACAAAGGTTTTGTTATTGACAAAAGGAACAACGTAGCTGTACACATAATTAATAAGAACATCGGGATAACAAATATTCACAAAAATGAAGGATATATAAAAGTAAAAATGGAAAATTGGGATATATACTGTTGTTACTTCTCGCCAAATGAGTCAGTAGATAGTTTCAGAAGGTATATAGACCGAATAATGGAGGAAGCGAGGAAGGAGAAAAAAGATGCCATATTCATGGGAGATATGAATGCTAAGTCATACTATTGGGGATCGCCGAGCATTGATCAAAGAGGAAAGCATATTGAAGAGTGGTGCGCGGAGTTGGACCTTGTAGTGGCAAACACAGGACAGACTCCAACCTTTGAGAGAGGAGCTTCAAAGTCATACATTGACGTGACTATCGTAACACAAAAGATCGCAAAAAGAATAAAGAACTGGGAGGTTCTAGAAGGAGAATTCTATACTCTACATAACCATATATACTTTGAGATAGATATGGATAAGAGAAAACTTCCCAAAAAAACAAACATAAAACCTCTTCTAAACAAAACAGCTTTTGAGGAAACCATAAAAGGGAAAATAAAAAGTAGAGAAAAGAATACTTCAACAACAATCATGGAAGACCTTAGGTCAGCAGTGAGAAGCAGCCAGGTATGTCATCGACAGGAACCTCGGAAGAAACCTTACTGGTGGACAGTGGAAATAGACCAAAAACTGAAAGAGTGCGCAGGAGTAAGAAGAAGAAGCTTACGAGCAAACAAATCCAAGACAATTGATGAACAGGCCAAGAGCAAAATAGCAGATCAATACAGGAGGGTAAAGAAAGAGCTGAAAACAATGATAAGCAAGGAAAAAAGGGAGAGCTGGAAGACAATGCAAAACGAACTAGAAAAAGACGTATTTGGGAATGGATATAAAATAGTGATGAGGCAACTGGACAGATTAACGTTACCCTTCAATCTGGCGGATGAAAAGAAGGTGGAAATAACAAGAGGACTATTCCCCCAAATAAAAGACCAATGGGACAGAAGTACTTCGACAGAGGCAATACAGCACCTATTCACAGAAAGTGAGATCGAGAATGTGTGCAACAAAATGAAGGTGGCAAGAGCTCCAGGACCAGATGGAGTCCCGGTGGAGGCAATCAAGTGCTTGGTTAAGACCTGCCCACATGCGGTGAGGGAAGTTATGAACGAGCTGTTAATGCGACAACGGTTTCCAAAACATTGGAAAGAAGCAAAGATCACGCTTCTTTGGAAAGGAAAAGGCATGGAAAACCCGTCGGATTATCGTCCAATATGTCTTTTAAACACGATGGGGAAAATGTACGAAGGGCTGATAAAAGAGAGGCTAGAAGCGGAAATAGTGGAGAGGGGAGGTCTTTCTCCAAATCAATACGGTTTTACCAAAGGGAAGTCAGCCATAGATGCCGTATTAGCAGTCGTAGAAAAAGTAAAGTGTTCTGGAAAGAAATGGGTAGCGTTGATTGCGTTAGATGTAAAAAACGCTTTCAATTCCGCCACATGGAGTATAATCGTCAGGAAACTAAAGCAGAGAAACATTTCGCAGTACTTAGTGAACATCGTGGAAGAGTACTTCCGGGAGCGATCCATACTGATCACCAGAAACAAAAGAATTGAAGTAACTATGGGAGTGCCACAGGGTTCCGTCCTTGGCCCATTACTGTGGAATGTGCTGTACGATGACGTGTTAAGAACGAACTTGGGAGAGGGCGCAAGCTGTATCGCGTTTGCGGACGACTTAGCCGTTATTGTGGAAGGTGAGGATGTGAAAGACCTCATGGACGTGGGGGACGAGGCAACAAGAATTGTTGCAAAGTGGATGCGCAGACACAGTTTGACGCTGGCACCACAAAAATCGGAAGCCATAGTACTGAAAGGACCGAGAAAGAGGAATGCTGTGCGATTTACGCTGTTGGACCAAGAAATAAAACCCCAGAGAGCATTAAAATATCTTGGAATATTTATAGATGATAAACTCACTTTTGGGGAACAGGTAAAACACAGCGTTGAAAAGGCAGAAAAACGCATGTCCGCCCTGGCCAGAATTATGCCAAATGTGGGAGGACAAAGTACCAGAAAGCGGATGGTACTAAACGGAGTAGTCAACTCGATTTTACTATATGGAGCACCGGTATGGAACAGCGTTCTAAATATAAAGAAATACCGGAATGTACTAGAATCTACCCAAAGGAAGATGTTGGTCCGGGTGGTAAGTGGCTACCGCACCATCTCCACCCGTGCTGTACAGGTGGTCGCTGGAGTGCCACCCATCTCGCTACTGGTGGAGGAGAGAACTGAGGCATATGTCGATGGACGGCGATCTGTGAGAACGCCCAAAAAGGAATATAGAGAACACACATTTAAAAAATGGCAACAGATATGGGACGAACACCGGGATACCGGACAATGGACAAAGTCCCTCATCCCTAATATCTCAGTATGGGTGAAATGTGAATATAGACGAACAAACTACTATCTGACGCAATTTCTAACGGGCCATGGGCAGTTCAGAACCTACACCAAGAAAATGGGTATCACACAAACCGACATATGTGATTACTGTGGACTTAGGGACACGCCAGAGCACACGGTCATGACCTGCGAAAGGTGGAGTTCCCAGAGAAACAAACTTGAGGAAAGGATAGGGAAGAAATTGAGTACAGGAAGTATTATCAACATAATGACAAGTGGTAAAACATATTTCGACAATATCAACGAGTATGTAGGAGAGGTTTTGCGTACCAAAGAGATGGAAGAAAGGGAAAGAGGAAAACTTTAAAGAAACACCCGACATGTCTGAGGGAAAACAGATCATGTAGATTCCAGCATGTCGGGGGAGCAAAGGAGGTGGTTTTGGTGGGTAGGCAAAATTCGTTTTGAGTCCCACACTGCCTTAAGCTGAGAACAAGCTAAGGCGAGCATGAGCGTTCCACCTGACAAAAAAAAAAAAAAAAAAAAAAAAGCAGGTAGCAGTTAGCAGGTATCAGTTAGCAGGTAGCAGGTAGCAGGTAGCAGGTAGCAGGTATCAGGTAGCAGGTAGCAGGTAGCAGGTATCAGGTAGCAGGTATCAGGTAGCAGGTATCAGGTATCAGGTAGCAGCTAGCAGGTAGCAGGTAGCAGGTAGCAGGTATCAGGTAGCAGGTATCAGGTAGCAGGTAACAGGTAGCAGGTAGCAGGTAGGAGGTAGCACAATTAATAATATTTCACAATATTATAATTGCCTTTAAATTGATAATCGCGAAACAAAATTTTACATGAATTTTTAGCAACTCAGTTAATTATATATCTGAAACGCCACAAGGATACATAACAACCTCCTCCTTATACCAGTACCAGTATCAGTAAAAAAAGCAAAAAAAAAAGCAAAAAATACTTACTAGATCTCTGAAACATAACAACACACACCCCCTAGTGGGGCCACCGAAACATAACCTCACAATAAAACATAACCTCACAATAAAACACAACCGCACTCGTTGAAAGCTAGATGAACACTGAAGGAAGTTACATCCGGCGCGCTATATAATTAAGATAACAATTAAAATGCGCAATACATTATTTTCTAAAACCAGCTTTAGGAAATTATTACGTCATATTTTTTTAAACATGATAGGACACGATTTTTTCTCGGTAAAACCTGTCTAGGCACTTTAAATATTTCACTAGCAGGTATCAGGTAGCAGGTAGCAGATAGCAGATATCAGGTAGCAGGTAGCAGGTAGCAGTTAGCAGGTAGCAGGTAGCAGGTATCAGGTAGCAGTTAGCAGGTAGCAGGTATCAGGTAGCAGGTAGCAGGTAGCAGGTATCAGGTAGCAGTTAGCAGGTAGCAGGTATCAGGTAGCAGGTATCAGGTAGCAGTTAGCAGGTAGCAGGTAGCAGGTAGCAGGTATCAGGTAGCAGGTAGCAGGTAGCAGGTATCAGGTAGCAGGTAGCAGGTAGCAGGTAGCAGGTAGCAGTAGCAGGTAGCAGGTAGCACAATTAATAATATTTCACAATATTATAATTACCGTTAAATTGATAATCGCGAAACAAGATTTTACATGAATTTTTAGCAGCTCAGTTAATTATATATCTGAAACGCCACAATAATACGTAACAACCTCCTCCTCCACCTCCACCTCCACGCTGATATATAAAGTTCAATCAAGAAAAACAAAATGGCGGAAGGAGCTCGGAACACGGACAAGTCTACCGTCAAGTAATTTATAGTCATAATGACCCCTTGAAATTCAAAGGCGCTACACAGAGGCTCAAGGTAGACGGCTCTTCCTGTTAGGAAGATTTCATATGGAGTTAGCTCTTAAAAGCAATAAAGCTTCCCCAACGTCAGTAGGTTTCTGCCGAAACATTAGGGTGTCGAATGTCTCTTTGGACCGAGCACCACAGCTAATAGACTGCCTAACGTATTTGGGTAAACTCCTGAAATGACCTGTCTCTTCAACTGATAAGTAGGAAGATATAAATTCATATGTTAACGTAAATAAATATATAAAAAAGTGTATGAATAAATTATGTTAACGTAAAGTATTGATGCTAAATATAACCCCGAAAGGGTTGAGGTGTCTGCAAGGAGATACTAACTATGAAGCACCCTCCGAAACATAACCACACACGCCCCACCGAAACATAACCTGACAATTTAATAAAAAAACATGCGTGCACTTAACAAAAAAAAACATAGCCACACAGTAAGTTTGAAAAGCAAAAAAGAAAAAATACTTACAAGATGGAGGCCCCTCGGAGGCCGTCAGAAGCAAACACCACACACACCCCTCGAGCCCCCTTGTGAGACCCTCTGAAGCACCCTCCGAAACATAACCGCACACGCCCGGACCCCCCTTCCCCCCGTAACATCACAATTGAATAAAAACACGTGAGCACTAGACGAAGGTTTCATATATACTAACTCATATAATATCTTAAGCAGTAATTAAACTATCCCCTCTCCCCATATGTTTTTTCTAGAACAATTAAATTTCATAATAAAAAATGCAGACTGTAGTATAACATGATACCTGATGTTATTCGATGTTAAAGTCACGTCCGGCGTTCTGTAGCTATGCTTTTTTTTTAAATTGCTAACTAGTGTAATATAATACCTGATATTATTTGAGATTAAAAAATTTGATTTTAAATAATTGATACCTATAATCAAATACAATTTTCTATGTTAATAGCAAATTTATGGAATACTTTTTAATATAAAATGTATATATTTATCACCATAAAAACAATGGTAAGAATGTATTATTATAAAATAGATAAGATACTTAGTCATATTTACAGAAAATGTATCAATTTGATTGAAATGTTACTTTTAAAATTAAGTAATTGAAGCTTAAATATTATAATAAAATAGAAAAGTGCGATATTTGTTTTATATCTTTTTTATATAGTCTGTAGCAGTATTTAATAAAATATATATATATCACCATAAAAACAATGTTCAGAATGTATTATTATAAAATAGATGAGATACTTAGGCATATTTACAGAAAAAATGTAACAATTTGATTGAAATGTTGCTTTTAATCGGAAAATGCTGATCATACAAATCACAATATTAAAATTTTGGTAATAATCGAAGAGTTAAGAGAGACCGGCATAATTATATAACGTTCACATATATTTTCAAATATAATTTTCTATGTTAATAGCAAATTTATTGAATACTTTTTAATATAAAATGTATATATATATCACCATAAAAACAATGGTAAGAATGTATTATTATAAAATAGATAAGATATTTAGTCATATTTACAGAAAATGTATCAATTTGATTGAAATGTTACTTTTAAAATTAAGTAATTGAAGCTTAAATATTATAATAAAATAGAAAAGTGCTATATTTGTTTTATATCTTTTTTATATAGTCTGTAGCAGTATTTAATAAAATATATATATATATCACCATAAAAACAATGTTAAGAATGTATTATTATAAAATAGATGAGATACTTAGGCATATTTACAGAAAAAATGTAACAATTTGATTGAAATGTTGCTTTTAATAGGAAAATGCTGATCATACAAATCACAATAATAAAATTTTGGCAATAATCGAAGAGTTAAGAGAGACCGGCATAATTATATAACGTTCACATATATTTTCAAATATAATTTTCTATGTTAATAGCAAATTCATGGAATACCTTTTGAATCTTTGTTTTATAATGACAATCTAAGAAAAATTAATGGATATTTGAAAAAAAAAACACATTACTTATAAATAATCTTTCCAATAGAATAAACCCTGTTAAATTTGCAAAAAAAGTCTGTTAATATATAAATATATAGATAATTATTATTTAAAACGCTGCTATTTATATCTAGATGTAATCAACTTGGAATAATATACCCATTTTTAGTTAAACTTGAATAAAACATCTATTAAAAATTTAGAAATACCTTCAATTGTAAAAATAATCGTTATATATTAGCTGATATTTGAAAAACACATTACTTAGAAATAATCTTTTCAATAGAATAAAACCCTGTATATTAAATTCGTATGTTATTACATGCTTTAATAAAATAAAACCTAATTTTATTGTTAATATAAATATTACATGCTTTTATGTTTTTAAAAATCATAGAAATAGTCATAAATTTTACAAATCTATATACCTCTAATAGTATTTCTAACAACGAAATTTTGTATTCTTCCTCATGTAATACTTAAAATATATTAAAATAATTTTTTTAAATTGCTGACTAGTGTAATATGATTCCTGATTTTATTTTTGAGATTAAAAAAATTGCTGCCTGTGGTGTAATATGATACTTGATGATTACGATGTAAAAGAAATAATTTTTTGCTTATTTCGCTTTTAATATAATTGATATACGAGGTTCAATCAAAAAGAAAAAAGTGTTAATATATTTTCGAACCAAAATTATGATCTTATACAAAATATTTGCAAATAATGCAATTGTTTTTTTATTATAAACATATATATATATATATAAATATAAGACAGCTTGCTAAAAACGTGTACGTGCGCAGACATACAGAAACAATATATAATTACATGCGGGGATTATAATTAAAGCAGATTTTACGTAATTGGAGTATAGTACAATTTACTTCTTCATGATAAAAAAACACTTAAAAATATTATTTTATTGAATATTATAGGGTATCAGAAAATTTATTTTATTATCAAAGCCGCATCACCGTTTACTAAAAATAAAATCATGATTGACATAAACGTTGTAAATAGCATATGTAACTAATAAAATTTTCTAATGACCCATGAATTATGATTACAGGTAATAGTAGGTATATACATCTTTGTTTCTAACTATATATGGAGTATATAATATGTTTCTTGTTTAATATTATTGATTATATAATACTAGTTATACCTCTACTAGTATTTCTAATAACGAAATTTTATATTCTTCATCATTTAATACTTTAAATATATTAAAATAATGAATTTATCATTCTTTACTAAATTTTTGAATTTCTCAATCAAAATTTACATGTTAACAATTTTTTCGAATAAAAATCACGTGTATTTAAACTTAAATAAATCATCTATTGAAGATAGAAATACCTTGTTAAAGTAAACAATATATTATTTTCCAATCATTTGCGACAGTGAAATTAAATCACCGAGAAAAAACTTGTTCTATCATGTTTAAAAAAAAATACACATTACTTGGAAATAATCTTTTCCAATAGAATAAACCCTGTATATGCAATTCATATGTTTTTACATGCCTTAATAAAATAACACTGTAAAACCAGCAAAAAAAAAATATTATAAAAACTATTTAAAAATTGTCGTTCCCGATGAATCCTTAACTATTGATGAGATAAAATAATGTTAATAACGTAATTATCTGTCACATTTGTGATTTGTCATTAAATGGAGATAAAGTGTCAGATCACTGTCATTTAACGGAGAAATTCAGGGGTGCCGTGCATTCAAATTATAATCTAAATTTCAAAATTCCAAATATTACACCCTTGTTTCTTAAAGAAAAAATATATTAGTTTTACGAAAAAAGTTTTAAAAAAAATAGATACTAATATTTCACCTATCTTAACAATACGGGTTTAAAATATTTAATTATAAATCTTGACTAACTTACTATTATCCATATATCGGTTACATTGTTCTAACACATCCATCAGCAGCTCTCCTACACCACAGTATTTACTATTTAGTTATGCAAATGCAGTTATAAATAAACAAGTTTTATCCCAAACAAAAAAAAGACTTAAATCATCACCAGCCATATATAAAAATAAATATTAAAATTTTTATCACCCGAATCAAATTTAGGAACTATCACGCTAAGTTAATATAATAAAAGAATCGAAATTGCTTTAGGGAAGTTTAATTAGTCTAGTATAGTATGTAAACACATTCCTCATCATATTGCTTTGTCATCATATTTTTTATATTAAAAGCGAAATAAGCAAAAAAAAATTATTTCTTTTACATCGTAATCATATTACACCAGATGTGATTCGCTTAGTAACAGACATGCGTCGTCATTATTTTAATGTTGACGCATGTCTTTTTTATTTTCATATGCCGTATGTAATTTAATTTGCATAGTAAGTAAATTTTTATTTTCATACGGGGTGTTGTAGTTTAAACAGTTATGTTTGTTAACAGTCTCGATTTGCCAGTTAGAGAGTTATCATGGTAAAGAAAAATAAAATATTGAAGCTTACGGAGATTAAAAAAAAAAAAAAAATCTCCAAACGAAAAACTTACACAATAAATTATTAATATTGCCGATTAGCAGGTAGCAGGTAGCAGGTATAAACTCAGCAAATTTGTTATTCGAATCGAATACCTGCTACCTGCTACCTGCTACTTGCTACCTGCTACCTGCAGGCCATGCTTTTGAATCTTTGTTTTATAGTGACAATCTAAGAAAAAGGTGTTTAAATTAAATTATTTCTTATTTATAACTTGTATAATAATATTCATTTCCATTACTTATATATACATATTGTTAAAATTTTTTATTTTTTTGTTGAAAACATACTACGTAGAAATCATCTTTCCAATTGAATAAACCCTTATATTCATGTGTAGTTCAACTGGTAGATTGTTAATAATAGAATTATTTTACAAATCTGTATACCTCTAATAGTATTTCTAATAACGAAATTTTATATTCTTCATCATTTAATACTTTAAATATATTAAAATAATGAATTTATCATTATTTACTAAATTTTGAATTTCTCAATCAAAATTTACATGTTAACAATTTTTTCGAATAAAAATCACGTGTATTTAAACTTAAATAAAACATCTATTGAAAATAGAAATACCTTGTTAAAGTAAACAATATATTATTTTCCCATCATTTGCGACAGTGAAATTAAATCACCGAGAAAAAACTTGTTCTATCATGTTTAAAAAAATACACATTACTTGGAAATAATCTTTCCAATAGAATAAACCCTGTATATGCAATTCATATGTTTTTACATGCCTTAATAAAACTGTAAAATCAGCAAAAAAAAATAAAAAAAATTATGAAAAGTTTCACATGTTGCGGTGTCGGATTTCGATATTCAGCGTATTATATTTTTTTAAATTGTAAAAAGTATGTTAATATATAAATATAGATAATTCTTATTGGAAACGCTGTTATTTATATCGATTTTAAGTGTATCTTGAAACAAATACACTCTTGCAACAGTGATCCGGCTATTCTGTATACGAGGCCTACTCATAAAAACTATTTAAAAATTGTCGTTCCCGATGAATCCTTAACTATTGATGAGATAAAATAATGTTAATAACGCAATTATCTGTCACATTTGTGACAGGTAGCAGGTAGCAGGTTGCAGGTTGCAACCCTCTGACGTTATAGGTACATAATTCACTGAGATTATGAAACTACGCAGTTAATTATGTACCTGAAACGTCCCAGGGACACGTAACAACCTCCTCCTCCTCCTCCTCCTCACCGATATATGAAGCTCAATCAAGAAAATACAAAATGGCGGAAGGAGGAGTTAAGCAAAAATGAATCATGCCAAAAGGACATTAGAAAACAAAATGGCGGATGGAGGTAAGTTTGAAAAGCAAAAAAGGAAAAAAATACTTACAAGATGGCAGGCCCCCTTGTGGGGCCCTCTGAAACATAACCACACACCCCCTAGTGGGGCCACCGAAACATAACCTCACAATAAAAACATAACCTCACAATAAAACACAACCGCACTCGTTGAAAGCTAGATGAACACTGAAGGAAGTTACATCCGGCGCGCTATATAATTAAGATAACAATTAAAATGCGCAATACATTATTTTCTAAAACCAGCTTTAGGAAATTATTACGTCATATTTTTTAAAAAATTTTTATCACCCGAATCAAATTTAAGAACTATCACGCTAAGTTAATATAATAAAAGAATCGAAATTGCTTTAGGGAAGTTTAATTATCACTCGTAATAATAGAAAGACAGTATACTTCAACTAATGGTTCAGGAGAGTCACACAAATGTATAAACACGATATATTGGAGAAAATATTAGAGGAGTATATAATAAATAAATATTCAAAATTTAAATTAATTTATTTAGAAGCTATAGAAAATTTGAAATATAAACATACCGACCTTTTACTTAATAATCGTCCCTTTTTGTAATAAAGTCTACATCTTGAATATAAAGTACCCATTATTCAACCATCCTTCTAAGTATAGTTATTTTTTTATTTTATTATAATTTTTTATTATAATAATTCATTTAAGCTTCAATTACTTAATTTTAAAAGGAACATTTACAGGTATCTGATACCAGTATAAACGTCATTGGGTTGTAACGGCAATATAAACGTCATTGACTTGGGTTTTGACGTCATTGTTACGTAAGTATGACGTCATTGGGTTGTGACGTCAGAAGGCTAAGGTCAAGGTCATATCGGGTTGGGTTGTAACGATAATATAAACGTCATTGGGTTGGGTTGCAACGACAATATAAACGTCGTTGGGTTGGGTTGTAACGACAATATAAACGTCGTTGGGTTGGGTTGTAACAATAATATATAAATGTCATTGGGTTGGGGTTGTGATGTGACCGTCACATCACAACCCCAACCCAATGACATTTATATATTATCGTTACAACCCAACCCAATGACGTTTATATTATCGTTACAACCCAACCCAACGACGTTTATATTGTCGTTGCAACCCAACCCAATGACGTTTATATTATCGTTACAACCCAACCCGATATGACCTTGACCTTAGCCTTCTGACGTCACAACCCAATGACGTCATACTTACGTAACAATGACGTCAAAACCCAAGTCAATGACGTTTATATTGCCGTTACAACCCAACCCAATGACGTTTATACTGGTACCAGATACCTGTAAATGTTGCTTTTAAAATTAAGTAATTGAAGCTTAAATGAATTATTATAATAAAAAATTATAATAAAATAAAAAAATAACTATACTTAGAAGGATGGTTGAATAATGGGTACTTTATATTCAAGATGTAGACTTTATTACAAAAAGGGACGATTATTAAGTAAAAGGTCGGTATGTTTATATTTCAAATTTTCTATAGCTTCTAAATAAATTAATTTAAATTTTGAATATTTATTTATTATATACTCCTCTAATATTTTCTCCAATATATCGTGTTTATACATTTGTGTGACTCTCCTGAACCATTAGTTGAAGTATACTGTCTTTCTATTATTACGAGTGATAATTAAACTTCCCTAAAGCAATTTCGATTCTTTTATTATATTAACTTAGCGTGATAGTTCTTAAATTTGATTCGGGTGATAAAAATTTTTTAAAAAATATGACGTAATAATTTCCTAAAGCTGGTTTTAGAAAATAATGTATTGCGCATTTTAATTGTTATCTTAATTATATAGCGCGCCGGATGTAACTTCCTTCAGTGTTCATCTAGCTTTCAACGAGTGCGGTTGTGTTTTATTGTGAGGTTATGTTTTTATTGTGAGGTTATGTTTCGGTGGCCCCACTAGGGGGTGTGTGGTTATGTTTCAGAGGGCCCCACAAGGGGGCCTGCCATCTTGTAAGTATTTTTTTCCTTTTTTGCTTTTCAAACTTACCTCCATCCGCCATTTTGTTTTCTAATGTCCTTTTGGCATGATTCATTTTTGCTTAACTCCTCCTTCCGCCATTTTGTATTTTCTTGATTGAGCTTCATATATCGGTGAGGAGGAGGAGGAGGAGGAGGTTGTTACGTGTCCCTGGGACGTTTCAGGTACATAATTAACTGCGTAGTTTCATAATCTCAGTGAATTATGTACCTATAACGTCAGAGGGTTGCAACCTGCAACCTGCTACCTGCTACCTGTCACAAATGTGACAGATAATTGCGTTATTAACATTATTTTATCTCATCAATAGTTAAGGATTCATCGGGAACGACAATTTTTAAATAGTTTTTATGAGTAGGCCTCGTATACAGAATAGCCGGATCACTGTTGCAAGAGTGTATTTGTTTCAAGATACACTTAAAATCGATATAAATAACAGCGTTTCCAATAAGAATTATCTATATTTATATATTAACATACTTTTTACAATTTAAAAAAATATAATACGCTGAATATCGAAATCCGACACCGCAACATGTGAAACTTTTCATAATTTTTTTTATTTTTTTTTGCTGATTTTACAGTTTTATTAAGGCATGTAAAAACATATGAATTGCATATACAGGGTTTATTCTATTGGAAAGATTATTTCCAAGTAATGTGTATTTTTTTAAACATGATAGAACAAGTTTTTTCTCGGTGATTTAATTTCACTGTCGCAAATGATGGGAAAATAATATATTGTTTACTTTAACAAGGTATTTCTATTTTCAATAGATGTTTTATTTAAGTTTAAATACACGTGATTTTTATTCGAAAAAATTGTTAACATGTAAATTTTGATTGAGAAATTCAAAATTTAGTAAATAATGATAAATTCATTATTTTAATATATTTAAAGTATTAAATGATGAAGAATATAAAATTTCGTTATTAGAAATACTATTAGAGGTATACAGATTTGTAAAATAATTCTATTATTAACAATCTACCAGTTGAACTACACATGAATATAAGGGTTTATTCAATTGGAAAGATGATTTCTACGTAGTATGTTTTCAACAAAAAAATAAAAAATTTTAACAATATGTATATATAAGTAATGGAAATGAATATTATTATACAAGTTATAAATAAGAAATAATTTAATTTAAACACCTTTTTCTTAGATTGTCACTATAAAACAAAGATTCAAAAGCATGGCCTGCAGGTAGCAGGTAGCAAGTAGCAGGTAGCAGGTAGCAGGTATTCGATTCGAATAACAAATTTGCTGAGTTTATACCTGCTACCTGCTACCTGCTAATCGGCAATATTAATAATTTATTGTGTAAGTTTTTCGTTTGGAGATTTTTTTTTTTTTTTTAATCTCCGTAAGCTTCAATATTTTATTTTTCTTTACCATGATAACTCTCTAACTGGCAAATCGAGACTGTTAACAAACATAACTGTTTAAACTACAACACCCCGTATGAAAATAAAAATTTACTTACTATGCAAATTAAATTACATACGGCATATGAAAATAAAAAAGACATGCGTCAACATTAAAATAATGACGACGCATGTCTGTTACTAAGCGAATCACATCTGGTGTAATATGATTACGATGTAAAAGAAATAATTTTTTTTTGCTTATTTCGCTTTTAATATAAAAAATATGATGACAAAGCAATATGATGAGGAATGTGTTTACATACTATACTAGACTAATTAAACTTCCCTAAAGCAATTTCGATTCTTTTATTATATTAACTTAGCGTGATAGTTCCTAAATTTGATTCGGGTGATAAAAATTTTAATATTTATTTTTATATATGGCTGGTGATGATTTAAGTCTTTTTTTTGTTTGGGATAAAACTTGTTTATTTATAACTGCATTTGCATAACTAAATAGTAAATACTGTGGTGTAGGAGAGCTGCTGATGGATGTGTTAGAACAATGTAACCGATATATGGATAATAGTAAGTTAGTCAAGATTTATAATTAAATATTTTAAACCCGTATTGTTAAGATAGGTGAAATATTAGTATCTATTTTTTTTAAAACTTTTTTCGTAAAACTAATATATTTTTTCTTTAAGAAACAAGGGTGTAATATTTGGAATTTTGAAATTTAGATTATAATTTGAATGCACGGCACCCCTGAATTTCTCCGTTAAATGACAGTGATCTGACACTTTATCTCCATTTAATGACAAATCACAAATGTGACAGATAATTACGTTATTAACATTATTTTATCTCATCAATAGTTAAGGATTCATCGGGAACGACAATTTTTAAATAGTTTTTATAATATTTTTTTTTTGCTGGTTTTACAGTGTTATTTTATTAAGGCATGTAAAAACATATGAATTGCATATACAGGGTTTATTCTATTGGAAAAGATTATTTCCAAGTAATGTGTATTTTTTTTTAAACATGATAGAACAAGTTTTTTCTCGGTGATTTAATTTCACTGTCGCAAATGATTGGAAAATAATATATTGTTTACTTTAACAAGGTATTTCTATCTTCAATAGATGATTTATTTAAGTTTAAATACACGTGATTTTTATTCGAAAAAATTGTTAACATGTAAATTTTGATTGAGAAATTCAAAAATTTAGTAAAGAATGATAAATTCATTATTTTAATATATTTAAAGTATTAAATGATGAAGAATATAAAATTTCGTTATTAGAAATACTAGTAGAGGTATAACTAGTATTATATAATCAATAATATTAAACAAGAAACATATTATATACTCCATATATAGTTAGAAACAAAGATGTATATACCTACTATTACCTGTAATCATAATTCATGGGTCATTAGAAAATTTTATTAGTTACATATGCTATTTACAACGTTTATGTCAATCATGATTTTATTTTTAGTAAACGGTGATGCGGCTTTGATAATAAAATAAATTTTCTGATACCCTATAATATTCAATAAAATAATATTTTTAAGTGTTTTTTTATCATGAAGAAGTAAATTGTACTATACTCCAATTACGTAAAATCTGCTTTAATTATAATCCCCGCATGTAATTATATATTGTTTCTGTATGTCTGCGCACGTACACGTTTTTAGCAAGCTGTCTTATATTTATATATATATATATATATGTTTATAATAAAAAAACAATTGCATTATTTGCAAATATTTTGTATAAGATCATAATTTTGGTTCGAAAATATATTAACACTTTTTTCTTTTTGATTGAACCTCGTATATCAATTATATTAAAAGCGAAATAAGCAAAAAATTATTTCTTTTACATCGTAATCATCAAGTATCATATTACACCACAGGCAGCAATTTTTTTAATCTCAAAAATAAAATCAGGAATCATATTACACTAGTCAGCAATTTAAAAAAAATATTTTAATATATTTTAAGTATTACATGAGGAAGAATACAAAATTTCGTTGTTAGAAATACTATTAGAGGTATATAGATTTGTAAAATTTATGACTATTTCTATGATTTTTAAAAACATAAAAGCATGTAATATTTATATTAACAATAAAATTAGGTTTTATTTTATTAAAGCATGTAATAACATACGAATTTAATATACAGGGTTTTATTCTATTGAAAAGATTATTTCTAAGTAATGTGTTTTTCAAATATCAGCTAATATATAACGATTATTTTTACAATTGAAGGTATTTCTAAATTTTTAATAGATGTTTTATTCAAGTTTAACTAAAAATGGGTATATTATTCCAAGTTGATTACATCTAGATATAAATAGCAGCGTTTTAAATAATAATTATCTATATATTTATATATTAACAGACTTTTTTTGCAAATTTAACAGGGTTTATTCTATTGGAAAGATTATTTCTAAGTAATGTGTTTTTTTTTTTCAAATATCCATTAATTTTTCTTAGATTGTCATTATAAAACAAAGATTCAAAAGGTATTCCATGAATTTGCTATTAACATAGAAAATTATATTTGAAAATATATGTGAACGTTATATAATTATGCCGGTCTCTCTTAACTCTTCGATTATTGCCAAAATTTTATTATTGTGATTTGTATGATCAGCATTTTCCTATTAAAAGCAACATTTCAATCAAATTGTTACATTTTTTCTGTAAATATGCCTAAGTATCTCATCTATTTTATAATAATACATTCTTAACATTGTTTTTATGGTGATATATATATATATTTTATTAAATACTGCTACAGACTATATAAAAAAGATATAAAACAAATATAGCACTTTTCTATTTTATTATAATATTTAAGCTTCAATTACTTAATTTTAAAAGTAACATTTCAATCAAATTGATACATTTTCTGTAAATATGACTAAGTATCTTATCTATTTTATAATAATACATTCTTACCATTATTTTTATGGTGATATATATATATACATTTTATATTAAAAAGTATTCAATAAATTTGCTATTAACATAGAAAATTATATTTGAAAATATATGTGAACGTTATATAATTATGCCGGTCTCTCTTAACTCTTCGATTATTACCAAAATTTTATTATTGTGATTTGTATGATCAGCATTTTCCGATTAAAAGCAACATTTCAATCAAATTGTTACATTTTTTCTGTAAATATGCCTAAGTATCTCATCTATTTTATAATAATACATTCTTAACATTGTTTTTATGGTGATATATATATATTTTATTAAATACTGCTACAGACTATATAAAAAAGATATAAAACAAATATAGCACTTTTCTATTTTATTATAATATTTAAGCTTCAATTACTTAATTTTAAAAGTAACATTTCAATCAAATTGATACATTTTCTGTAAATATGACTAAGTATCTTATCTATTTTATAATAATACATTCTTACCATTGTTTTTATGGTGATAAATATATACATTTTATATTAAAAAGTATTCCATAAATTTGCTATTAACATAGAAAATTATATTTGATTATAGGTATCAATTATTTAAAATCAAATTTTTTAATCTCAAATAATATCAGGTATTATATTACACTAGTTAGCAATTTAAAAAAAAAGCATAGCTACAGAACGCCGGACGTGACTTTAACATCGAATAACATCAGGTATCATGTTATACTACAGTCTGCATTTTTTATTATGAAATTTAATTGTTCTAGAAAAAACATATGGGGAGAGGGGATAGTTTAATTACTGCTTAAGATATTATATGAGTTAGTATATATGAAACCTTCGTCTAGTGCTCACGTGTTTTTATTCAATTGTGATGTTACGGGGGGAAGGGGGGTCCGGGCGTGTGCGGTTATGTTTCGGAGGGTGCTTCAGAGGGTCTCACAAGGGGGCTCGAGGGGTGTGTGTGGTGTTTGCTTCTGACGGCCTCCGAGGGGCCTCCATCTTGTAAGTATTTTTTCTTTTTTGCTTTTCAAACTTACTGTGTGGCTATGTTTTTTTTTGTTAAGTGCACGCATGTTTTTTTATTAAATTGTCAGGTTATGTTTCGGTGGGGCGTGTGTGGTTATGTTTCGGAGGGTGCTTCATAGTTAGTATCTCCTTGCAGACACCTCAACCCTTTCGGGGTTATATTTAGCATCAATACTTTACGTTAACATAATTTATTCATACACTTTTTTATATATTTATTTACGTTAACATATGAATTTATATCTTCCTACTTATCAGTTGAAGAGACAGGTCATTTCAGGAGTTTACCCAAATACGTTAGGCAGTCTATTAGCTGTGGTGCTCGGTCCAAAGAGACATTCGACACCCTAATGTTTCGGCAGAAACCTACTGACGTTGGGGAAGCTTTATTGCTTTTAAGAGCTAACTCCATATGAAATCTTCCTAACAGGAAGAGCCGTCTACCTTGAGCCTCTGTGTAGCGCCTTTGAATTTCAAGGGGTCATTATGACTATAAATTACTTGACGGTAGACTTGTCCGTGTTCCGAGCTCCTTCCGCCATTTTGTTTTTCTTGATTGAACTTTATATATCAGCGTGGAGGTGGAGGTGGAGGAGGAGGTTGTTACGTATTATTGTGGCGTTTCAGATATATAATTAACTGAGCTGCTAAAAATTCATGTAAAATCTTGTTTCGCGATTATCAATTTAACGGTAATTATAATATTGTGAAATATTATTAATTGTGCTACCTGCTACCTGCTACTGCTACCTGCTACCTGCTACCTGCTACCTGATACCTGCTACCTGCTACCTGCTACCTGATACCTGCTACCTGCTACCTGCTACCTGCTACCTGCTAACTGCTACCTGATACCTGCTACCTGCTACCTGATACCTGCTACCTGCTAACTGCTACCTGATACCTGCTACCTGCTACCTGCTACCTGCTACCTGCTACCTGCTACCTGCTAACTGCTACCTGATACCTGCTACCTGCTACCTGCTAACTGCTAACTGCTACCTGCTACCTGCTACCTGATACCTGCTACCTGCTACCTGCTACCTGATACCTGCTAGTGAAATATTTAAAGTGCCTAGACAGGTTTTACCGAGAAAAAATCGTGTCTTATCATGTTTAAAAAAATATGACGTAATAATTTCCTAAAGCTGGTTTTAGAAAATAATGTATTGCGCATTTTAATTGTTATCTTAATTATATAGCGCGCCGGATGTAACTTCCTTCAGTGTTCATCTAGCTTTCAACGAGTGCGGTTGTGTTTTATTGTGAGGTTATGTTTTATTGTGAGGTTATGTTTCGGTGGCCCCACTAGGGGGTGTGTGTTGTTATGTTTCAGAGATCTAGTAAGTATTTTTTGCTTTTTTTTTTGCTTTTTTTACTGATACTGGTACTGGTATAAGGAGGAGGTTGTTATGTATCCTTGTGGCGTTTCAGATATATAATTAACTGAGTTGCTAAAAATTCATGTAAAATCTTGTTTCGCGATTATCAATTTAAAGGCAATTATAATATTGTGAAATATTATTAATTGTGCTACCTCCTACCTGCTACCTGCTACCTGCTACCTGTTACCTGCTACCTGATACCTGCTACCTGATACCTGCTACCTGCTACCTGCTACCTGCTAGCTGCTACCTGATACCTGATACCTGCTACCTGATACCTGCTACCTGATACCTGCTACCTGCTACCTGCTACCTGATACCTGCTACCTGCTACCTGCTACCTGCTAACTGATACCTGCTAACTGCTACCTGCTACCTGATACCTGATACCTGCTACCTGCTAACTGATACCTGCTAAGTGATACCTGCTAACTGCTACCTGCTACCTGATACCTGCTACCTGCTACCTGATACCTGCTAACTGCTAACTGCTACCTGATACCTGATACCTGCTACCTGCTACCTGATACCTGCTACCTGATACCTGCTACCTGATACCTGCTACCTGCTACCTGCTACCTGCTACCTGCTACCTGCTACCTGCTACCTGCTACCTGCTACCTCTTACCTGCTACCTGCTACCTGATACCTGCTACCTGCTACCTGCTAACTGCTACCTGCTACTTGTGTAATGTGTGTTATGTGTGTTATGACGCCATTGTTTTTGACTGAACCTCGTATATCAATGCGGAGGAGGTTGTTACGTAAGTATTACGTCATTGGGTTTACCATTTTACATACGCAATTCATTAATCATAACATCTGACAAAGCGCCCTCTAGCTCTCGCGGTGGTCGCGTATGAAACTATAACCGAACATGAGTCATCCCTAAGTAGGGGCGGTATCTCGCTACCCCTTGCAGTTAGAGCCGTTTTGACGTTATTTTCAACACTGCAGGGCCCCTTGACAACCCACTTGCAGGCTTCTCACCCCTATGTAAAACTCACCCCCACATAAATTATAATTTCTTACCTTCTCCACCATAAGGGAATATATTGTAGGGGTTGGGTATGCACAATCGAAACCAGGAGGTGACTGTTACACTGTTTTTTTCTGCTGAGGATAACAACGTGGTTGTTGAAATACCTCAAAAAGTGCAAAATGAACCTCCATAAGAAAATACATGGGATTTTGGCCTAGAACCCGCATAGCCTATCTACTGACCGATGATGTTATTGTCTTTTTGAATATCTTTTAGAGCTAGATATTCTTCCCATTTTATATTGCTCTGGGGTGGTTTGGCCTTTCTGATAATAGAAGTTAGTTCCTGTCGTATTGTTTCTGCGTTGTTCTGTTCGACTTTTTGTAGAGCTGATTCTACACCGCAGATGATGTTTTCTACTGTAGCGTGTTTCGGTGTTATTGCGAAGTTGAAATCCTTCTCGAGGACATTGATAGCCGCTTCGTTGAGTATCTTCTGTGATAGGTTGTGTACTGTTCTTGTTGTGTTCCTGTCGTATCTCGCATTAGGGTGTTGTGTCTTTTTTAGTCCCTAAAATTAACGTTTCTGTTTGTTCGTTCGTACTTCAGAATCGGGTTCTGCTCTGAATGTGGAAAGACTGTCTATTTTTTCCCACAGTAGCAGCTATAATTGTTTAGTCAATTGTAACTGAGTGTCGAGTAAAAGTTTGTCGGAGTCGTTGAGTTTTCGTCGGTTCTCGTGTATCAGTTCTCGTAATAATGCTCTGCTCGCTCGTCTTAATACGTTCGTTGTTTTTGTCGTCTTGGTGTGAAACGATAATCTGCGGCAGTTAGGTGTAAGTCCTTCGTCTCGGCAACGGCGTAGGATGGCTAGGTCGCACAGCAGGCGCGCTTTTTTGCTGCGTAGCTTCTCGAATTTCTTCGATAGTTGGTGAACTTCCTCCCCATAGAGGTAAAAGATGTTACTCTTGATGTTCTCGCGGACGTATGATGAAGGTGTAGTTTCTCGGGTTCTTGGCCGCGTGTGAGTTTTGTCCTGAAAAGGACTATTTACTCTACGTTTCAACGAGATCGCAAATAGTTCTTTTCAGGACAAAACTCACACGCGGCGGCAGAGAACTTTTAAATCATATTATAATTCGTGAGGCACAAACACAAACAGATATTTGAAATAATACAATGATACCTAAAGTACCCGATAGGAATTGGCACTGTGAGAATCTCACCAATAACTTAGGAGACGACGTACAAAATACGTAGAAGAACCTAAATGTTGATATTCTTTTGAACGATAGTCATGGAATATCTTGGAGTCGTTTTATTAAAGATAGGGTGGGAGAGAATGAAGTCGTTGTAAGTGTGGTCAAACCAAATGCCAAAAGGAATAAAATTATTCAAAATTTAGAAAATTTAATTTTTAATTTCCAAAATATTTCATTGGCTTGACCTGGGGTACAAACGACATATTGTATTGTTACCACAGTTCGAGTACTACGAGATGATAACGAAGTTGAAGAAGTAATAAAAGCAATATGGCATACTAACTTAATTAATTATTGTAGAATTCCATTCAAGTACAATAATAGAAGGGAAAATTGAATGATCGAGCATATGAATTAATAAGCCTCTAGCGCCCAACTCTTCCTAAATTATCCTGCACATATGCGCATGCGTCTCCGACGTTTTATGATGTAAATAATATGAATAGAATGAACAATAATAATATGACTAGTAATAGATAATAATAATATGAAGCACAAAACTTTGCCGCATCCTTTCTACGTGAGTGTATTATACAGTTTAAAAGAGTTTCAAACCATCGTTATTAAATTTTTTTATAATGAATTTTGAGGATGGTTACAAAACTAGCAATTAAAATAATTAAATTTTAAGAACACCCGATACATTAATCATTTCCATGTCTATTTAATAATAAAAACACTTTAGCACGCCGCTGTTACTTTCTTATTTTATTTTTCTACAACATAAATTCTAAATATACCGCCTCATTCTGAGCAAACGCAACGGCCTGAATGTACGAATATTTCTCTCGCTCCGAATAAAAATCCCCTGAACGCGTTTAGCTAATCACAAAACAGTCTGTCGCGTATAGTTCCAACAAGATGGTTGTCCCGCTTACAACTCGAACTAATTTTTGTGACAGATTAGGATATTGTCTAGCTAAAGAAAGAGCTAACTTTGAATCTTTTATTTAGGGGTTGTGCATTTTTAAAGAAAATTAAGTTTATATTTTCAAAAGTAAATAGTTGCCTTCCGTTATTATATAATTAATTTCTCATTACGAACAATTTATTTTATTATTTGTAAGAGTAAATTTTTCTTTACATTACTAGAATTTAATTTAGTTTTTATTTATTTCTGAAGTTTATTTAGTTTACTATGAATAGTTTTTGTGACCTTTATTATTAAAATTTAATTTATTAAATCTCTCGATGCCTTATTTGCAATTTTCTTAACCGCTTATTAATAATTTCATTACGCTTTGTGTGACCATCGTCAGTATAACGTATTGCAATTTACTCATTACCATAACAAAGGACTAAACAATTTATAGTCCTTAATAGTAATTTGGTAATCAGATAATTTTTTTTACGCGGCTCCATAATATGTAAGCATGAAGTATGTATGACATATGACATCGATGTTAACGCGCCTACAGCATTCAGGGGAATTGTATTAGGAGCCAGAAAAATATTTGCACATTCGGATCGTTGCGTTTGCTCGGAATGAGACAGACTGTGTTGTAATTGGCTAAACGCGTTCAGGGGATTTGTATTTGGAGCGGGAGAAATTTTCATACATTCGGATCGTTGCGTTTGCTCAAAATGAGGCGGTATATACTTCTTCATAATGCACATTCAACAGAACACTTACGTCGCATTCTATTAGATATTATTGCTATTTTTTTATGTGTTTCTTCATATTATGATGATTAATTTTTTAAATATTGTTACATTTATTGCATTTTATATTTGAAATTTTAAGACACTTTGGACGGTAATGAAAACACAGGTTAGGTATTGTCGTTGGGATGAATTTTTTGTACATGTCATCTCATATTAATACAAAGTAGAAAATTGTTTTGCACAACTAACAAACATATAAACGTTGTTATTATTCATATTATTATTATTCTTTACTATTTATATTGTAATGTTTTTTGTCTTTCCAGGTTTCTTAAATAAAACTAACGGTAATTTAGACACACACTATATAAACAATTAAAACGAATAACAATTTAAAAACTAATAACTAACAATAAGGACATCTATGTATTTATATTTATGTAATATAACTCGGCGATGATTTGGTGTGGAATGATTTAAATCCCTCTTGAGTGCTCTTTATATTCAAGGGAAAATTCTCGCACATTCGATCTTCTCGATTCTTCTGCATCGACATTTTTCTAGACGGTGCCGGGTCGTGTGATATCTGACGTATCGTCGCATGACTCATCACGTTGCCACCTTCTTAAAAATTAAGTTTCGTCCCGAAACATGCCATGCTTTTGTTCCCTCAAACGATGGCAAAATCGACAGGTGGGGCCTTTGTTACATTGCGACGTTTTATCGAAATATTGTCCACGGTCTTATCTTGCCTGGGTGTAAAAAAATATTCAAGCCGGTAACTAAATACCAAAATTTCCATACCAGTATGTTGGAATATTACTTCTAACACGCTTCTTACAATTCTCCAGTCCAGGCGGTCCAATCCACTTCCCAATTTTTGAACTGCTAATTTCAAAACGTCTTGTAACATTTGTTCACGTAAGTGGATCAGGGCCTCCCAGTAGGCACGACAGGTTGGCTTCAGGCTTGACAGTTCTATTGTGACCAAATAAAATATGGCCTGTTCTTCATTTATTATTTGGATACTATTCCCAATTGCTGGTCCATGCTGCCTTAATTTTTCGATTCTACCAAATCTCTCTTTAAATTCTCTGGCAATTCCTTTGGCCATTCGCAGATCTCAGGGCCACGCAATGAGCAAGAGCGTAGTCTGTCGGCACCGTTAACAAATCTTGCTGTTTCTCGATGATCATCCCAAATCGAGCTTTTCTCGAACCAGAACAGTCCTCCATCAAATCTTCGAATGTTAGTTCCTTGTCGTGGCTATCTAATCGGCGCAAGTCAGTGGCTCCGTCATTATTGTCTCCAGAGTATGGGGCTAATCGATTAAAATGTACGACTCTTAGCTTAGAATGAGGTGTTCGTCTTATGCGGTATACTACATAGTTAATTCTCAATTCTTTTGAAGTTTTGGAGACAGGTCCCGTCGACGTTGTGGATTATATAACCAAACCCGATCGCCTTCATGGTAACCAACCTTCTCGGCATTGATGTCGTAGCTCTCCTTAATTATGTCACTGACATCTTGGATATTATGTGTTACTTATGATATTATCCAGTCTTTGTCTGAGAGTGCTGACATAATCTTCTCCAGCAAGATCTTCACCAGGCTTGCCCCAAAACTTCAAATAACAGGGCAGTCGGAGTTTCCTCCCGAATAGGACGTTTGCAGGTGATTGGCCAGCTGTCTCTTGAACAGAGGCCCGGTATGCTATTAGGAACAATGGTAAGTGCACGTCCCAACCTCTCTGATGTTCGGAGATCACTTTGGATAAATGTCTGATGATAGTCTTGTTCATTCGCTCTACCATTTCATCTGATTGTAAATGCAAGGGAGTTGATCTTGTCCTTCGAATACCGAAAAGCTCACACATCTTCTCGAAAAGACTGGACTTGAAATTTAGCCATTGATCGGAATGAAGATCCAGCGGTACACCAAATCGGTTAACAAACTCCTTCACAATCATGTCTGCTACAGTTCCAGACTCTTGATTTGGTAGAGAAGAGGCTTAAACCCATTTAGTAAAATGTTCCATGACCACTATTATGTACTTATTCCCTTTATCACTTTCTGGAAAAGGGCCGGCGGCATCTATGGCGATTCTTTCAGATGGACTTCCCGCATTGTATTGGCGCATGGATACCCGTCGACGCCTCTAGGGACCATTACTTCCGGCGCAATTAGCACACTTTCGGCACCACTCTTTCACTTCTCGTGAACAATTTACCCAGTAAAATCTCTGGCGCACCTTTTCCAGTGTTTTGTGGACGCCAAAATGTCCCCCAGCACCATTGTGGAGTTTTCGCAATATCTCTGATATTTTTTTCTTGGGAACCACCACTTGCATGTTCCGCTCGCTTCCATCGTGATTTTTAACGTCACGTCTCAGGAGATCGTCTTCCATGGTTAAAGAATTCCATTATGCCCAGTATGACGTCAATTCTCGGTTTAAATAACTTTTAATTAAGCGAGTTTCACTTTATTCGCCTTCACGATATTTCAAATAAACGTCTTTCACCACTATATATTTATTTAAACGAATACTTAGTTAAGAATTAATTGTCCACATAGCCCGTTATTTATTAAACTCGACTCCTGAACACCACTGTAATGTTTTTGTCGCTCCGGGTTCTTAAATAAAACTAACGGTAATTTATAAACAATAATGATTTATTTTGCTCAACAGATTAATCCAAAATAGGACAACAAAACTTTGACTATGTGACAATACATAAATAAGATAATGAATTAACTCCATAGAACCTAAAAACATCGTTAAATAAATTATTCGCGTTTCTCGACGAATGCACCAATGAAGTCTTGCACAATATATTAGTCCTTGGTGTTGAAAACAAAAAAGATGGGGAGTGTCTAGCAGCAATGCGTGGTATCAGTAAATTCGCTCGGGTTAACAGCGATGCTGCGTCGATCAGGTTATTCAGGAGATTTGCCACCAGTAGGAAGAGCGCATGCTCTTCCTTTGTCTTCGCACCGCTAGCATTTCCAATCCATGCCTGACAAGCAAATCCTCGTAGTCTATATTGCGTTCTGGATAGACCCCATCCAGCCTGTAACTAAAGTACTTCAAAAATTTACGCTGAACATGTTCAATTTGATTCAAGTGTAGGTAAATTGGGTAAATAACGGTAGACGCATATTCCAACTTACTGACGTCATATGCGAAATATAGAGATTTAAAGGTACCAACATTAGTGAAATTTCGGGACATTCCGGTAATAAAACCTAGAGACACAAAAGCCGATCTAGTGATGTTTGAGAGATGATCGTTGAAGTCCAACTTACTATCGAATGTATCACCAAGATCCCTTGTAGAGCTTCGTTTCTCTATAACAGTATTGTCAACGTAATAAAGAGAGTATATGTAATTTATTTTCCTTGTGAAAGTTACTACACTGCATTTTGAAATTTTTAAATTAAGTATATTCATACGCCACCAGCAGTCGACAGTAGCCAAGTTCTTTTGCAAAAAATCCACATCCACAGTTATGTCTGTAATGGTGGGATATATTTTAAGGTCATCTACATAAGCCAATACATTGCAGTCACGTGATGCCATTAGGTCATTAATAAATATATTTAACATAAGCGGGCCTAAGTAGGAACCTTGAGGGACTTCAGAAGTCGGACAGAAATATCTTGATTTATAGCCAATGTAAGTAACATAGTTTGCTTTATCCATCAAATATGACTTCATAAAGCTGAGTAGGGAATCGATTAAGCCAAAATCTGACAATTTTTATAAGAGTAAAATATGGTCGATGGTATCAAATGCGCGACTGATGTCCGTATAAATAACATCTAATTGACTAGCATCGTCTAAAGCTTCGGATATATCTTGGATTATGCAGCACAAGTTTGTTAGAGTAGAGCGATTTTTCACAAATCCATGCTGTAAAGGCGAAATAAAGGGTAGACATTTGAACGAGATGATTTTGTGCAAGACGGATTCAAAGGTTTTCGCAAAAACATAAATAATAGTTATTGGCCTATAATTAGAAATGTCAGTGTTGTCACTCTTTTTAAATACAGGACAAATTCAAGCGATTTTCCATGCTTGTGGTAATGAAGATATTTAAAGGATAAATAGAAGAGTTTGAAGAGTGGATAAACAAAAACATTGGCGCAGTCCTTAACCAAATTCGTTGGAATATTATCGTCTCCAGCAATATGTTTATTCTTCAGTTTCCAAATGGCCTCGATGATTTCATGCTGTGTAACACAAGGAACGGCGATAAGCGGATAACTACAAATATTATCGCAATCACATGACGCATCGTCGGAGTTTTTAGAGATAAAAATAAACTTCTGCAAATATAGATGCATAAGCGTCAACAATGGCTTGTGTTTCGGAATATTTCAGATTATTAAAATGTAAATTACTTGGAATTCTAGACATGTTGCCTTTTTGAATTAACAAAAGTTCAGAATTGATACGGATCATTAAAAATTATTTCTTCTATGTCTTGTATAGCATGTGTAACTTCTAGCAATTTCCGTTTTAGTAATTCTTCGAATTCTCTAAAATTCTGAGTTGTAATAATCATTATCAGTAGATTTATACTTCCTTTGATAGTGACGCTTCAACAGAAGACATTTCTTTATGTTCTTAGTAAACCACGGAGGATAAGTTTTATTTGAGGAAGATCTTAGCACAGGAATAGAAAGGTTTAAATCAGAATAAAGTTTGTCATAAAAAATAACAAGACACTCGTCAACATCAATATAATTTATGTAAGATCACTCGGCGATGATTTGATGTGGAATGGCTTAAATTCCTCTTGAGTGCTATTTATATTCAAGGGAAAATTCTCTATATTCGGTCTTCTCGATCCTTCTGCATCGACATTTTTCTAGATGGTGCCGGATCGTGTGATACCTGGCGTATCGTCGGATGGCTTATCACAATATTATTATTATTCATTACTATTCATATTATATCATAAAACGTCGGAGGCGCATGCGCATAAGTGCAGGATAATTTGGGAAGCGTTGGACCCTAGAGGCTTGTTATTAATTACACAATTTACATGTCGATATACTATGCATCAACAACATACATATAGTCACAGGGAGCGAGGTTGGAACTGTAGGGTGGATTCCTCAAAGCCGCATTCATTAATCCCTTTACTCATTCCTGTGCAGAATTTTAAAAACACTGGCTTCTGATATTCCTATTTTCTAGCCATAGCAGAAACTTTTACTCGGCGGTCAGTCAACACCAAATCTTCAACTTTGTTGATGATTTCTTCAGTTCGTGCTTCTAGAGGTCTTCCACACATTGGGTCATCATAAATGGTTTCTCTGCCCTATTTGAACTGCTTATATCAAAATTTCACTTGGAAATAGGACACCATTCTTCCATGAATATTCTTCGGGCTACTGCCTTCTTTTGATAAAAAATTCAAATCACTCATTTTCCCTTCTTTAAATGAATATAAAAGTAACAAACGTTAAGCAATTCCAACAAAACTTGGAGATAATACTATAAAATGTCACCGAACTTGATGCAAGAAAATTCTCACGATAGCATATTGTTTTCAAAGCTAGGTAGATAACATAAAAAAAACTCCCCTCGTAATATCAATAAGTGACTATACATATGACAATATTTATCTGAAAAAGACATAAAAGAGGTATATTTGTGCTCAGTTGATAGAAATAATGCATTCCGTTGACCGAGGATAATGATTAGGTTTTCTGAAAATCAAGAACGGCCGGGTGTTAAGATAGAAATTACAAGAATGTCCGTAATGCATGAGAATATGCAGAGTCTGGAAGTATTTTTTGATCGGGAACATTTAGATATACTTCTTAACCGAACATTGCTGCCTGGGTTCCGATATTGAGTATCTGGAGTTGTGTGCAACACTTGATTAGTGGTTTTACCTACTAATGATGACAATTTAGTTGACGAAATACGTATTTAGGATACGATTATTAATTATGGTAAGGGGGTTTTATGCCTTTTTTGAGTTTTCAACGTCAGTAGTCACTTACTGCTGATAAAGCATATTTTGTTTGTGCATGATTTAGTAGATAGTTTTTTATACAACTTACTACACTGGGTGAGTCGAGGACAAGTTATTACGTTTGAGACAATTTTATTTATATACCTATTTTGCTTTAATTATCAAGTTAGTCATTAATATATTGATTTGTTTTATTTATTAATTTTTGTGAATCGAAAACCATATGTAGATTTTTGCAATATTTTGTCTTCTCGTCTTCTCGTACAGCGAGTTTGCCATATATGTTTATGACTTTTCTTGTTTTGTTGTGGGTTATTGTTAATAATCTCACTCTTGTTATTGTTGTTATATTTGTTGTTTTATTGTTATGGTAATAACTGTCCACGTATATACCTATGAAGTTACCGTCGGTGATGTCTATGTTCACTGTAACGGCTCGCGTGTATAAAAATGGTGCCTATATTATAAGAACCTCCCTTCGCTCGCCTCTTAACTGAGCTGGTCTCTCTGCCGAAGATCCCCGCGGCAATCATGTTATTGGGGTAAGTTGATAAATCGTAAGTAGATATTACGTTGAGTACGGAGGCGCAGAACTATTACTCGTGAGGGTACATAGCAACGTATGCATTTTAATCTTTTGCGATAAGTTATTCCTTTTTATAAGCCATTAAGGTATTGACAGTATTTATGGCTAGACTGTGTATTTTCGCATTAACTTTTACCAATAGTACTTTAAGGTTTAGTATCTTAACAGGTGATCGACAGCTTAATATACCATCAATGTCTCCGTTTCGTATACCAAGAGTCTTATTACATAAGAGAAAGTTCATAATAACTGCTGTAGATGTTAATGTTCATGGTTTGAGGAGAACTATTGTCACTAGGACTAGGTGAGTATTTTAGATACTATTAAAAATAGGGGCGCTTATAGATAGTACAATTAAACTTGGTAAGAAGCCAATTTACTTTATGCTATTATGAATTATTGTTGATCTAATAATGAACCAAAAATTATAGAAAGATATTTTACCTAAAGCAAACAAAATACAGAGTATAATGCACAATTCAAAACACATTGAACAAAAGGCCGGCTAATTAATTATTCAGAATAATGTTTAAATACACACTTGTTAACAGAGATTTTGTCTACTACTTGCCAATAAAATTTAATGTTTCTCCTACAAATAAAGGTTTTTTGAACATTACTTATATGATTCTCTCTTTAATATCAAATGCATTTAAGAAGTCGTTATGGTTTTTACGAAAAAAATTTAATAAACATATGCGTACATACATAATTGAATTTAGATAATTCGTCTACCATGTTTACACTTCGTATTTGCATGATAATATGTAATAGAATTGAACTGTTATTTTATTTTTGGATTACTCGGTATATTTATAGATAGAGCTGCCGTATGGTATACTTGTTTCTATTTTACTTATTTCACTCTTGGATTTTTCCTAGAATCTCTATTTTCTACATTTATTTAACTATGCGTTTGATATAGGTATTTATTGTTCTTTCTGTAAACAGAAATTATATCAACAAGGATATTGTGTTTTGCAATGTTAATTTTAATTCACTACTTATATTTTGTGTATTACATCATCGAATAAAAGGGATTCTTTTGTCAGATCATCCACGTTCTTGTTTGTATTTGAACAACTTCATTTCGGGGTTAGAACCTTTGCTTTTGTGAAAGATATCTCTTAAAATTATGTCTATTTTAAACGTTTGTACTCCCGATTCATTATTTTCACTTATTTCTTGTTTTTAATAATTAAACTTAAGATTTGTTGTAAAGATTTGTTGATTTGAAAGCTATGTTACAACTATTTCTTGATAAGAATTTAGAAACAACAATATCAAGCGGACGGCTCCCGTATTATACGAGAGATGTCTATTTAGTGTTGCATATAGCCTCATAGAAGGGCGCCAGTAATACAACATCAGGTGTCAAAATTAATCTAAATTTTTCATTAACCAAAATCTAAAGTTTCATAAAGATACGGCTATTAATTTAGTCGTAGTTAATTTTTAAAGTTTATAAAATGGCCCAAAAATGGAATTGAGCCGAGAAAATTTTCGCGCAATAATTTTTTACAACTTTCTGAGGTGATTAACTCAACAACAATGTCTTGCTGAGTTGGGCTGTTTTTTTTTTAATGAAGGACCACATCAATCGACAATTCCACGTGAACACATCAGTAACAGCGACGATCCCAGCACAGGTCCACCAAGAACGGCAGTCAACCAGAAAACATCGATGCGGTGCGCCGCCTGATTAACCCTTAAGTTTGCGCGCCAGCTTTTTTTACGTACGTAACCGCAAGAAGCACCTTCTGCACCTAACTTTTAAATTGCTCTAAATCTATTGAAAATGTAAAAGTAATATACTTTTACTACGACCCTTTATAAAAAAACATTTTTCGTCACCGAATATTGTAGCGAAAACATGATGAGTAGGACGTGCGGAATAAATATTTTTCAATGATGAAAAGAAGCGTTCCACATCGAGTGATGTTATATTTGCAAACTTAAAGTAATCCTTGTGACAACGTAATGGATCTCTCGACGCACAATCACAAATTTGTCTTAGCATGAGAAAATCTGAATTCTTGTCAATAATACTTTCAAATTTTCGTACTACATACTCATTTCTTTCACCTTCCGCCGCACATAAGTGTGAGTGAACATCATCCACAATTTGAACAGAATCCACGAACGACGTCAAATCTTTTTGTAATTTTCCAATGCCCGCCGCTAGTCCAAAGTGGTTCTTGCGAATATTTTCTAAATCACTTTTTACCTGACTATCTTGAAATATTTTCTGTCTTTTCTTGATAGCTTCGGCGTGTATCGGATCGAATTGTAAAACTACATTCTTTCCATCATCAAAATGTTCGCAGTAGTAAAACGTAGCCTCTAACCATGTTCCCCAATGCGTAGTAATCGGCTGTGGTGGTTCAGGCACTTTGGGACACAGTTCGTTAATTTTTTTTTGTGCGTTTTGTGGACTTCAGAAACACTCCCTTCGTATGAACTATTACAGCATTTACTCGTGGATAACATTTAGGTATCAATTGCCCCACAAAATTTAAAGCATGTATTTTACATGTTACATATAACAGATTGCCACTCTCTTCTTTAAGAGATCGGCCTAAGAAAAGCATGTTGACGACACCGTCACTCACAAACATTAAAAGTTTTTTGAAACTTTGTTCAATGCGCTCAACACCACTTTTAAAATGTTATCGCTAGTACATTTTGCAACTCTTTTGGAAGCAAGTAAGATAGTGGATGACGGTTCAAATGCTTCCATTGTACGTACCATCACATTCACCACAGAATTTTTTTGCCAATCGGTTATTTCGTCCACACGTAACCACAATTTTTAGTTACGAGCATATGTAACGTTTCTTATCGATGTCCGACTTGGTAATATATAATTCGAATACTTTCTCCAGAAGGAGACAAATGCTTTTTGGTCTAGCAAATAGGACGATAGATTACATATAATAAAACAGACACCTATATCAAATGTTAATTGTTCGCTGTATCGTTTGCCACGTATTGCATAACAGTGTTTTATACTTTTTAGGTGGCTTTCAAACTTCCACCTGTCGGTACACGTCAAACAGTTATCGCACCTTACACATTTAATTCTATTACGTCTTCTAGTTTCTTCGAAACACGCCGTTTCCGAAACGTTCCTAAATGCGACATTTGCTTAGTAAGTGTGTACTGACATGCACTTACAACGACCATTGGAATAATACTGAACAAGTGTGCTTTAATACGGACGCTTGAGTTTCCATGCTGCGAGTTTCTCCCCTCTACGTTGCTCTCGGCACTGCTTTGGAAATTGGCACTCTTTGCCGAGTCTATCCATTACGTGAACTTTCGTCCCTAGTGCCGAAAGTTACTTAGTAAATTTCACCTGCATTTAGTTGCCTACTGTCGCTGTACCCCGTTATTTTTAAGTGACGTCAGTTTGTGCTGTTTGAAACTTTAGCATGATTTCTGATTCAGAAAGTGATTTAGATATTCCCAATACGCCACTAGAAATAGTAAATCAAGCTCAGAAAATCCATGCGGGCTTATTACGAGAAAAGAGGTATGAAGAAGTCTATGTAAAATTCATTGAATAGAGGGCTGATAATAGCATTAATTCATATTAGTAAATTGTGCTGCTTGCATACTTTACAAAATTGTGGGAAAATTTGAAGCCATCCACTTTATGGTCTACATATTCTTTGTATCATTATTTAAACATAACTAATTTAAATATGATCTATAGTTTTGTAATTTTTAATTGAAGTATTTGTATTTGTTTACATATTTTTTTAAAGTTTGTTATAATACCATAGGCGAGGTCGTAGAAATATTATAGTGTTTAGTTCGTCGAAATAATTTTTTTAAGCTCGCGAACAAACTGTTCTCTTGCTTAAAGAAATGTTACTTTCGTCACTCGTTACACAATATACTATTATATTTGTGTTTATTTATTATATGTTTAAAATGTATAAATAATGTGCAATACAGAAAAAAACGTAAAAGAAAATATGTAAGTATAGGATACAGTAATAAGAAAAGACCTAAGTAATTTCGTTTCTTCCAAAATATAAAAAGAAGTAAAAAGAAAATAGATATAATTAGAAGAATAAAAACACATTAAAAAAATCAAATTTCCAGAAACACAACAAAAATTTATTTCAGAAATTAAGAACTATTCTAATCTTCATCAATTTCTTTTGGGCAATTTTGGCAAGTGTACTTGATGGCAATATGTATCTTACTTGTACATTTTCTACAAGTGCTACATATTATTATCGTGTTATATTTAGCAGTGAAAAAAATATAGCTAACAGCCACCTTCTAGTTCTCCTTGCAACAGAATAAGAGTACACAATTGATCGACTGCATCAATTCCCCCTTTCGTTGAGTTGTAGAAACGTATTAGTTCCGGCTTATTTGATTCCCGATCTACTGAAGAATTCCTATGAATTGTAGAAATTAGAATAACTTCTTTATTCTCTTTCAGGACATGGGATACCATTATGACATCTTCTTTAAATCCAAACATCGAGCTCTTGATGGTCTTATTTTTATTTGGTTAAAATTCCGGGGGCATGTCCCTTTTGTTTTTTTTAAGTGCCTACTAATGTTATTTTGTCTTTCAAAAAAGCTGCAGCAAGTGGTAAGCTAGTATACCAATTATCGCATGTTAAATTACGCTTTTCCTTTGACTGGCTCTAATAATCTATGTACGATATCTGCTGGTGTATTTTGCTTTGCATAAGGTCCATTTGATTGTTTGTCGCAGTAAACTTCCAGATTTTGAGTATAAAATGTTTTTGAGTTACACACTGCAAAAAAAATAATACCATATTTTACTGATTTATTCGGTATATATTGTACAAAGTTACAACGGCCTCGAAATGGTTCTACTTTCTTGTCAATTGTTATAAATTCCCCAACACAATAGATCGTTTTGCAGTTAGCTCCAAAAGTATCTAAAGTGGTGATATGTTGTTTACTTTTCGTCTGCCAGATCTAGTTTTCTTGACATCGAATCTAATGGCACCCAAGAGAAATAAAAATCTTTTATAACTCATACAGCCTCGAAAAATTTCGCTGCCAGTAAGTAAGCCTAAAAATGCTACAAGTTCAGCTCTTGTCCCTTCTTTTGCTTCTCTTTCCCTTCCATATTTGGGAGTTTGGTGATTTCGAATGTATAGGTAAGTATACATTAGAATTTCATGAGTTATTTGAATATTTATAAATTTATATAAGGCTGTACATTGATCAGGAATATCTCTTGTAGGCCGTGTTGGCCCAGGTAGAATTTTTATGATGTTTTGAGCTGCATTTTGCCAAACTTAGAAATTATTAGATTTTTATACCATTTAGTTTGTTTATCTCTTATAACAAAAAAGTCTTGGTCCTGCATACTTTCGTCGCTATATTCTACCTCACTTTGTTCTTAGGTTATTCTCATGTTCACTCTCATGAATAATTTCCTCGTCAGAGTCCTCAGATTCAACATAATAGGTGTCACTCTCTGTTTCAGAAGGAATATCCATATCATCTTCATCATTTTTCAAATAATATGCAAGTTCTTTATTTGTCAATTTCTTTGGACTTTTGCACCCTGAAAATAACATATGTGTTAATGTGATTATTATAACTAAAAAACAAGTTTTACAGTAACCAGTTATGAAATGGGTTATTTTGTGTAACGAAATGGAATATTTGCACCAGCGAGCGTACCGAGCGAGAACCTGCAAAATGACATGAGTTACACAAAATAACATTTCATAACGTGTTGCATACAAGATTTTATCTAATTTTGATCAAAATAAAGTTTTATAATTTTCCAGTTGTTCTGACACTAAACGTCATAATTTCCTTAGAAATGCCAAACGACATAAGTCGTATTGAATTAGTAATGACATGACAGTTTTAATGCTATTGATAATAATTCAATTGACTTGACATGTGTTTGTTAATTTAAGTATAAATATTTACTTTTATTAGCTAAATATTTCGTTGAATGGTACGAATAAACATTCAGATTCAGGCGACTAACAATCACTGGAAATTACGCAATCACAAAAGGAGAAATACTAAATCAAGGAATATTTGGAAGTGGCAATTTTACTATATCGTCAAATAAATTTAATGATTAAGACAAAAATTTTAAAGATGACTATGTAATATTTTAGTTGGCAATAACATGGACTTCAAGTCAGATTTTTATTTTAATAAAAAGAAGATGGAAATCACATACAACTTGTTAACAGCTCTGTCAAATTTAGTACACAGCGTGTTTATTTTCACTTCGAGAATGTTTTCACTGGTCGTGGAGGTTTGTATTGATATTATTTATGTTATTTATTCCTCTTACATGTACTTTCTAGAGGATGCTAATGTATTACTTAACCGAAATTGGCGAATAATTACCCATGAAGTTCTACCATCATTACAAGAATATATTAAAGAATTTTTTCGTGTTCTATTTGACAATAATAGCAGCATAAAAGGAAATAACTATAGTTGTAAAATGAACAAAAAGGACATAGTAAGATGAACAAAATTAATTTAGCAAGTTTGGTAACATCACCTTAGTTAAATTATTTCATTTTATATTAAAATTTGTCAATTAAAAATAAGTTATTACTAGATTATTTTGGTCGTTATGACGAAAAAACAGAAGTTCATTGAATAGAAATGATTACCCACGACTTGTTAAGAAAACGACGCTTTTTCGACTCCAATATTTTAAAATTCGTAAAAATATCAGAACTGTAATTATACAAGTCATTTCAAAGAAATTATAAATTGTCTAAGCATTATTTCAAGTCAATATAAATATCTAATATTCTCCTGATGCTTAGCTAGTAAATTCTCACAATATTAATTAAAACCAAGAAAGTAAATACAACAGTGCTAACTAATTAAAAAAAAAGTATAATATCCAAGAAATCATCACGTCCTCAAAAGAACTGCATTAAAGAAAACACAAGCAATACCAGTTCCCTTTGATCGTTACCTGAGCTTTGCTGATCATTGATCTGTAAATATCCGTATAGAAAACCTTGCTCTACTTACACAACCACAGGTGTATTCAAGTGCAAAAAATCTTGTATAACTTTCAATTCACAAAGTTAACTTATTTACTGAATAATCGATATTAACATCACATTATTTTGGGGTAATATATAGTTTAAATAACAATACATTTATAAATATCATACTGTTTATAAGCATTTGAGGTATAACCTCAATTTTTTGTAAAACATTATTTTATAACTATAAAAAAAAACGTTTATGTAACTAGTTAATCGCTACTAATATTATTAGATAAGGGGTAAAAGAGCAACCTGTTATAAGTCGATTTCGGTATCTGAATGTTTTCAGTAAATTATATAATTTTTTTCTAACCTATAGTGCTAATTATCTTTTTTAATTTGTCACACCTTATTTATTCAGTCTGGTTGTCAATTATTTTTGGACGACTAGGTATCTTCCTTATAATTTTCGATATAATTTTTTTTTACTTTCCGAGTTGCTTTGTTGGTATGAATATTTAACACAATTATTACGACCATTCAATAACGTTTTTCTTGCTTTGTAATATCTAGAATAATGTATTGCTTGTAGCGACTTATTTTGTGCATTATTAGTATTTGGTAATTTACGAACGTGATCTAGATCGCTAATTATATCTGGTATTTCTATATCTGATTCTAAATGACCCATTCGTTCGTTTGTTATATACATCGTTTACTATTGTGTTCTCAGCATCAACGTCTATTTATGGTAGGTTATATCGTCATTCTTCTAGCTAATTATCGTACATGGGTATTCTACAATTCATATCAAATTATAGGGTTAACTAGATGTGCTTTTATAAATACCTGGTAAACCGTTGTAATCTTATAAGGCAGAGCTTATTTATATTCCTATTCAGCTGCTTATTTTTAGGGTTAAGTCCTAAACATGTAGTGACAACAGTCGTACATGCGCTTTAGATTCACACGTACAGGCGAACGTGTACGTGTTTGTGTACATATGAACTATAAATGCAAGTTATGTCCTTTTGTTTTATGAAATGATAAACGTCGTTTTTAATGTAGGCTTTGTAATTAGATAGGATCCTGATAAATTTAGGGAATTTTTGAAAAAGTAATTTGTTACTTTTATTTGGAATTTCGTTTGCATCCGAAATAGAGCCGAAATGGAGCTCTTTGCAGTACATTAACTAATATCTGGTATGTTTTGTAATTAGCAATTTTGCCTTCATTAGCGATATTTAGTTGGAATTATTTCTTGACTTCGCAATAGGTTTATCTTCGCTTCTTATTTACTTTTTAAAAATACTTTAAAGTTATGGTAATTAAAAGCTTCTTTCAAATATATTTTTTTTGTATGACGTCGTAAATTGTCTGTTATAAAAACGTTAACACGATGCATTTTCGACCTTAATTCTTTTGTGCTAGTTTTGAGTTAGTTACTTCCCTCACTCGACAAATTAATTAGTGCAGTAAATTTTAATTGAAGTTTATAATTAGGACTCCCTTGAATTACGGCTTATAAATCTACTGTACGATATAAGTCCAACTTAAACAAGGATGTGTTAATGGGATTTAACGTTCATATGAACAGATTCATTAAAATTAATTTTGGAAGGACATTATTTATTAAATGTTATGTGTAATATAATAGGGTGTAAACATTTAATTATTTAAAATATAAAGAGTTTTCTTTTTACATATTGCTATGAATTGTGGTTTATATATTTACTGCACCACCATCCACAAATAATCTACCCAACTAGGATACTCAGCCAGTTGATATCCAACAATGAGACTTCTTTCTTCTCAGGGTCCCAATCGGAAACGCGGAACTGGAATATTACTAGGCGCCAATCAAACGTACTTGACAAATATGATAGTTATCTTTCTAATAATTTACTTCTTTTAATAATAAATGCGCAGTAAAAGGTTTATTAAATTAAACGAGCACAATATAAAATTTAAATATATTTAATACAAAAAAAATCATAAAAAGAAAAAAATCCTTCTTTATAAAGTATAAAGATTGTGTATTTAACAATATACAACTTCTGCGGTAAAACAATTCACTGAATATGACCGCTAAGTGAATTAAAACTTCCTCTAATGACTTCCGATCAACTTAATTAAAATAATAAAGTTTATTTTTCATTTCTCCCCAGAGAACAACATAGTATAAACAAACTTGAAAACACGATCAAAAATCTACTACATGCGCGCTCACATGTAACAAAAAAAATACCCTTGAATTCCAAACGAATAAAACTTTACAAATATATTTTTTTTTTACGTAGAAATTTTAAAAATATTCTTTATCATTTATCTCAACTAATTAAGACTCCTAACTAATAATATTAATATAATTGATATACAATCTTAAAAAACTCTTTGAATTAATAAGACGTCTTATAAATATATATCTTTACTTACATAAAAAGTATATGGGAGACACGTTGACAAGAAAAATGTTGTTTAATCAAATACCATCAAAATTACGAGAATACAATCTCGTCGAATATACGTGAATTGAAAATCAAACACCAACAACTAATTAACTCAATAAATTCAAGACGAATTTAATTAAATATATATATATATATATATATATATATATATATTTTAAAGAAAAAGAACGTTCTTGTCTAAAGGCATAACTTCGTCTCCCCCTCAATATCGTCACTACGTTCGCTTTCACATAAAGACCTTCAAAAATCTAGTTTTTGCTTACACATATTTTATCTAAATATATCGGATATACACAGATATCCAAAAACAATGTACATTTATTTTTATTATAATGTATAGAATCCACGGTTGGCTCTTGGTGAAACATAATGAATAATTTACTCAAGAAAACACTCGGTATGTTTTGTTTCACAAAATATATTTAATTTAATCTCTAACATATGTTTCACCTTTTCAGGCATTATTAAAGAGTTATTTTTAAAAACTAAATTACAAAGTACACTTCCACCACTATTTATGAGTTTTTAAGTGACTTTATTATGGCATCAATGGTCGGGGTGTTAACAAAATCCAGCTGTGTGTTTGTTACATGTCTATTAAAGTTTATGGCTTTTTTAATTTCTAATATTTCGAGGAGGTCTAGTCTCTTTCCTTTATTGCAAGTATGTAACAGTTTAAAATTACTGGTATTGAACAAGTGTGTCTTTTCAATGCAGTGTTCGGAGAATCCCGTATTCATTTTTCCATAAAGAATAGAACTTCTATGCTCTTTGATCCGTTCTTTTATTGAGCGTCCTGGTTGGCCGATATATATCGCATCACAATCACTGCACCTTGATTCGTACACACCTGGCTTATCACACAATTCTGTTTTTTCTTTATTATTAACTAAAATATTTCCTAGATTTACTTTATTCACTTGGATGACATTTAACCCTAATTGATTCAATTTATTAGAAACTTTATTGCTAACCCCAGGTATATAGTAGAGTGTGTGAAATGTTTTAGTCGTTTTTGTATATGTGTGCCCGTAGTAAAAATTCTTCATAAGGATAGTGCGTTGTTTTTTGATAATCATTTTATCTATAAATTCTGTTTTATAACCGTTGTTTCTAGCTAGTGTTTTTATGGTGGTTACTTCTTTTTCGTAATTCTCATTATTTAAAGGGAAATTAATCAGTCTATGTATAAAACTATGAAACGCTGCCATTTTTATATTCCATGATTGACAAGAATTAGCCGGGATTACAGTATCCGTTGTAGTGGGTTTTCTAAATATATCAAACTCGAATCGTTTATCAATTCTTGTTAATTTTAAGCCTAAAAAATTTAGCGTTCCGTCTACTCTTTTTCTATAGTGAATTGTATTTTATTGTTAAGAGAATTTAAATATCAGAATAATTGAAACATACATGAGTAGTTAAACCCCACCAGTTTTGTATAATACAAAGGTATTTTTAATAATATAAAATATTACTAAAAATCTGGTGTGAAGAACACAAATGCAGGTTCACTATTAATATTTTCAAAGGATAGGATATATTCGGACACGTTCACAGAAAATATTAATAGTGAACCTGCATTTGTGTTCTTCACACCAGATTTTTGGTAATATTTTATATTATTAAAAATAGAATTTAAATATATGAGAAATTGGTCTAGCTGTCTATCTGTACCTGACCACAGGCATAAAATATCGTCTACATATCTGCCCCAGAAGGAAATGTAGGGAGATTTTGAATCTAAACATATAAACAATGTCAACCGCAGTCCACTATTAAAATACATTTCCTTTTGGGGCAGATATGTAGACGATATTTTATGCCTGTGGTCAGGTACAGATAGACAGCTAGACCAATTTCTCATGTATTTAAATTCTCTTAACAATAAAATACAATTCACTATAGAAAAAGAGTTAGACGGAACGCTAAATTTTTTAGACTTAAAATTAACAAGAATTGATAAACGATTCGAGTTTGATATATTTAGAAAACCCACTACAACGGATACTGTAATCCCGGCTAATTCTTGTCAATCATGGAATATAAAAATGGCAGCGTTTCATAGTTTTATACATAGACTGATTAATTTCCCTTTATATAATGAGAATTACGAAAAAGAAGTAACCACCATAAAAACAATAGCTAGAAACAATGGTTATAAAACAGAATTTATAGATAAAATGATTTTATTAATATATAATAAAGTGTAATATATACTGGAAATTAATATAAGTGTTTTAAAATGATTATCAAAAAACAACGCACTATCCTTATGAAGAATTTTTACTACGGGCACACATATACAAAAACGAATAAAACATTTCACACACTCAACTATATACCTGGGGTTAGCAATAAAGTTTCTAATAAATTGAATCAATTAGGGTTAAATGTCATACAAGTAAATAAAGTAAATCTAGGAAATATTTTAGTTAATAATAAAGAAAAAACAGAATTGTGTGGTAAGTCAGGTGTGTACGAATTAAGGTGCAGTGATTGTGATGCGATATATATCGGCCAATCAGGACGCTCAATAAAAGAACGGATCAAAGAGCATAGAAGTTCTATTCTTTATGGAAAAATTAATACGGGATTCTCAGAACACTGCATTGAAAAGACACACTTGTTCAATACCAGTAATTTTAAACTATTACATACTTGCAATAAAGGAAAGAGACTAGGCCTCCTCGAAATATTAGAAATTAAAAAAAGCCATAAACCTTAATAGACATGTAACAAACACACAGCTGGATTTTGTTAACACCCCGACCATTGATGCCATAATAAAGTTCCTTAAAAACTCATAAATAGTGGTGGAAGTGTAGTTTATAATTTAGTTTTTAAAAATAACTCTTTGATAATGCCTGAAAAGGCGAAACATATGTTAGAGATTAAATTAAATATATTTTGTGAAACAAAACATACCGAGTGTTTTCTTTAGTAAATCATTTATTTTTAAATAAATTTCAAATATAATTTAGGGAAAAATCCATAGCACTTCCCCAAAACTATATAATGGATAGTTTACCGCACTCGCAGAAAATTAACAGTTTCTCGCACTGTCACTCCTTTTCCCCGAACTCAGGCGATGCACAGTTTCATTCTGGACCATCTTCCTCGATGTGTACCTATGAAGCGAACAGCTGCAGAGCACCAGTGTGATATTTCATTAACTCTTCTTGTAATACGGAATTGCCAAATTCCAAACTTGATTCTGCTTATGTCATTTTGTGTTTTGACATATTAATAGGCCTTGTCCCATACATCGCAGACGAAGAACACTCCAGAGTAAACATTAGTCGGCGAATAGTTGATATCATTCTCAACCTCCTGGACATTTGTCACTCACATGGAATGCGTATAGAAGCGAAAAAAAAAAATTTTTAATAAAGCTTGTCAAGCATAAACATCAATAAACATTACATAACTTTAATTGCTAATAATTTTCCATTAATTAAATCTTCTCGCACAATAAAACTTTTATAATTATCTTAATTTCTTAACAGCTCTCTTAAATTATGAACACTTTCATCCTGTTGGACCTGAAGGATCACCTCATACTCAAAAGCCCCCTCAGCATACTCTGATACTATTATATTCATTTAGTTCAACATAATTAAAATTACTTTTATTGTTATACATTCTCGATAATGCATCAGCAGTAACATTTAGTACTCCCTTTATATGCCTAATTTCAAAATTATACTCTGACAATAACAAAGGCCAACGATACACTCTATTATTTTTAAACCGTGTACTCAAAAGTGATGTCAACGCAGCATGATCTGTTTCTACTATCTTGCCCAATAAATAAAATCTAAGCTTTTGAACTCTTAATATAAACTGTTTATTAAAATCTGGCAAAATCAAAACTAACTGGTTAAAAAATTCTTTCTTTATATTCTCAAAGGCTTTCATTCTTTCATCATTCCAACAAAATTTATCATTCTTTTTAAGCACTTCATACAATGGTACACCTGTTTGTGCCAGGTATGGAATAAAATGTTTATAATAATTAATTATGCCTAAGAACCCTCTTAACATTCTTACATTTTTTGGACATGGATATTCTTTAATTATCTCCAGCCTACTTTGATCCACACTGACATATCTAGGACTTATATTATACCCTAGAAACTTTATTTCACTCTTAAAAAATTCACACTTCTTAATATTTACTTTTAATCCTTCGCTTACCAATATTTCCATTATCTTTCTTACATGTTCCAGGTGTTCCTGATAATTCTAACTATAAATTAAAATATCATCTATATAATGTACAACATAATCTTCGTAGGGTTCCAATATTTGTTGCATAGCCCTTATTAACGCCGCTGCAGAACTGCTTAAACCATATGGTACAGTCCTAAACTGATATACTTTTCCATCAACCATAAAACCACAATATTTCCTAGATTCCTTTTCTAATGGCACCAACCAAAAAGCACTCCTCAAATCCAATTTACTATAAACTTTTGCATTGCCACATTTCGACAACAATGCTTCAATTGTTATCGGAGTTTCAAATTGAGCTTTTGTTCGCTCATTAAGTCTGCGCGCATCCAAACATAATCTAATGTCTCCTGACTTCTTCTTAACCACAACTAACGGATTCACATACCTAGTTTTGCCTTGTTCTATTATTCCATTTTATAACATCTTCTTCACTTCTTCTTCTACCTGTTGTTGAATATTCTTTGGAATTGGATAATTTTTTATTTTAAAAGGTTTTGTCTCATCTACTTCTAACGAATGTCGATAATTTCTGGCGACACTGGGAAACTTGTTTACTAATTCTATATTATTCTTAATTATTATTTTAACTTCTTCTTCGTATTTTTCATTACAATCTATATTCAACGAATCAATATCTTCGGAAATTCCACCTCTCCCTCATGTTCTTTCTCCATTTCTTCTAACACTATTAACTCCTTTTCTTCCAATACTCCAACTTCTTCATCTTCTTCCATATTATTTATTTCATCCATACAATTCATTTTCTGCATATTATTAATTATTTTCTCATCCTCTCCAGCCTCCTGGATCCATTGCACATTATTATTATTAATTATTATCTTCTTTTTATTAATATCTATTATTGAATTAATTTTATCTAACAAATCTATTCCCAATATCCCATCTCTTCCTAAACCTTTTACTACAATAAATTCTCCGATAAATTTATGATTTTCTACTTCAAATTCAATTACATAAATCTTATTAACTACAGCTATAATATTTTTCGTAGCTGATACAATTGTAATTTTACTAGTGGGTACATATTTCCCTTCCTTTTTCTTAACTAATCAATCAACAACTTTTTCATCCAAAAATGACGTTTCACTACCAGAATCAATCAAACAATAACATTCCCTTTTTCCTATATTAACTTTAATGTGTGGCAAACTAGTATTTATCGCGTAATCTGACTTATCATACAACAATGCAAAACTTTCTCTCTTTTTGGTTGGCCCTAACAAAAATCCTTACTGCTAGCAAGTTCTGATTAATTTTTTTGATCTACTTTTACAGATTCTAAATTAAACTTAGGCTTTGTATCTTTATACCTCGTACCTGTGTAATTCTTTTGATCTATAATTCTATCTTTTACATTATCTCTATTTGAATTATTCCTTACTCTATTTGGGGAAGCCATTATATTTCTATCTATTTGAGTAGGGTCGTTTAGCATAGGTCTTTCTGATCTCAGAGGGGTATTATTTAAATTAAATCTTGAATATTGATTTTTTTTACCATTACTTTCTGAATAATTATTGTTATATCTATTTCCACGCTCCGCATCATCTAACCTTTTTAATAATTCTTTAAACTGTTGCATATCATTTATATTATGTATTGCTACTGCCTGACCAACTTCGAAATCAAAATGTCTACTTAATTGTGAAACCAAATCTAATTCACTTATCTTAGGGGTTAAACATTTTAATACAGAGTACCTTTTCATGACATAGGTTTCTCTTGTTTCATTATTTCCTACTCTATATTTACCAAATAATAATTCTTGTCTTACCCTAGTTTGCTTGTTTCGTCCCCAGAATTGATTTGTGAATCTGGCCTCAAATTCATCCATTGTTGTCACCTCATCTGACACCATCTCCCACCAAACCATAGCATCATCCTTCAGGCAGTTTCCAATCTTTTGCAACTTTCTTTCGTCCCCTGGCACATCTTCCAAACTGGCTTTTATTTTCTTTAAGAAATTCATAGGTTTTGTGTTTTACATCCCATAAAATTTAGGTAACACTTCATTTTGTACAGGTACAGGAATATAAGTGGGTACATTGATTTCATTCTTCTCTTTTCTTGCTTCTTCTATTTTCTTTATTAACTGTTTTTCCACATGCTTCATTTGTTGTTCTGCAAATTCTCTTTTATCTACTTCTTCCAATAATTTGCAATTTAAAACCCTTATACTTTCTTCTACCTCTTGTTTTTCATTTGACAATTGCAAAGAGTCCATGCCCCTTGTTAAAATTTCTTCTTGGCTTGTATTACTTAACGCCATTATTTTACCCATCATCACATCCATCTTTTCTTCCATTTTTCTCTCTCTTCCCATCATTGTTTCCATCGTAGCCTGAATTTTCATTAGCATGTGCAACATAATCTTATCCCTGTTTACTCCTTCGTGCCCCTCTTCATGTATGGTAATTACTGAACCTATCCTTTTCTTTGCTTCTTCCAAAAGTTGCTCACTTCTTTGCCGTGCTCCTGTGATACTTTCATATTTGTGCTCTGTTTTTTTCAAATTTCAACCAGTACTGCTATTGTACGCCCCACGGTTGGCTTACCCAAAAATTATATGCTATTTCTGTTCGCCCCAAGTTTGGGCTCGCCAAAAATATGCTATGAATTGTGGTTTATATATTTACTGCACCACCATCCACAACTAATCTACCCAACTAGGATACTCAGCCAGTTGATATCCAACAATAAGACTTCTTTCTTCTCAGGGTCCCAATCGGAAACGCGGAACTGGAATATTACTAGGCGAAAATCAAACGTACTTGACAAATATGATACTTATCTTTTTAATAATTTACTTCTTTTAATAATAAATGCGCAGTAAAAGGTTTATTAAATTAAACGAGCACAATATAAAATTTAAATGAATATTTAATACAAAAAAAAAATCAAAAAAAGAAAAAATCTATCTTTATAAAGTATAAAGATTGTGTATTTAACAATATACAACTTCTGCGGTAAAACAATTCACTGAATATGACCGCTAAGTGAATTAAAACTTCCTCTAATGACTTCCGATCAACTTAATTAAAATAACAAAGTTTATTTTTAATTTCTCCCCTGAGAACAACATAGTATAAACAAACTTGAAAACACCATCAAAAATCTACTACATGCGCGCTCACATGTAACAAAAAAATTACCCTTGAATTCCAAACGAATAAAATTTTACAAATATATATTTTTTTTACGTAGAAATTTTATAAATATTCTTTATCATTTATCTCAACTAATTAAGACTCCTAACTAATAATATTAATACAATTGATATACAATCTTAAAAAACTCTTTGAATTAATAAGACGTCTTATAAATATATATCTTTACTTACATAAAAAATTATATAGGAGACACGTTGACAAGAAAAACTTTGTTTAATCAAATACAATAAAAATTATGAGAATACAATCTCGTCGAAAATACGGGAATTGAAAATCAAACACCAACAACTAATTAACTTAATAAATTCAACCCGAATTTAATTAAAAAATATATATATTTTTTAAAGAAAAAGAACGTTCTTGTCTAAAGGTATAACTTCGTCTCCCCCTCAATATCGTCACTACGTTCGCTTTCACATAAAGACCTTCAAAAATCTAGTTTTTGCTTACACATATTTTATCTAAATATAACGGATATACACAGATATCCAAAAACAATGTACATTTATTTTTAAATAAATTTCAAATATAATTTAGGGAAAAATCCATAGCAATATGTAGAGATGTACCCTATTCTTACATAGGTGTCACCACAAATTATTAATACATTTGTCTAGTATAAACATTTGTTTATTAATATAAAAATATACTTATCTTGTTTTTTTTTTCATTTTTCTATGCTTTTTCTGGGTCGTGCTTATATGTTGGTAACAGTTTTCGATATTACCCTAACTAGCTCCTATTTAACACATGCAGCAATTGTTCTTAAGGGTGTATAATGGTTCTTATGCTGATAATTTTGAAGTGGCAGTCTAAGTCTTTCTGTAAAAAAAGACAGGAGTTTTCAAAGTAAAATAATATGTTTAATGTGATCTATCGGTAGAAGGTAAGTGTACATTTACAATTATAATGAAATAATCAAACGATCTGGTCACGTGATCACATGAAAAGTTTATGTTTTGAAGTCACGTGATTATCCAATTAATACACTTAAATTACTAAATTCTCTAATTATCACCACAGAAAGAACTATATTTTTCTCTTTTTAGTGCTTAATTTAACTATTTGAAAATATATTTAGGTTGATAAAATTATCAAAACGATTATTATTTTGCAAAATTTTAAATTACTTTTATATTTTAAATGTGAATTAAAAAATACTCAAATGTAGGTAATTCGTGATTCTGTATTCCGCTGGTAGTCCGGAACGCTTCGATGAGGCTAGGGCTTCTGTAGAACTCATACAAATTCTAACCTCTATTCCAGTGGTTGATTTTTTAAAATTCACTCTTCGGAAGCGTAAATGATTGACAATAATATTTCTTTTTACTTGGGGTAAGTAACTGCAGTTTTTTCACTTATTTTTAATTAATTAGCGGAAGTTTATAAAACGACGCGTAATTATTTTTTTAATTGTTGCCAGAAGCTCTCTATTATCAATTGTTTTTTTTTCGTGGCTTATATTATTATTCGTACAATTTAATCCATTTTAAAATAGCTTCTTAGACTTATAATAAATAAAATAATCGTTTGGATAAATTGTAAAATTCCTAAATCTAATATGCATGTGTCGAATTTTAAATTACAAATATTCGGTACCGCGCTATGCGCGTACATTTGATTCCACATTTTCCCACAATAGGCTTTTTAAATAATACTGTCGTTACATAATATATTTAACATCTTTTAATTCTATTAAATAAGTTAAAAGCTTCGTAAATACAAAAATATAACAGAAAATGACACCAAAAAATGAAAAGACAAAAATTTACATAAATATAGACAGGAATACCAATGGTTAATGCGCGAATCTAGCTTATTTAATAACTTCATAGGCAATATACGGTTCTTCAGGCCGCTTAAATTCTAACTTATGCTAACGATTTTGTTAATGTCTCTTTTCTTCTTCCTAAGCCCAATCAGTCGACGATTAAAGGTCTGGTTTATTACTTCAAAGTATACCATATCATACCAAGGTCACGAAAATATTATATATATATATATTGTAATAACGCAAGGTGCCGTAAAAGAAGGCCTCACGTTCGGTGTCAATTAATAATAATACAGATGAGAAAATAAATTAGTATATAGAATATTAATTATAGAAAAATACTCTGTATTGCTAGCTCAAAAATAAATAGAAAAATTAATGAAAATAAGCCAAAGACTGCTTAATCTTAGGATCTTAAAGGCGGGTTCCGGATGTATAGATATCAGGAATTTAAGTACACAAAACAAAACAATTATGTAAATATTTATAATAAATATATTTGAGAATTAATCTGCTTTTTTTTTTTAAAAGAAAATATAGACAAGATGCAATTCGGTAGAGATAGAGAATTGAGTATGTTACCTCTCATATTATAATGTGTAATAGGTTGCCTAACCCAAATTATAAATGCAGGTTCTAAACAAAGCATATAAATGGTTTATCTATTGCAAATATAAATATTAATGTAAAGTGGTAATTTATTTGGAATTACGTGAGTAATATTGAAAATGTCTTAAACTTGTAAGAAATGATATATCTCGAGAATAATTTCAGGTAACAGAAACTATGTACAATACCTGTTCAGTAAGCATAAATAGTAACTATAATTCTGATGTACGAGTATCTTCTGGATTTTGAATTCCAAGAGGTAACCCGTCTGGTACAGATGTGGAAGATCAAAATAATCTGGTCCAATACGACTAGTAGAATATACCAAATGTAAATCGGCTTGTGGTCCTGCTGTACGTAGGAATCAGCAAGGTTATGTGTATTTAAAATTGACAGGAAAAGGTGTAAATTATCCCAAAGTATCCAATGTTGTTACTGGTAACTCCTTTAAAATCGCTGCATAAACGTTAACTAGTATTAGTGACGAAGATATTACAGTTAAATAGAATATAAGGATTCCTGGATATTTTCCTCTCGAAGAAATCCTTCCGGCTAGGTATTTATACCAATTATTTATAAATAATACACTTCCTTGTGAAGATTTCGGATAATACTTTTTAATATAAACTTGAAGAGGAATCTTTAAAATATCCCTTTATTCACCAACTTTGTGCAAAAAGCGGAAAAAACTTCTTATTGATTATTCTGTTTTTCATTGTCATGACTCCCATTAGAAATTTTTATATTCAGGAATCAGATTTTCTATGAAATTAATACAGTGACATTGAAAAGTAAAATTAAGACAAATTAGACAAATTGAAAAGCAATATTTTTAAATGTTACTTCATAGAAAATCTTTCATAAACCAGAGATAAAAATAACTCTGACAGATTAATCAGAATATTCATTAACATCACTCACGTAATCGCAATTACAGATTTTGAAATCTGTATATCTGTCTATAAAGACCTTTATAGACACCGTAATACACAATATAGTACCACCCCCACTATACACAAGAACAGACAACATATAAGAACAAGTGCGATAGTCTTTAAGTTAGATTTATAGATCTCTTTGAGAATGGCATAACAGCCGAAACAGATGTTAGAGAATTTAAATAAATCTCATAGTGAAACAAGCCAAGTGTTTTAATTTATTCATTATTATTTACTTATGAAGTTAAAATGTTTCACCAAGAAGTATCTGCAACAACAGCCGAGAATATACAAATTACAATATTAATCGATATCAATATTTCTAAATCCAATTATAATTTTACATCAATAATACAAAAATTTGGCTATTAAATAATATATTTAAAAATCATTAAATTGCAGATATAACATTTCTATACAAGAAAACATATAAATGAAAGAAATTAAGAGAGCATCAGATGAACCACATCATTATCCCCATTGTTAACGGAAAAAGTTCTATGAAAATGAATTTTTTCGGCAAAATAAGTGCTATTAAAGAAGGTAATGTAGATTGGTGTAAATAAAAATTGTATCTTGTATTTTATTAATTATATATATAAAACCTGTTTTGTAATTGTAAAAGTTAAGTAATAAAACGAATAATAAACCATCAAATTAATTCACACAAAAACTGAGAGAGAAAAAAAAAACTAAACTTTTAAGAAACGACTTGTAGAAAATATAAATACCAACTATCTAGTTAAAGTTTTGTTTTATAAAAAAAAACTATAATAAATAAATAAACCTGTTATGAATATACATTATTATAGTGTCTCTAGTTAATACAACAAAGGTAATAGATATTAAAGAATAAATGTAACTTTAAAGGAAAATTATGTCTAACATATTAATAAGTTAATGTATCAAAGTTCGTTATATAGTAACCGAATATTATTCGATTGTAAACTAAAGAAATTATTTGTTAAGTATCACATAAATTAGTAGAAGAAAAATTAAATTATAATTATAGTATAAGAAAATTCTCTCGAAATGTAAATGTTAAACAAAATTAATAGTAGTATTTTTAAACTAGGACTGATATATAAAAATATCCTTTCGATCTGTAACATAATCTGTCCGATAATAGACTTACCCCTATTCTTATTATCCCATTTGTATGTAAAAATTCTTCATTTATCATATGTAAACCAGCTGGCTTGCATTTTGTATAAGATTAGATAATAAATTAGACTTGTTATCTTAATATATTCTGAGAAAAAAAAAAGTAAAATTCAAATCTCCTTTGCTATGTGGTCCTGTAACATTGAAATATGATATCTGCCCTTAATTAAATTAGGATCATCTTCAATCAATTCATAAGTGTTATTGCCAAAAATACGATTAATCCTAAAAGGTCCTTGATAAGGTCTCAATAATTTCGCCATGATTTTATTCTTACGATCTGATACTCGCAGTCTCTTGACGATAACATAGTCACCTATTTGGTGCGTTTTATACTTCCGTTGATCTTGCATTCTTTTATGTTCCCACTTATCCTTTCTTTATTTCAGTCTATCTATAACATCCTGTAAACGTTCTGATAAGTCTGAAAGTACCTTGCTATCCCATGGTCTTCCTGGTAGTTCTCCGGTAAAAACTGTTATTGGGGAGTGATTATGAACAATACCTGGCGTGTTATTCATGACGAATTCAATTTGAGGTAAATATTTAGCCCACCTATTATGTTTATCTACTAACAAAATCCTTAAATATTTAAGAGTTTCACGAATATATCTCTCAGTCGGGTTACCTTGAGGATATCTAATAGAAGTGTAATATGATTTAACATTATGGCTGTGTAGAAAATTTATATACCTATCGTTTGTAAAATACGTGGCATGGTCTGACAGTATAGCTCTTCGAATACCATATTGCATGAAATAATCCTGTAAGGCTTGTAGTACAGATTCGGTATTACAACGTTGCGTTGGAATTAATTTAACAAATTTATAAAATATGTCACAGATTACCAGAATATTCTTATATCCTTTTGTACTTGGAATTAGGTTAGATAAGAAATCTATGGATACAAGATCAAGTCTATCATAAGAAACAATATTATGGCTAATATTTTTATGAGTGATATTCTTATCTTTCGCTAATTCGCAAACTTGACAATTTCTAACCACACTCTTGATAATGCGCTCGTCGTTAATACAGAAGAAAGCTTCACGGAAAATAAGCCAACATTTCCGTGCTCCTATATGTAAATACCTAGTGTGTAAATAATGTGCAATTATCCTTGTATGATACTCATTTAGAACATAAACTTCATTCTTGCCTATTAATTTGAGTAGATATCCGTCTTTAATTTTCATCCCCTTATAATTTCCAACTTCTTTTAATAACCCTTTGATTTCTGAAAATTCTTCAGATGATTGTACTTGACTAATCTGCTTGCGAGAGAAAATACCATGTTTCTGTAGTTCAACTAGATTGATTACAATGTTCTGCTTCTTGACATCACCATCCTTCCTTGTTAAGACATCCGCAGTGATCATCTCCATACCTGGCCTATATTTAATGTCAATCTCATAAGTTTGAATTAGCAAAGTCCATCTATAAATACGGTTGTTATTGAGTTTAGTACTCATGATATTTATAAGAGCCTTGTGATCTCTTGTGTCTCTAAAGTAAATCTTTTACCAATCAAATAATATTTCGACTTCGTTAGAGCAAACACAATTGCCAACATCTCCTTTTCAGAAATCGTATATCTGATCTCACATGGTTTCAATGTTCTAGAAATAAAATAAATAGGTATTTCCTGATCCATTTTAATCTGCACCAATTCAGCGGCAATAGTCTGATGTGAAGCGTCTGTTCGCACTATGAAAGGTAAATTAAAGTCGGGATGATGTAACTTAAGGTTGTCCACGAAATTTTCCTTTAACTTTATAAAACACGTTTCGCACTCTGACGACCAATTCCATTTGACTGCTTTCTTAAGTAAATTCAACAAAGGTAAAGTTTGTTGGCTATAATTGGACACAAATTTTCTGTAATAATTAAGAATACCAAGAAATCCTCTCAATGTTCTTAAATTCTTCGGACGAGGAAAATTCCTGATCTCATCTAAACGTTGAGGATCTAATAATACATTCTTTTCATTTATAATATAACCCAAATAGTTTACGTCCTCCCTGAAAAATTGACATTTACTCAAGTTTAATTTCATACCTTCCTCTTTTAAGGTATTTAAGATAATCGTCAGATGTTGAAAATGTTCCTGTATACTGTTAGAAAAAATAATAATATCATCAAGGTAATGTAAAGTAAAATCTTCGTACTTATCTAATATCTGGCGTAAAAATCGTATTAATGCGGCAGGCGAAGTTTTTAAACCAAAAGGGCAAACTCGAAATTGAAAAACCACTCCATTTATAATGAAACCACAATATTTACGTGAATTATTTTCTAGGTTGATTAGCCAAAAAGCATTTCTCTAGTCTAATTTACTATATATTTTCTTATTACCACATTTTGTAAGAAGGACATCAATATTTTGAGGCATTTCAAACTCTGGTTTAATTCTTAGATTCAAGGCACGTGCATCTAAGCATATTCTTAACGAATCATCTTTCTTCTTCACAATAACAATTGGATTTATAAAATATGCGTTAGATCTTTCTATTATACCAGTATCTTCTAAGCGTTTCAATTCATTGTTTATTCTATTCTGGTAATAATAGGGAATCGGATAATTCTTACTAACTAACGGATCTTCTTTATCAATTCTGATTACATGTTCATAATTTTTAGCAAACACAATATCGTCATTTATTAACTGCAAGTTATTATATAAAATATCAATTAATCTACGGGAAACATGATCATCTTTAATATTTTGCTTCATTATTAAGTCTTCTATTTCTTTTAAATTATTAACTGTATTACCAACTTTCACTTCTTCTAGCACCTCCAAAACATCATCTTCTTCATAATTATTCAATCCTAAACCTGCTAACCTATTTTCCACTCCATTATAATCATCATTTATATTTATATATTCATTATTTAACCCTTCATCCATATTACCACACGTAAATCCCTTCTTCATATCCATATTAAACCTATACATAACATTATTAATCTCATCATTTAACTTTTCTTCTTTGTATTTTAAATAATCTGCTTTTTCCTCCTCAGTCAACGTTTTATTTAAATTAATTGCATTATCTTTAATAAAAATTTTTCCTTCCTCGAAGTCCATTACCATACCTAAAGATTTAATATTATCGATACCAATAATAGCATCGTATTGAAGTTTCCCTATGATATAAAAAGGTATAACGTATTTATGTTTATTAATTATGATGTCCGTAGTAATTCTCTGATTAATTGTCCCTATCCGTTTCCTATTAGCGGCGACTATATCCGTGCCTTTAATTTTGATAATTTTGTCCTTGTAGTTATTTATTAATTTAGCCTTGTCCTCTTTTATCAAAGAAATTTCCGCACCTGTATCAATAAAGCAATTGTAAATACCTCCATCTATTATAATGTTAATAATGGGTAAATTATACGTATCTAATAAGATACTTTCATTGTCATAAATGTTAATAAATTCTTCGGGGTTTTGGTAGAAAGAAATATTGTAAAATTTGTATGGTATGTTACAGTCGAGCACATTTAATCTTTTGTCGAACTGGTACAAGGTCTGGGGTTGTTGTATAAGTCCGGATTTTCCATCGGAGTTTTTTTTTGACAAACTCGGATTCTGGTATCCTCGGTGATAACAACCTGTGTCTACGATAATTGCTAATAATGTGTCCACGTCCTCTTGTATTAACATTATTATTATTAAACCTACTGCTTCTTGTAAAATAATTAAAATTAAAATTATTATTATTATTATTATTATAAAAAGGTCTATTATTAGACGGCTGTGGTATACTGGAATTTTGTCGAGAATCATTTTTAAATGTATTTGGAAGACGTGAATTATTATTCCTGTTATTAAAATTGAAAGACGCGTTATTATTGTAAGGTCGAATATTGTCCACATTATGATTATTAGTTTGATTATTATAAAAGTCTGACTGGTTATAAGATCGACTTATATTAATAGGTTTATGAGTGTTAAAATTCCTATTCAGCATACCCCTAAAATTATTAGTCCCACCTAAATTCTGGTTATTCTCGGAGTAATCGTCTAGCCTCCTAAGAATGTCTATCAGAGAGTCCATATCATTCACCCTCTGGCATATAATAGCATGCGTATCTGTGTGAATGAAATTGTTCAAAAGCTGACGCGCTATTGAAGCCTCGTCCAAGTCGGGAACATATTTAGTTATTAAAAATCTTAGAAGCATATGCCTCTCGTGATGTCAGTCCCATTCTATATTTTCCGGTAAGTAGACGTATCTAAGCACGGTTTTGCTGGGTTTCATCTGAGAAATTCTTTTTAAAAAAGATTACAAATTTACTAAGATCAGTGCAATGCTCTTCGATACGCATAAACCAATCCAACGCACTATTCTTCAGCGTAGCTCTCAATATAAACAACCGCTGCTTCTGATCAGGAATATCTTCTAGGTGCCTGACCATAGAGGATAAATAGGTCATCGGATGCACTACATTATAATCGCCATTAAATGAAACTAAATTCTCAACTTTAAGCTGCGATAACCCAAAAGATTGATAATTAGATAATACTGATCTTTGATTGATTGCCTCCCTTATTTTCCTTATTTCTGTGTCAATAATATTCTTGTTGTAACGCTGATCTTTCAACAGATCCTGTAAATTTGATTTAACCGAATTAATCTCTTTATTATATACATCTTCGAACTCTAACGACCTTTTATTGGCAGTATTATGATTCTGCAGACACTTTTCTTGTTGGGTTACTATCTGCTCCTCCAAGTTGTCCTTATTCGCATTTAAGATCGTTATTATCTCCACTTTCTGTGAAGACAATTTAACCTCCACGTTTTTCTGAACGCGTTCTTCAGTATCTTTCAAAAGAAGTCCCCATTGCCTATTCTGTGTATTAATTGTGTCATCTAACTTGGAATTGATATTAAGTTCCATTTTCTCATACAGAATCTTCATTTCCTCTGTATGATTTTTCATGGCTTGTTGACTTTCTTCCTTGATATTCCTTATTTCTTCTTTCAAATTCTGCTGGTTAAGTTCCATGACATGTTGATTTGTTTCAAGTTTCACCATAAACGCTTCCAACATACTCTTCATCGGATCCACTGGCGTCTCTGCTAGTACAGCTTGAGTCTCAGGTATAATCGATTTCTCTCCCTCCCCTTTCCCCTGACCATCATCAGTTCTTTCCAAACTAGATCCTGAACGAGATCGTGTTTCCATTGTCGAAGAAATATAATTATTAATATATTAGTCGTAAATAAGTTTATTATACGAATAACGAAAAGTAATATTAAGAATATCGTACTATATTAAATGTAAATATTTATATTATAGTTAGACAATAAATTAATATAACCACGTTTCCTTTATTTATATTTTGTAGAGTAAAAACACACCATTTACAACTCACTATTAATGTCGTTATGTCAATAATATAAGATATTATAAACCTTTATTTTATGTACTCAACACCCTCTATCTAAACGTCCGTTAAATTGTCCCACGTTGCTGGCGTCAATTTTGTAATAAAGCCCGAATGTCGTGGAGAATTGCCCCACGTTGGGCGCCAATTTTGTAATTACGCAAGGTGCCGTAAAAGAATGCCCCACGTCCGGTGTCAATTAATAATAATACAGATGAGAAAATAAATTAGTATATAGAATATTAATTATAGAAAAATACTCTGTATTGCTAGCTCAAAAATAAATGGAAAAATTAATGAAAATAAGCCAAAGACTGCTTAATCTTAGGATCTCAAAGGCGGGTTCGGACGTATAGATATCAGGAATTTAAGTACACAAAACAAAACAATTATGTAAATGTTTATAATAAATATATTTGAGAATTAATCTGCTTTTTTTTTTAAAAGAAAATATACACAAGATACAATTCGGTAGAGATAGAGAATTGAGTATGTTACCTATTATATTATAATGTGTAATAGGTTGCCTAACCCAAATTATAAATGCAGGTTCTAAACAAAGCATATAAATGGTTTATCTATTGCAAATATAAATATTAATGTAAAGTGGTAATTTATTTGGAATTACGTGAGTAATATTGAAAATGTCTTAAACTTGTAAGAAATGATATATCTCGAGAATAATTTCAGGTAACAGAAACTATGTAAAATACCTGTTCAGTAAGCATAAATATTAACTATAATTCTGATGTACGAGTATCTTCTGGATGTTGAATTCCAAAAGGTAACCCGTCTGGTACAGATGTGGAAGATCAAAATAATCTGGTCCAACACGACTAGTAGAATATACCAAATGTAAATCGGCTTATGGTCCTGATGTACGTAGGAATCAGCAAGGTTATGTGTATTTAAAATTGACAGGAAAAGTGTAAATTATTCCAAAGTATCCAATGTTGTTACTGGTAACTCCTTTAAAATCGCTGCATAAACGTTAACTAGTATTAGTGACGAAGATATTACAGTTAAATAGAATATAAGGATTCCTGGATATTTTCCTCTCGAAGAAATCCTTCCGGCTAGGTATTTATACCAATTATTTATAAATAATACACTTCCTTGTGAAGATTTCGTTTATGATAGTACTTCTTAATATAAACTTGAAGAGGAATCTTTAAAATATTCCTTTATTCACCAACTTTGTGCAAAAAGCGGAAAAAACTTCTTATTGATTATTCTGTTTTTCATTGTCATGACTCCCATTAGAAATTTTTATACTCAGGAATCGGATTTTCTATGAAATTAGTACAGTGACATTGAAAAGTAAAATTAAGACAAATTAGACAAATTGAAAAGCAATATTTTTAAATGTTACTTCAAAGAAAATCTTTCATAAACCAGAGATAAAAATAACTCTGACAGATTAATCAGAATATTCATTAACATCACTCACGTAATCGCAATTACAGATTTTGAAATTGAAGTTAATCAGAGACATAATAAATAATAACGTTAATAGAAATATGATTACATATAGAATAATCAGAATTAGATTTAGAAAACCAAGATCCTCACGAGGAAAAAGAAAAATTAAATTAAAAATTTAATTTAAGAGCAAGAACTAAAAATAAAATGAATACAAATTACAATATTAATCGATATCAATCTTTCTAAATCCAATTATAATTTTACATCAATAATACAAAAATTTGGCTATTAAATAATATATCTAAAAATCATTAAATTGCAGATATAACATTTCTATACAAGAAAACATATAAACCATTTATATGCTTTGTTTAGAACCTGCATTTATAATTTGGGTTAGGCAACCTATTACACATTATAATATAATAGGTAACATACTCAATTCTCTATCTCTACCGAATTGTATCTTGTCTATATTTTCTTTTAAAAAAAAAGCAGATTAATTCTCAAATAGATTTATTATAAACATTTAAATAATTGTTTTGTTTTGTGTACTTAAATTCCTGATATCTATACATCCGAACCCGCCTTTGAGATCCTAAGATTAAGCAGTCTTTGGCTTATTTTCATTAATTTTTCCATTTATTTTTGAGCTAGCAATACAGAGTATTTTTCTATAATTAATATTCTATATACCAATTTATTTTCTCATCTGTATTATTATTAATTGACACCGAACGTGGGGCATTCTTTTACGGAACCTTGCGTAATTACAAAATTGGCGCCCAACGTGGGGCAATTCTCCACGACATTCGGGCTTTATTACAAAATTGACGCCAGCAACGTGGGACAATTTAACGGACGTTTAGATAGAGGGTGTTGAGTACATAAAATAAAGGTTTATAATATCTTATATTATTGACATAACGACATTAATAGTGAGTTGTAAATGGTGTGTTTTTACTCTACAAAATATAAATAAAGGAAACGTGGTTATATTAATTTATTGTCTAACTATAATATAAATATTTACATTTAATATAGTACGATATTCTTAATATTACTTTTCGTTATTCGTATAATAAACTTATTTACGACTAATATATTAATAATTATATTTCTTCGACAATGGAAACACGATCTCGTTCAGGATCTAGTTTGGAAAGAACTGATGATGGTCAGGAGAAAGGGGATGGAGAGAAATCGATTATACCTGAGACTCAAGCTGTACTAGCAGAGACGCCAGTGGATCCGATGAAGAGTATGTTGGAAGCGATTATGGTGAAACTTGAAACAAATCAACATGTCATGGAACTTAACCAGCAGAATTTGAAAGAAGAAATAAGGAATATCAAGGAAGAAAGTCAACAAGCCATGAAAAATCATACAGAGGAAATGAAAGTTCTGTATGAGAAAATGGAACTTAATATCAATTCCAAGTTAGATGACACAATTAATGCACAGAATAGGCAATGGGGACTTCTTTTGAAAGATACTGAAGAACGCGTTCAGAAAAACGTGGAGGTTAAATTGTCTTCACAGAAAGTGGAGATAATAACGATCTTAAATGCGAATAAGGACAACTTGGAGGAGCAGATAGTAACCCAACAAGAAAAGTGTCTGCAGAATCATAATACTGCCAATAAAAGGTCGTTAGAGATCGAAGATGTATATAATAAAGAGATTAATTCGGTTTAATCAAATTTGCAGGATCTGTTGAAAGATCAGCGTTACAACAAGAATATTATTGACACAGAAATAAGGAAAATAAGGGAGGCAATCAATCAAAGATCAGTATTATCTAATTATCAATCTTTTGGGTTATCGCAGCTTAAAGTTGAGAATTTAGTTTCATTTAATGGCGATTATAATGTAGTGCATCCGATGACCTATTTATCCTCTATGGTCAGGCACCTAGAAGATATTCCTGATCAGAAGCAGCGGTTGTTTATATTGAGAGCTACGCTGAAGAATAGTGCGTTGGATTGGTTTATGCGTATCGAAGAGCATTGCACTGATCTTAGTAAATTTGTAATCTTTTTTAAAAAGAATTTCTCAGATGAAACCCAGCAAAACCATGCTTAGATACGTCTACTTACCGGAAAATATAGAATGGGACTGACATCACGAGAGGCATATGCTTCTAAGATTTTTAATAACTGTAAATATGTTCCCGACTTGGACGAGGCTTCAATAGCGCGTCAGCTTTTGAACAATTTCATTCACACAGATACGCATGCTACTATATGCCAGAGGGTGAATGATATGGACTCTCTGATAGACATTCTTAGGAGGCTAGACGATTACTCCGAGAATAACCAGAATTTAGGTGGGACTAATAATTTTAGGGGTATGCTGAATAGGAATTTTAACACTCATAAACCTATTAATATAAGTCGATCTTATAACCAGTCAGACTTTTATAATAATCAAACTAATAATCATAATGTGGACAATATTCGACCTTACAATAATAACGCGTCTTTCAATTTTAATAACAGGAATAATAATTCACGTCTTCCAAATACATTTAAAAATGATTCTCGACAAAATTCCAGTATACCACAGCCGTCTAATAATAGACCTTTTTATAATAATAATAATAATAATAATTTTAATTTTAATTATTTTACAAGAAGCAGTAGGTTTAATAATAATAATGTTAATACAAGAGGACGTGGACACATTATTAGCAATTATCGTAGACACAGGTCGTTATCACCGAGGATACCAGAATCCGAGTTTGTCAAAAAAAAACTCCGATGGAAAATCCGGACTTATACAACAACCCCAGACCTTGTACCAGTTCGACAAAAGATTAAATGTGCTCGACTGTAACATACCATACAAATTTTACAATATTTCTTTCTACCAAAACCCCGAAGAATTTATTAATATTTATGACAATGAAAGTATCTTATTAGATACGTATAATTTACCCATTATTAACATTATAATAGATGGAGGTATTTACAATTGCTTTATTGATACAGGTGCGGAAATTTCTTTGATAAAAGAGGACAAGGCTAAATTAATAAATAACTACAAGGACAAAATTATCAAAATTAAAGGCACGGATATAGTCGCCGCTAATAGGAAACGGATAGGGACAATTAATCAGAGAATTACTACGGACATCATAATTAATAAACATAAATACGTTATACCTTTTTATATAATAGGGAAACTTCAATACGATGCTATTATTGGTATCGATAATATTAAATCTTTAGGTATGGTAATGGACTTCGAGGAAGGAAAAATTTTTATTAAAGATAATGCAATTAATTTAAATAAAACGTTGACTGAGGAGGAAAAAGCAGATTATTTAAAATACAAAGAAGAAAAGTTAAATGATGAGATTAATAATGTTATGTATAGGTTTAATATGGATATGAAGAAGGGATTTACGTGTGGTAATATGGATGAAGGGTTAAATAATGAATATATAAATATAAATGATGATTATAATGGAGTGGAAAATAGGTTAGCAGGTTTAGGGTTGAATAATTATGAAGAAGATGATGTTTTGGAGGTGCTAGAAGAAGTGAAAGTTGGTAATACAGTTAATAATTTAAAAGAAATAGAAGACTTAATAATGAAGCAAAATATTAAAGATGATCATGTTTCCCGTAGATTAATTGATATTTTATATAATAACTTGCAGTTAATAAATGACGATATTGTGTTTGCTAAAAATTATGAACATGTAATCAGAATTGATAAAGAAGATCCGTTAGTTAGTAAGAATTATCCGATTCCCTATTATTACCAGAATAGAATAAACAATGAATTGAAACGCTTAGAAGATACTGGTATAATAGAAAGATCTAACACATATTTTATAAATCCAATTGTTATTGTGAAGAAGAAAGATGATTCGTTAAGAATATGCTTAGATGCACGTGCCTTGAATCTAAGAATTAAACCAGAGTTTGAAATGCCTCAAAATATTGATGTCCTTACAAAATGTGGTAATAAGAAAATATATATATTATTTATAAATAATACACTTCCTTGTGAAGATTTCGTTTATGATAATACTTCTTAATATAAACTTGAAGAGGAATCTTTAAAATATCCCTTTATTCACCAACTTTGTGCAAAAAGCGGAAAAAACTTCTTATTGATTATTCTGTTTTTCATTGTCATGACTCCCATTAGAAATTTTTATACTCAGGAATCGGATTTTCTATGAAATTAATACAGTGACATTGAAAAGTAAAATTAAGACAAATTAGACAAATTGAAAAGCAATATTTTTAAATGTTACTTCAAAGAAAATCTTTCATAAACCAGAGATAAAAATAACTCTGACAGATTAATCAGAATATTCATTAACATCACTCACGTAATCGCAATTACAGATTTTGAAATTGAAGTTAATCAGAGACATAATAAATAATAACGTTAATGAAATATGATTACATATAGAATAATCAGAATTAGATTTAGAAAACCAAGATCCTCACGAGGAAAAAGAAAAATTAAATTAAAAATTTAATTTAAGAGCAAGAACTAAAAATAAAATGAATACAAATTACAATATTAATCGATATCAATCTTTCTAAATCCAATTATAATTTTACATCAATAATACAAAAATTTGGCTATTAAATAATATATTTAAAAATCATTAAATTGCAGATATAACATTTCTATACAAGAAAACATATAAATGAAAGAAATTAAGAGAGCATCAGATGAACCACATCAATATATATATATATATATATATATATATATATATATATATATATAATAACTTCGTGACCTTGGTATGATATGGTAAACCTAATCAGTAGGCGATTAAAGGTCTGTATATTACTTCAAAATATATGTATTTAAAAAACTCTACATGTTTCGGCTGTATACGCCTTTTTCAAGAGAATACAAAATATGAATGACAGGATATAAATGTCAAGTAATTAAGTTAACTTAATTACTTGACATTTATATCCTGTCATTCATATTTTGTATTCTCTTGAAAAAGGCGTATACAGCCGAAACATGTAGAGTTTTTTAAATACATATATTTTGAAGTAATATACAGACCTTTAATCGCCTACTGATTAGGTTTACCATATATATATATATATATATATATATATATATATATATATATATATATACATATATATATATATATATATATATATATATATTTATATATATATATATATATATATATATATATATATATATATATATATTTATATATATATATATATATATATATATATATATGCATTTAGTATTTATACACCTCCGACTGTTATATAGATAGGTAGAGTTCGCCTCCGATTTGACGAGTTCGCATCCGAAATCGGAGGCGAAAGCGTATTTCAATGTTTTCAGCGATTTTGCATCAGTAACAAAGTTCTCTACAAGCTGGTGAAATTTTAGTCGGAGGTGAAAATGAGCCAAAAATAACTATACACATACTCTTTAGTTGAGTTGACATCCCAGCAGATGGCAGTACTATTTTATACACATTATGCATGCAGGTAGTTACTGGCTCCGTACGTTCATAGGGCGAGATCGCCTCATTTTCTTGGCAACAATGTTAGTTGTGCGTATAGCAATAGAATCGTTTCCCTATTTGTATTGCCTAAGAAGACAACATTACTTGGTAGGATGTTAATTCGCATATATTGTACATATCTACGTACTTCTTAAAACAAAAATATTTATTAACTTATAAATACTTCTTATTCTCAGAATAAAATACTATATTATACTATACAAATTTAGGTTTCGTAGTATTCACGGGTGATTTTATTATACTTCTGAAATTATTTAAATTTAATAATAAAATAAAAGTTATAGCTGCATTTAAAACTGTGAAACGATCCAAATAAGATTGACAGTTTCAGTGTGTTGTACTATAACTTACGTAATAATTACAATTACGTGTTTACAACTGATTTATTTCTAATTTTTTTAAATTTATTTATAAAACATTCGTTAAAACTATACAAAATAATAAAAAAATATAGAATAAACGTTTACAAATATAAAGTTGCACTTGGTAGATCAAATACTGGTGTAATAATATTTAATAATTAAATATTATTACATTTACTCGATCTGTAATTATTACAGATCGAGGTTCTGTCGATTGTATATATTAAAGACGAAAGTTTTAATTTTGACCCAATCCAGATTATTTAAGATTTTCTCGTACAGGTTTTTAAGCTTTTCACATTCAGCCTTCTTGGGAGCCCTTTTTTCTTTAATATGTTGTTTAAAGTGTGAGGTTACAATTTTTTTTTGCTCGGTTGTCCATCTAATCCTGTTACTTGTTTTTTGATATTTGGTTCTACTTTATTACCAGATGGCCCTGCTTCTCCATTGTCATCTACAGCACAAACTTGCGTATTTTCTAGTGGAGTATCCTCTCTATCTAGAATAGAAACTTGACTGTTTTTGGGTATCGTACTCTCTTCAGTTTCGGAATTATCATCAGATTCAACGAATACGTTTCTTGGATCAATATCAATACGCTCTAGTGTCATGTTTCTATATTCCGATCATTTACCTTTATCAAATAAATTTAACAACTTTGCAACTTTAGCCGCTTGATAGGCGTTTTGTGTTATTTCATAAAATTCTTTATGGGTATTTTCGGTGTGGCCCATAAACTTAGAAAACTGAGAGTAATCGTGTTAATTTAAATTTATAATTTGCATTAATGTCGCAATTTGCTTTCTAAGTCGGTTTGATGTCATTAATTCAGGATTTTGTATTTTGCTGGATTTCGCAAAGTTTTTCAATACAATATCTCCTCTAACCCACTGGTTAGTAACTCCAGGATAAGCAAACAAATATCGATTTTGAGGCGGTATTATATCACTTTTTTTTCGTATTTCAAGAAGTAAGTTAATGTATTCTTGCAAATTACCAGGGAATAATATCACAATAGCACGACTACCTTTTCCACCTCCAACTATGCGTTTATAACTTGTTGTTAATGTTTTTTTCAGATTCTGATAATTGTTCCAAAAATTCAGTTTGATCATTAGCTGTAAAGTTCTTTAAATAGGTGTCAATTTCAACATACTGGACATCTCCGATTCTTCTTCGATTAAACAAGATTGTGAGTGCTAAAGCCGCATCTACTAATTTCTTATAAGCTTGTGCATCAGTATGATCGTTTTTTAACAAATAAACACTCTTATTTGCAGTATTTAAAATATGATCTCTGAACTTCATTATATCTTCCGTTAGTGGTAGCATAACAGGTTTATTCCATTTCTTTTCTGCTAAATCCTTTAACGCTAAGGAGGAAACTTCATTACTCCATTGACTTTGGACTAGAAATCGAAACCTCTTTGTTCGTTTCAACTTATCTTCCAAATTTTCGCATTTGAATCCTGGAGTTTCTTTTAACAATAAATGCGTTGTAAGGTCGCATATTTGCTGTAAAGTAGTACCTAAGTGCATAGCCAAACTAGGAGCTCTATAGCTTTTATTCTCTTCATCAAATCCGCTAATAGCTTTTGCACTTAAAACAACTTCATCAAATAAAATAGGATCCAGAATTTCAATGAAAGGGAATCTTGGATTTCCAGTTCGCCTGCGCATTTCAAGTAACAGTCTAGAGCACTCTCTCATTTTTAAGTTTAAAATTATTAGTATTGAACAAATGTGTATTTTCGATGCAATGCTCCGCGAATCCCGTAATCATATTACCATGAAGAATAGAACTTCTATGCTCTTTAATAAGTTCTTTTATAGAGCGTCCTGATTGGCCAATGTATATCGCATCACAATCACTGCAACTTAATTCATACGCACCTGACTTATCACACAATTCTGTTTTTTCTTTATTATTTACTAAAATATTTCCTAAATTGACTTTATTCACTTGGATGACATTTAACCCTAATTTAGGAAATATTTTAGTAAATAATAAAGAAAAAACAGAATTGTGTGATAAGTCAGGTGTGTATGAATTAAGTTGCAGTGATTGTGATGCGATATACATTCGCCAATCAGGACGCTCTATAAAAGAACGTATTAAAGAGCATAGAAGTTCTATTCTTCATGGTAATATGATTACGGGATTCGCGGAACATTGCATCGAAAATACACATTTGTTCAATATTAATAATTTTAAACTTTTACATACTTGTAATAAAGGAAAAAGACTTGACTTCCTCGAAATTTTAGAAATTAAAAAAGCCATAAATCTTAATAGACATGTCACAAATACACAGCTGGATTTTTTAAACACCCCTACTACTGATGCTGTAATAAAGTCTTTTAAAAACTCATAAATAGTGGTAGAAGTATACTTTTTATTTTAGTTTACAAACTCTTTGATAATGACTGAAAAGTCGAAACACGTGTAGATATTTAATAATAAATATATTTTGTGAAACAAATATACTGAGTGTTTTCTTTAGTAAATTATTCATTATGTTTCACCAAGAGCCAACCGTGAATTCTATACATTATAATTAGAGACTGGATTTTATGCAAAATGCATATTTGTTGTTTTTTGGTATATTCCTTCTATACTGTGTACTTATCCATTTTCCACCCTCAGAATACGTTTTTTACTATTTTTTTAAGTGCATATAATGAATATTTGCATATTTAAAGCGGTCATCTCTAATAAAAAATTGGATAAGTGATTGCAGTGTACTAAAAATTATTGACGAAGAAAGTGTTTTGTGCACAGTCTGCGACAAAAGGGTAAGTTGAATTTTGAAATATTTTGTCAATAACAAGTTCTACAATTATGAGAATTTTTTTTGTGTTCATAAATATAATGAAACAATTTCATAATAAATTATTATTAGATATGTTTAATTTTATGTTCTTTAAAGCTAATATATCTTTGTAATATTTCTTTGTCATAAACACCAAAATAACCAAAATCAATCAAATTTAAACAACTGGAGAACTTTACAAAACCAGACAATTTATTTTTCTAGTTTTTGTAGTAATATAGTAATTAATAATAATTATTATAACTGAATGTTAAAAATATATATTTGTTACACAGATTACCTGCCAGAAGAAATTTCAAGTAGTGCAACATTTGAACACAACATTTCATCAGAACAGGGTTTCTGAAAATTTGAATAAACCGCGGCAGCAACTTTTGGAGGAAAGTTTTCTCAATAATTCGAAGAATCCACAAGAAGCATCTTCCAAAGATTTGTGTAATCTTTTTTGTGGGTTGTAATATTCCTTTACATAAATTGGACAATCCGATATTTCAAGAATTCCTGAAAACTTATTGAAAAGTCGATGATAAACCCATTTATGTACCCAGTTCCTCAACTCTACGCAAGAAATACATCAACGAAATTTATGAAGATGTTACCGATGGTATTAGAAAGGAGTTGAAAAACCAAAATCTTTGGGTCTCTGTTGATGAAACTACCGACACGAAGGGCCGTCAGGTTGCTAATTTGATTATTGGAACCTTAAATGGCTAAACTCAATCTAAAAGACATTTAATTAATGTAGGTAATTTAGACAAAACAAATCATGTTACATCATGGCCAGGTTTATTAATGAGTCCTTAGCGAATTTCTTTTTACCCGACAAAGTACCTTTTGAAAAATTTCTGTTAATGGTAACAGACGCCGCTTCGTATATGTTAAAATCAGCTCAAAGTCTGAAAATTATTTTTCACAATTTAATCCATTGTACTTGTTTGGCTCATGGTTTAAATAGGGTTGCTGAAAAAGTTAGATTAGAGTTTCCAGATGTAAATAATTTAATTAGTAATATCAAAAAAGTATTTTTAAAAGCGCCCTTGTGAGTGCAATTATATAATGAAATGCTTCCCGGCATTCCATTGCCACCAGAACCTATCTTAACAAGATGGAGAACATGGCTTAAATATGCTGTGTTTCTTGCCGATAATTACGAAGGCATCAAAAATGTTGTAACTCAATTTGATTCAGCAACCAGTCTTGCCATAGAAAAGTGTAACGTAATTTTCAATAATTCGACAATACAAAATCAGCTATCATATATTAAATCTAATTTTGCGATAATTGAGCAGGCAATTACTAGATTAGAAGATAGAAATTTATCTTTAAATGATGGTGTTGGCATTGTAAATGATATTGAAGAGAAAATTGGAAAAGTCAACGGATTGACTGGAAAAAGAATTAAAGAAAAATTAGCCGCAATTCTAAGCAAAAATGGAAGTTTTGTTACATTAAAATCTATAAATAATGTAATTAATAACAATTTTAATGATGACATTAATATAAGCCCCTCATTAATACCTAGTTTTAAGAATGCACCGATCACATCTTGCGATGTTGAAAGAACATTTTCCAAATATAAACATATACTTACAGATCGTAGACATAATTTAACTATAGAAAATTTAAAGAAATATATGGTTATTTATTGTAATAAATAAATATATAATTTGTAAATACGACAATTTATTGTAATAAATAAATATACAATTTGTAAATACGACAAATGAATTTTAATTTCCTAAAACATAATAAATAAATACACATCATAAGTGCATATTGCATATTGTAAGTGCATATTTAGAGACTTTTTAAGTGCATATTGCATGAATATTTGGCAAACTTTTTAGTGCATATTTTCCAGTCTCTAATTATAATATACATGACATAAAACGCCTCTTATACTTTCCGTGTATGATAACTTCTCTTCATCTTGCAATTACCAAGTCACAGAACAAAACAGAGACACTGATTAAGCGAACGAAATACTATCTGATAATTTTATTTATATATATTTTACACAGGGAAAGTACCGATGCACCTCATAAAACTGGCAACATGGGCGGAGGTAAACACTACCGTTATATCTCGCAATTTTAAATACACTGAGGCGAATAAGTACTACCTACAATAGGAGTTGAAAGCATACCCTATTCATGTTTTAATTTTGTATAAATGAAATGTTAAATTTTATTACCCCTCTCTGTTTCCCATTATTCTTTGGAATATAGGCATCAAAGAAACGCATGTAAAATTTGATTAATGTCACAAATTCTGGTGGATGAAAGGGCGCCTTACGAACGTACGGAGGCAAAAACGATACATATACATATACATATATATATATATATATATATATATATATATATATATATATATAATTGAATAGAAATTATCGACCGTGATATATTATCAAAAATTTATTTAAATTCGGGTAAGCGGTCAATTAAAAAACTTCTTTATTAAATTACCCTATATTTCGCAACACTTTGTCGCTTCTTCTGGGGTAAAAAATGTAGAGTTAAAAAATAATAAAGTTGACGTACAAAATATAAAAAATTATTATTATTTTTTATATTTTGTACGTCAACTTTATTATTTTTTAACTCTACATTTTTTACCCCAGAAGAAGCGACAAAGTGTTGCGAAATATAGGGTAATTTAATAAAGGAGTTTTTTAATTGACCGCTTACCCGAATTTAAATAAATTTTTGATATATATATATATATATATATATAAATATAATATTTTCGTGACCTTGGTATGATAAGGTAAACTTAATAAGTCGGCGATTAAAGGTCTGGTTCATTACTTAAAAGTATATATATTTAAAACAACCCTACATGTTTCGCCAATGATGCCTTTGTCAAGGGAATAAAAAATATAAAATTTTATATTTTTTATTCCCTTGACAAAGGCATCATTGCCGAAACATGTAGGGTTGTTTTAAATATATACACTTTGAAGTAATGAACCAGACCTTTAATCGCCGACTTATTAAGTTTACCCTATATATATATATATACATATATATATATATATATATATATATATATATAATAACTTCGTGACCTTGGTATGATATGGTAAACCTAATCAGTAGGCGATTAAAGGTCTGTATGTTACTTCAAAATATATGTATTTAAAAAACTCAACATGTTTCGGCGGTAGGCCTTTATCAAGAGTATACAAAATATAAATGACAGAATATAAATGTCAAGTAATTAAGTTGCTATGGTTTAAATTATTCAAAGATACATTCAAGTAATAATAATAAATCATGCCTTAGTATTCCAAAAAATAGATAGCAAGGTGTGAAAATATGTGTTGTTCGCTGCTAGCAATTTGTGTCTCTTTCTGGGTATGAACTTGTGCGTTGGTTGCTGCTGGCAGCTTGCGTCTCTCTATGGGTGTGAGGTTTTGTGTGAGAACGTAAGTGTAGGGTTTTGTATGTCGGTGCGCTCGTGCGTGTGTTTAGTGACCGGTCTATATAATTTTTTTTTTTTTTTTTTTTTTTAATAAAAAAATATGATATAGCTACAACATATAAACTTAGTAATACTAATAAACATTTATTTTCAAAACTTAAACCTAAAATAGAAAAAAATCGAGAAACACATGTCATATATAAAATACCATGTCGCGATTGCGATAGTTACTACATAGGCCAAACGAAACAATATTTATACAAAAGAATACAAGCCCACAAATACTCTAGAACAGACAAAACTGCATTGTCTACACACAAACTACAACGCGATCACCATTTCGATTTTGAAAACACACAGATAATTGATAAAGAACAACACACGGTGAAAAGACAAATTAAAGAAATGATTAGTATTAAACAGGAAAAAAATTCAATTAACAAAAGAAATGATATAAAAAATTTAAGCAGTATATACTATAACTTAATTTTGTAACGATCTACAATTTACCATCATATTATTTTTTTGTTATATACCTTATGTTATTTAAATATCATTTACATTTAAATATCATATATTTTTGCTTATCATGTTGGCTGTTCCGTGTTTTGATTCCTGCCTAGTTGTCCGAGCAGGGTTTCGTGGTTTTCCTTCTCGTTTTGAGCGAATGCCGACAACTTTGCATCTTAAGTCGCTCCACGGGCGCATACGTAATAATAACTCATGTCTTGCTTTTCCCTGCTTTTCCCTGTTTTCTGTTTTTTGCTGATGTGGTCCTCTACTGGGTTGTAGCCTAGCATATGCGCTACAAAACTCTAGGGGGGTCTGCCCGTTGGGCAGTCAGGTGCCATTCCGCCTTTTCAGCAAGAGTGAGGAACCATTCTACGCGGCGCAAACACGGCGCCGCGCAATGCACACACCACTAGGACCGGTCCTGGGCGGCAACCTGGCTAGGCTGCCGTTAACAGCACACACACGTTCGACGTGTGTGCTATGCCCCCGTTTCGGCGGAAAACGTTAAGATGGCACAAGTGTGACCATCGTCGATCGAGGTAGCCTCTAAGAGTGTTCCCTTGGTTAGCGATGAGCAACCCCGTACAGGGTGCGCTTCGCTGGTCTGCGCCTTACCTCGTTGGGGCGGGGGTCAGGCCGTCGAAGTACTGCACGGAATTGTAAAGAAGTTGCCGGGAAAGGGTTGGCGGCCCTACGCAACGGCTGGTTATCCGACCTCTCTAAATTCACGCGACCGGTCACTAAACACACGCACGAGCGCACCGACATACAAAACCCTACACTTACGCTCTTACACAAAACCACACACCCATAGAGAGACGCAAGCTGCCAGCAGCAACCAACACACAAGTTCATACCCAGAAAGAGACACAAATTGCTAGCAGCGAACAACACATATTTTCACACCTTGCTATCTATTTTTTGGAATACTAAGGCATGATTTATTATTATTACTGGAATGTATCTTTGAATAATTTAAACCATAGCAACTTAATTACTTGACATTTATATTTTGTATACTCTTGATAAAGGCGTACCGCCGAAACATGTAGAGTTTTTTAAATACATATATTTTGAAGTAACGTACAGACCTTTAATCGCCTACTGATTAGGTTTACTATATATATATATATATATATATATATATACAGGGCAATCCAAATTAAGTGTTCACCATTGGTAACTTTATTATTATTAAAGATACAAGATTGTTTAAATTAGCAAACTAGTAGTACATTTAACGCTCTTTAAGATAGAAGAATTTAAAGAAACAAATGAGCAGCGCGTTTTCGAGTTTTCCCGAAAAATATGTTTTTTCAAATGGAAACCCCTGTATATTATATCATTTTCTGTTAGAAATTCAATTTTTAAACAAAAAATCTTATGAGAACTTTTTTGCTGGGATTAAAAACACTTGAGTTATAATGTATAAACAAAAACAGCTAAATAATTTTTATAAACTTTATTTTATACATAAACATATCATTAAAAGAAAATAAAAATCACTGATTTTTTCATAGAAGATGTTCAAAAATACCACCTTGTTGTTCAATACATTTTTGAACACGTTTCTGAACTTGTCGAACTGTTTTTAGTATGATCCTACCATCCATTTGGTTTATCTTTTCACTAACTGCAATTTTTAGGGCGTTTACGTTTTCGTACCTTTGCTTATAAATCTCTGTCTTTAAATAACCCCATAAAAAAAATCAAGCGGTGTTAAATCTGGCGATCGGGGAGGCCACTGAATAGGACCATTTGTTCCTATCCATGAATTGTTAAAAATAGTATTTAAAATTTGATGAGTACCTCTGTAGTTGTGCGCAGGTGCGCCATCCTGCTGAAAATGTACATTATGTCTACTTATGAGATCAATATCGTCTAAGAAATTATTCAAAATTTCAGTCAAAAATTCTATGTACCTTTCACCAGTTAGAGTGCCTTCATAAAAGAAAGGACCAACAATCCTTGAACCAATTAAACCGCACCAAACATTAAAACTGTAACGGACTTGCGGGCGTCTTGGATGTACTAAAAGAAGATTTTCCTTTGACCAGTAATGATGATTTTTTGTATTGTACATTCCAGAATTTGAGAAATTTGATTCATCGGTCCATAAAATATAACGAAAGTTGTTTACATTTTGGCGACAAAAGTTAAGATACCAGTGGCAAAAAAACATTCTTCTCTCTGGATCCCCTGGCAAGAAAACTTGAACTGGTTTGTACTTATAAGGAATGAATTTGTGTTTCTTCAGAATCCTATGCACAGTACCGTGACTCAAATCAGATTCCTTGATAATATCTAGTATAGAATTCTCACGGTTGGCCTCAAAATATGCAAGAACTAGAATTTCCGTGGCCTCGCTTATTATAAAAGTCCTTCTTGTTCTTGTTTTGGCAAAAACACTCTCATTGCCTCTAAATTTTCGGTACAGTCTCAGAAAAAATTGCTCATTTGGTTGTGTTCGGAGTGGATATAATTCAGCGTAGTGTTCTTTTGCCCTCCTAGAGGATTTTCTGCACACTAAATAAGATTCTAACATATCACACTTTTCTGCATGGGTAAAAATAATTTTTTTGTCAAATTAATAACTAGCAAAATGAAATTTATGAGTGAAAGACTAATAAAACTGTACTAATATTTGACGTTTACTAGAAAGAATTAACATCGTTATCATAGAAACATAGAAATGCACTTGACTTAGCTGTTTTTGTTTATTCCCTATAACTCAAGTATTTTTAATCCCAGTAAAAAATTTCTTATAAGATTTTTTGTTTAAAAATTGAATTTCTAACAGAAAATGATATAATATACAGGGGTTTCCGTTTGAAAAAAACATATTTTTCTTCCATCTTCCATCTTAAAGAGCGTTAAAAGTACTACTAGTTTGCTAATTTAAACAATCTTGTATCTTTAATAATAACAAAGTTACCAATGGTGAACACTTAACTTGGATTGCCCTGTATATATATATATATATATATGTATACAGTGTGTTTCTGAATTTATACGAAAGATTTCAAAGGGTGATTCTTTAGCAAAAATGAAGGGGGGGTTTCACATAACTTTTTTGTTCAACACCCTTTTCCCTCCAAGTTACAGTCCTTTAAAGTTAGGTAAAAAAATTGGTTTTTATTTAATATATCCACTTTGGAAAAATTTAGAAGAATGAAATTTGGCAGATAACTAATGCTAATAAAATGGCAGTTTTTGAGTGTTTTTGTTACCCTAAAATGTAATCACAAGGGGCTGAAAAAAACAACCCCTATAATATTTTGCATTCGAACTTTTTAATGCGCCTATATTATCCTATTTAAAAAATTTATTTAAAAAGACAGACTCAATCTGCAACTTTTTTATGTCTTGACTTTTTATCATAAAATTGTTAGTTTGATCACAAAAAAATAAAATACTGCTCAGACTCTTTTCCCATAAATTCACAGAGAGGTTATTATTTATTTCAAAAAAATCAAGTAAGCTGCTGTCAAATGAAGTCATATGACAAATAGTTTTATTGTTCCGATTTTCTCTGTGTTATTCTTTCATCTCTGAAGAACTAAAACTAATTAAGTAAATATAATGGCAAATTACACAAATGCCGAAATGGCAGATATGCATTTCTTATATGGTCGTGCTAATGGAAATGGATTAAGAGCTCGGAGGCTTTACGCTGAGTTATATCCAGAACGAACATTACCCCATCATAGCGTATTCGCCCGTATTCATCAACATTTACGAGAAGTAGGAAATTTTTCAAGAACAACCGTCGATTGCGGACGTTCTCGAGAAGTACGAACTCTAGCACTAGAGGAGGCTGTTCTTAATTTAATTGAAGAATCTCCCGGAACAAGTACGGGACAAATTGCCCAAGAGTTAAATGTGAGCCATTGCACAGTATTTAGAATTTTAAAAGAACAAATGCTGTATCCCTACCATATCCAACGAGTCCAAGCGCTCTTACGTCGAGATTTTCTACCTCGTTTAATTTTTTGTCAATGGATAATTCAAATGATCACACTAGCTCCGCAGTTCTTATCTCGTATTTTGTTTACTGATGAGGCAAGCTTTTCTCGGGAATCTATCAGAAATTTCCATAATAATCACATATGGGCAGATGAAAACCCACACGAAATTGCTGAATCTAAATTTCGACATCAATTTTAATTGAATGTGTGGCTTGGTGTTATTGATGATTATTTAATTGGGCCATATTGTAAAGGTCCTATGTGGCTGGAGGATCGCCCTGTGATGTCCTATGCCTTTAGGGGCTGGCAAGGACCGCCATTTAATGTGGGCCCGCCCTGAGGGCCACATCGGTGAGTCTTCACGCAGATATCGTCGTAGCGTTAAATAATGCACAAGTATGATAGGTTTAACATAGTTTAATAAACCAACACTTATAACTATTTAACAAGATGGTAATTACATAATTAACAATGTAGACGATAGTCGAAAAGAGACTCTAACTCATTCGTACCGTCTGAGTATTGTTACTCTGTACTAAGACTGTCTCTCGACTGTCTCTCTACTGTGTCCGACTCTACTATTTTCTCCCAATAATATTAAATGGAGACGCATACTGCCATTTCCTTGAAGAAGAGTTACCCCAACTTTTTGATGATGTTTCTGTGCAAATTAGGCAAGAACTATGGTTCATGCATGATGGTGCTCCAGCCCACTTTAGTAATAACGCTCGTCGCTACTTAGACGAAGTTTATGCAAATTGCTGGATAGGACGAGGAGGCACCCAGAATTGGCCTGCCCGATCTCCAGATTTGAATCCATTGGACTTTTGCATTTGGGGTTTTCTAAAAACACTGGTTTATTCCACTCCCGTTGAAAATATCGATGATTTAAGAGATCGTATCATCGTAGTACGTGAGACTATTAGAAATACACCAGGATTATTTCAAAGAATACGGAATTCAATTAGACGAAGAGTAGAGTCTTGCATTTTGGTCGAGGGGCACCATTTTCAACATTTACTATGATTTTTGTAATTGAAATTTTGTCCACGTTATTATTAGTTTTTTTGTAATTTGTTAATTGTTATTAGTAGTACAGACCCCCCTTCATTTTTGCTATAGAATCACCCTTTGAAAACTTTCGTAACAATTCAGAAACACCCTGTATATATATATATATATATATATATATATATATATATATGAAACATGATAAATTTGTCAATTGTTCCACGTAACACAAACAAAACGTCATAATTAATTTAAAACTCTTTAAAAAAAAAAAAGGGACAAATGTGTTAAATTTAACACATTTGTCCCTCCGTAATATATTATATAAAAAAATTTTTGTTTGTAATTTTTTTAATTTTTGTTTAAAGTTTTTTTATATAAAAAAAAATTTTTCATGAGATTGTACTTGTAATTTCAATCGTTAGAGTGAACCGTTTTTGTAACAGCACATTCAAGATTTAATATGGGACTTTTTAACGTCATTGTATAATTTTCGTTAACCTTGACATTGGGTCTTTTCACCGACGCATGTTTTTTACATCTGTTTCACATAGAACGACAAACTGCATTTAAATAAATTCCATGCAGTTCCTTTTAACATCCGAAATGACAGAGTGTAATATTACATCATGAGTGAATTGATTCACTACACGTTGCTCATGATTGTTTTTAGATGTGTTGTTATATTATAAATTATAATAGTTTTTTTTTTAAGAGTTTTAAATTAATTATGACGTTTTGTTTGTGTTACGTGGGACAATTGACAAATTTATCGACCTATCATGTTTTGTAATATATAATTTTCGCATAATAAGTGTTCACATTTGTAAGTAGAATTTTTCTTATGATTGTTTGACTAAATATCTAAGTTATGTACATTTTTTTTATTAAAGTGACCCCCCGAAGAAGCTCTAAACCTCATAGCGAAATATAGGGTAAAAAAATAAAGAACATTAACTAATTAATGGTTTTTTATTGCCGGATTCCCCAACAACAATTGTTTTTCATACTTGTTTTAACGGCAAAGACTCCTTGTATATATATATATATATATATATATATATATAATAAAAATTGTTGGGGAATCCGGCAATAAAAACCTTTAATTAGTCAATTAGAGTCCTTTATTTTATACCTTATATTTCGTTCTGTAGATTTAGAGCTTCATCGGAGGTCACTTTAATCAAAAGAAAATACAACCTTAGCTAATTTAGTATACTAATTATAAGAAGGATCAATACTTACAAAAGCGAACTATTTGTTGTGAGAGATATATACATTTTTTAAAAAACCAAACCGGTAGAGAACAAGAACTCCACGTAATACAAACAAAACGTCATATTAATTAAAAATTGTTTCTTTAAAAACTTATTGTTATTACATATTAAAGTCATTTAAAAAAATTCTTTTTTCAGCAAACACATAAAAAAAAAGAAAACACGTAGTAAAGAACTACTTGTCCTGATGTAAATTACATTTTAACCACTCAAAGTGTTGACAAGGTAGTGTATTAAAGTTTCAAAACCAAGATCATATTCGTATATGCAAAACCGATGATAAAAATACAGTAGGTGAAAAACGAGCAATGTCAAGACTAACGATATATATATACAGATGTTCAAAAGTTGCGCGCTTAATTTCAATAATGTGCTGCCTTACAAACAGGTTAAACTTAATTAAAAAGAAATTGTAAAATTAAAATTATAATTATATGAAAAAAATTTGTGGAAGGACAAATGTGTAAATGACATCAATAGAGCTAATATTCTGTGTATTTTGGTGACTTGATTGTTTGATATAAGAAAAGGTCAGCAAAAAAGCATATATTGCGCTTAAATTATTTGTGTCGGATCTGAAATTCATAGCGTTAGAATTATTATTGATCTCAACCATCTCCAAAAACTCCCTACATTTTAAACTATTAACTCTCTGAAGGATTTTAACATTCTCAAAATTTGGGTTGTGGTTGTATTTGATCATGTGTGAGGACAAGGCACATCTGCTCTTCCCAGTTCGAACGTCGCTTTTATGCGTGGTAAGTCTGGTTTTTAACCAAGTTGAGGTATGACCTATATAAACTTTGCTGCATTCATTGCAAGGAATGCTATATACAACGTTCGACTGGAAAGGCAAAAGTGTCAAGTCCCTAGTTTTACTAAAATAAGTTCGTAACGGATTGTAGTAATAAAAACCCAATTTAATATAGTCTGTGGCGAGGACGTTAGAGAGTTAGAGATGAACTAATTTTAACCATCAATTAACAATTAAAACGATTATTACGTGAAATCAACTAAATTTTAAATCATTAATTTAATACTAAATTATTTTAGGATTAGAATATTTATAACGAATGTTATGAACGTAAATTAATTTTTTAAATGTTTAAATATCAAATATATGAGCGTTAATTATTTGAATAAAAGTACAATAATGAAATTAATTCTTTTACACCTTATGTAAATCGCGTAAGAGGCAATTTAACGGAGTTCCTAAATACATATACGAATTAAACCAAAATTAAATGCCGTTTTAATTAGCATTAAAATTCGGAATCGTAATTATAGCAAATAAAATAACGGCTAGAATTTCCAAGTTCTCTGCATTAAAAAAAGGTCTTGTACAATATACCTCAACGATTCTAAGACGACACAGATGACATGGTCCACAAAAACGACATACGCGTCTTAACACTGGTGTTCAAACAAGAACGAGGTGACCTTGACTTTCTAGCTACGTTGAATGCTTGATTATCCGGTTTTTCTCTTCGAATGCGAAATATTATAAATTCCCAGCGAGTGGACAAACAAAAGAAAAGCTCGAAGCCTACATGAGTCTATTTGCCTCAAAGCAAAGGACGTCCAATTACTCGATACGGTAATGAGCTTTCGTGCTAAAATTTCCGCTTTAGTCGAATCGATAAACTGCGTTAATTTCCAAAATATTTAGGGTAGGCGTGAATCATATTTCGATTATCGGAGCACATCGAAAAATATTAACCTTACTGGTCGTATAAACAGAAGTGCCTATAAGACACCTGCGCGACGAACGGCCATGTCGAAGGTCCACACAAACCATACAGAAGGCGCAGCCAATATCAAGGAATATAAAGTACTAAATCTTAAATGTAAGATTTAAATACAGAACGGTATAACTTTATGCACGCTAAACTTTTAAAACAAAGGAAAATAAACTGTAACAAAACCCGCGAAGTAAAATGAAGCATTGGATTAAATTGCCAATACTTCCAACACTTCGTCCGCATATACATGATCATGTATAGCCAATGACATCGTTGATGTCTTGCAAAATTTTAATTTTAAACTTAAAATTAATTTTATCTGAGTTTTTGATAATAATTAATGTTATATTAATTATTCCGGTCACCAGAGTAGAAATACTATTTCAATTCGAGAACCGTATTACAACTTGGCAGTCCCGATCTGAAACCGTTAAGTAACCACGCTATAATTTGGCGTTCCCAAGCAGGGACTGACCTAAGGGCGCTGCACAATAAATCCATAGTTTTTCTGCACCGTTCTATGTGTTTTCCCTTTTAATCTAAATTCCGTTGATATCATCGACGACAAAATTTTCTTACTTCTAAATGTTAATGTAAAATATTTTGTATTTCACTCATACTAATGTTCAATGTCACCCGAATAAATTCATGTGATGTCCATCGATCTTCCTCAAGCATTGGTTGAACAACGGAAATATTGGCATAATAGCAGTTCTTGGACGCACGTCGTGAAATTCATAACTAAGAGAAAACCGATATCTTTAGAAATCATTATACCAATTATAAATTGTTGCTTCAAATGGGGCTTCTTCGCCAAATGCATTGTTAAGCTGATCTTCGCATTGTTTAGATATTAATGACGATTTAAAATCGTAAAAAATCATGGACCGGAAATGTTCTCTAGTTAGGTTCATTTTTGGGTTAACGCAAAATCTTTAAATTATAATAATTAACAAATTAGTAGAGCAAATCGTACAAGCTACCCGGCCATCAACTCGCATTAAAAAGTAGTTGTCAAATAAAAACAAATTTCATTTCTTAAAAATTTTTCATTGTTTCCCTCGTGCATATCATTTTACAAGTCTTATTAGTTGTAATTGTTAAAAAATACTAAATATATATGTACTTACTGAAATTGCTCGCACTTCGAAAAACACACATTACACGTGATTTTTATCATATAAAGGAGACGTGTTGATTGGCATATATTGAAAATTATTTATTTAAGTTTTAACAAATTAGTCAGAAATTCGTCAGAATTTATGTTCATGTTTTTTTGTAAATTACATGCACAATCCTATCATAAATTACACGAATACTACACCAATTTAAATTTCATAATTCAAACAAAGAGTACGTGATTATATCTCAAACAGGAAGTGTATAGTTATCTGAAAGTCAACTATATACAGGCTGATTCATTTTCGAATCTCACCATGAGCATCTCGCTTATTATTGGAGATGTAGGTAGGTTTAAACTTGGCAAAGTTGCTAAATTTTTTGTTTGTTATGAATCAGAAGAGAAAATGGACCTGTGTCTAATAACGTTACAGATTTTTTTTAAAAAACGAAAGTAGCTCGTTTTCTTCTTTTACCTCTCACGTTTATTTGGGGTTGCAGAGGAAAACTAAAAACACATTATCCAGTCCACTTTTGATCTACCATCTAATGTTAAACTCGAAATTTTCATGTGGCGTTTCGGCTCTATCTGGCCATCATCAACTTTCTAATTCCGTATGCGCACTATTTCGGATTTTGGCACCTCTAGAAATATTTTTTTCTGATTTCAACCATGCATGACATGTTGACAAAAGTTTTTAATATTATGCTTTAATTCACCAAGAATACATTTTAAAATTAAGCAAGGTAGCCACAAAATTTCAAACTGTCAAACATTTCAATTATCGTACATTATTAATAAAAAAATGTTATACAGCAACGAAGAGAAACGAGATATGTTCAGTATTTTTTATTCATCGAATCGAAATACAACAATAACGAGTACAAGATACTCGTATTTACAATTGTATCCAGAACTATAACAGCCACATCATACCATTTTTGTTGATCTTGATAGAAACTTGGTTGAGATTGGATCGTTTACCAAACCGCGTGATTTTCACAAGAATTTTAATGAAAATCAACGGGATACTTGACAAATGGTAAATTAAAGGTGTTGCAAAATATCCTGTAGAAAGGTGAAATACGTATCTACGTCTCTGGAGAGTATACATTCACAAATATATGAACTTGTACTGCGTTTTTCACATCCGATTTTTAATAATGTTTTGTATTATTAAAAATACTTTTGTATTACATAAAATTGGTGAGGTTTCACCTACTCAAGTATGTTTTAAATTATTTTCATTTCAAATGACTTACACATTTTTATTTCTACAATAAATTCATCGCAAACATTACCAAAATAGGTTAAGGAAATATATTGAGGTGATTCTAACTTATTATGGTGATATACTGAGTTCAAAGCAAGTTTAGTTAGTTTTTTATTTAATATATTTTTTATGATTTTGGGGTGATAGCCATTATTGTACGCAATTTGTTTAATAATATCCATTTCTTTGTTGAAATTTTGTTTTGATAACGGTAATGATACCGCCCTGTGTATCATATAGTGAAAAGCAGCTAGTCGCAGATAAAAATAAAATAAAAAAAAATAAAAATGGTCTTTGAACAAGCGAAAACAGCAATAGTGTCGGTATGCAAGCGTCGGAAAAAGTAGGTTTCCTAAAATTATTGAAGCTAAATTGGATATCGGATTTCGTAATTTTAAGATCTAGAAAATTTATGCAATTATCTTTTTCAATTGCAATTGTGAATTTAATCTTAGGGTGCACTGAATTAATATAATGTACAAAGGTTTGTAATTGTCTAGTGGTCCCATTGAAACAAGTAAGCACGTCGTCTACATATCGATACCAGAAAAGAATTTGTTTTTTGCCTAAATGAGAGTTTAAAATGGTATTAACAATGTTTGACATAAAAATTTCTAATAGAAGAGGGCTGATAGGCGAACACATAGCCAACCCTTCCGTTTGCCTATAAATTTTGAAATCAAATTCGGAATAATTTTGATTTAATACTATCTCCATTAGATCTAAGATTTCTTGCTTAATAATGGTATTGACGTTTTTGCTCACTAGGATGTTTTCCATTAGTATTAAACATTATTTAGGTGGTATATTAGAAAACATAATAGTGGCGTCTCCTGATATTGTTATGAATTGTAGTAGTTTTTAAAGTATTGGCTAGTTCAATCGAGTTTTTGACAGAGAGTTTGTCCGTATATTTTGTATACTGAATGAATATAGAATTAAGTTTAATGGCAAGTAATCTACTAGGGCAACCACTGAAGGTGGTCTAATCGGGATAGTATCGTTATATAATTTCAGTAGACCATACAGGCGAGGAGGTTTTGTGTTCATTGTAATTAGTTTGTTTTTTCTCCCAATCAGTAAAAGAGCCATTACACTCATTGAGTTTATTTTTGATTTCTAGTTGAAATCGTTTGATGGGGTGTGCTTTTATTTCAACAAGATTTTCGGACTTTATAAAATCTAAAATAGTCTGCTTTAGGTACAATGACGGTGGTACTACCTTTATCTGCTTATGTAAAAATTGTTATCTCTTGTCTTCTTTATGATACTATTAACTGTATATGTGTCCAACTTGTCTTGTGTAAGTTTATTTTTGAGAAGTTTAACAATTTTGACTTTTTCAAGATTGTTATCTGTTATTTTTATTTCTGCAGTATACACGTTCAATATGTTGCGTTGTAGACACTATTCATATCGGTCACGCAGATTTTCAAACATATTCTAGAACACAGGTAGCTCCAGGTCCCTGAAAAATGAGACGATCTTCTCACGTAATACATTTATAGTTTTGGATGGGTCTGTACCACTGAACACTTTCTCCTTTAACATTCCCCATAGATAGGCGTCCGGTGGTGTACGATCAGGGGAATGTGATTGGTAGTTGAAATCAGTACAGCAGGATATGATTCGTCCTTAAAAAGTTTCTCGAAGCACTGCTATAGAGTGATGAGCGGTGAGGATGGTCACCCCGTCCTGGTGAAACCACTGTTTTCCATCTGAAGGTGCCTACCATGACAAAATCTTCTTACGTTCCGAATAATTGGCCTGGGTACTACGTTCCTATAACGTTCCTAGATAATAGTAAGACGTATACCATCAACATCCTGACTAAAATATAGACTAAGCACACCGTGTGCTGACAGTGCACACGATACCATTACACGCTCACTATGTAACGGTTTCTGGACGATAACATCTGGTCTCTCAAAACCAAAGAAACGAGTTGTTTGTTTATTGACGTAACCCTCCAAGTGAAGGTGACTTTCGTCAGAGAACCATATATTTTACAAAAAATCTGGAATTTCGTACACCATAGCTAAAATTCGTCCACAATACACAACCTCGATGTGCATATTTTGGTTTGTCAATCGTTTCCCAACCTGAATTCGGTACGGAAATCTATCTGCGTCTTTAAACAATCGCCGAAGCGACGTATTGCTAATATTCAATTTCTAGTACGTTGGTTGAAGACTCCGGAAATGTCAGGGGACTTCAAAATCTGACTGACGACACGTCTATGATTCTCATTAGTTCTTACAGTCACTAGCCTACCAGATTTAATTTTAATTTATTTTTTATTACTACGAAGAACCATAGTAAAAACGTAAGTGCTAACGCATAGTATGCTGATGTGTTCTCAAGAATTAGATATAGGATTGTGTTTTGGGGTAACTCTGTTGATGCGTGTAGGATTTTCACTCTCCAGAAGGCGTATGTTAGCACGATATTTGGCATGAGCAAGAGAGATACATGCGTAATCAATTTTAAGGAGAATAGAATACTTACCTTGCCATCTATATATATTCTTGAGTGTTTGTGAAGATGAACTACGGGGACATCTTTCGGAAATATGAACTCAACAAATATGAAGTCATGATCGTGATACACGAGGGATTTCTCGCTGGGTTTTGGTCCCGCCACACTCACATTTCACAAAAGTGCAGAAATATGCAATACACCAGTGCATCAAAATTTATAACTACATGCCGGAGAACATTAGATGATTCTTGAAGTTCCGTTTTAAAAATTATATGAAGGAAATACTACTCCAAACAGCATTTTATAGAATTGTTGATTTTTTCGGTAAGACTTTTTAAGCTGTATGCTAGGTGATGCTTGTACTTTACATTGTCTGTTTTGTGTGCTTTTGAGGTCCTCTATACAATTTATTTACATTTTAGAAAAAACTAATTTCAAATATGTAATGTTTGTGTATTATTACCATGTCGCTTGAAAAAGCTTGTTGTGCAATGTTGTATACTATGTATGTTTTCGATTTGATATATCTCGACGTTTTTCACGCTATCAGCAAAGATGAAAATAAATAAAAATTATTATTATTATTAATAATTGCGTTGACTGAAAGCTTAGCGTTCAGCACCTCTAGTAGTGTCTTAGTATGTAGCCGACCTTCCGTTTCTCTTTGTGTTTTCTATCTAGCTATAACCAGATCTACCTTCTAGAGAAATCCTTAGCGATCCCACATACAGATTCTAGCCCTATGAAATTCCTCCTAGAATCTTCGTTGGCCAGTTCATCTCATTGCATTTAATCTTCTCAAGTCTCGGCACCCATACCAATGCACGATATTGTCTTGTGCAAATCTATTGAGAACAGGTGCACAATGTTTCGCAAGCTTCGGCATGATAGATGGATTCATAATTGCTTTAATAGCTACCTGCCTGTCAGTTATTATGCTGACTTTTTTTGTTTGCGCAGCCGGCTTCCCGAATTTCTACGGCGCAGGCTGCGATTGCAATCAATTCAGCCTGGAAAACCATCATATGTTTTCCCAGACATATCGATATGTTCCTTTTGGGGCACATTCCGCATATGCCTGCATCTGTGCTCTGATTGGGTTATGATCCATCCGTGTACCAGGTGCCGGCGCCACAATCGCTCGAGCGATGTTTTGTCTGTTCGCTGGTCGGTATGAATATGTTCAGTTCAACCATAAACCTAATCTCAGGTGCCATACTATCCGCCGGCATTCGTAATATCGGCTCTTCCAGTATAGTGTCTATAATATCCGTATGACCCCTTTTAACTTCATTGGAACACCATAAGCCATTGGCCCTCAGCCACAGGATCGCAGCCGTGGCCTCTTATTTGACAAATAGTTCTAGCAGAGGTAGGCCCACGGTGGCCTCCATAGAGGCGGTTCCCCGGCTGTTCATAGCTCCTGTAATTCCCTTTAGAGCCCGTCGCTGAAGAGTGGAAAGGAACCTACCGCCTATGTCAAGCTCCGTCCTCCTCCACCAGACAACTGCCTCGTAGGTAATCTTCGGTCATACTGCTACTGTGTACAGCCAGTGTACCACGCTTGGTTTCAGTCTACAGGTCTTCTTACCAACAGCTCTTCTACATCTTTGTTCCAATTCAGTTTCGCGTTAATTATTATGCCTAGATATTTCACTTCATTGTTCAGTTCTAACTCTTCTCCGAACAGTCGTACGCTGCCCAGATCACTTAGTTTTTTCATATTGATAAAAGCTACTAAATCGTTTTTCTTGCAGATTAACAATCAATCTTTCTTCAAGGCAGCATCTCTCCACAATTCGCAGAGAATTTCGCATGATGCTCGTCTCTGCCCCCGGAAATTTCCACTGGCACTCAATGACAATGTCATCGGCAAACTTTTGCGTCTATATTTCCTAGTCATTTAATGTCCTACAATATGAAACAAACATGTAAATTATTTACATATCTGTAACTATGCACATGGACAATACACCTCGTATTTTCAGCATTTACTTCTGCTTAATATATGTTTCTGCCATCTAGGCGTCCTCAGTTAAGCTAGTGAAGCAATGTATACAAATTAATACAAACCTGTTATAAACAACTGGTTTGTATCTGTATTTAAATTTACTGAAATAGCCCGCATAGATCAAGCAAGTTCCGTCCTGTAAGAAGACAACTATTTAATAATTTACATCTTACGGACGAAAGAGACTTTGTCCGGAGGGCCACCTATCTTTCGAACAGCTAAGCTGCTACGGGAAACGATAAAATACGTATGTAGATGTAGTCCATTAACAACCAGCCAGATGGCGGTAAATATACAAAAAGGTTTTGTTTAAGTATGACAATACGTTAAGCACGTATAAAGCGTTTGTACAATATGAAACAAACATGTAAATAATTTACATATCTGTAACTATGCACATGGACAATACACCTCGTATTTTTTTTGGTTTGTATCTGTATTTAAATTTACTGAAATAGCCCGCATAGATCAAGCAATTTCCGTCCTATAAGAAGATAACTATTTAATAATTGACATCTGGCTGGTTGCTAATGGACTACATCTACATACGTATTTTATCGTTTCCTGTAGCAGCTTAGCTGTTCGAACGATAGGTAGCCTTCCAGACAAAGTCTCTTTCGTCCGTAAGATGTCAATTATTAAATGGTTGTCTTCTTATAGGACGGAACTTGCTTGATCTATGCGGGCTATTTCAGTAAATTTAAATACAGATACAAACCAGTTGTTTTTAACAGGTTTGTATTAATTTGTATACATTGCTTCACTAGCTTAACTGAGGACGCCTAGATGGCAGAAACATATGTATTAAGCAGAAGTAAATGCTGAAAATACGAGGTGTATTGTCCATGTGCATAGTTACAGATATGTAAATTATTTACATGTTTGTTTCATATTGTACAAACGCTTTATACGTGCTTAACGTATTGTCATACTTAAACAAAACCTTTTTGTATATTTACCGCCATCTGGCTGGTTGTTAATGGACTACATCTACATACGTATTTTATCGTTTCCCGTAGCAGCTTAGCTGTTCGAAAGATAGGTAGCCCTCCAGACAAAGTCTCTTTCGTCCGTAAGATGTCATTTATTAAATAGTTGTCTTCTTATAGGACGGAACTTGCTTGATCTATGCGGGCAATTTCAGTAAATTTAAATACAGATACAAACCAGTTGTTTATAACAGGTTTGTATTAATTTGTATATATTGCTTCACTAGCTTAACTGAGGACGACTAGATGGCAGAAACATATGTATTAAGCAGAAGTAAATGCTGAAAATACGAGGTGTATTGTCCATGTGCATAGTTACAGATATGTAAATTATTTACATGTTTGTTTCATATTGTACAAACGCTTTATACGTGTTTAACGTATTGTCATACTTAAACAAAACCTTTTTGTATATTTACCGCCATCTAGCTGGTTGTTAATGGACTACATCTACATACGAATTTTATCGTTTCCCGTAGCAGCTTAGCTGTTCGAACGATAGGTAGCCCTCCAGACAAAGTCTCTTTCGTCCGTAAGATGTCAATTATTAAATAGTTGTCTTCTTATAGGACGGAACTTGCTTGATCTATGCGGGCTATTTCAGTAAATTTAAATACAGATACAAACCAGTTGTTTATAACAGGTTTGTATTAATTTGTATACATTGCTTCACTAGCTTAACTGAGGATGCCTAGATGGCAGAAACATATGTATTAAGCAGAAGTAAATGCTGAAAATACGAGGTGTATTGTCCATGTGCATAGTTACAGATATGTAAATTATTTACATGTTTGTTTCATATTGTACAAACGCTTTATACGTGCTTAACGTATTGTCATACTTAATTAACCCTTAACAGTGCTGGTGAAATAAGCTAACACTTATCTGCTGGTGGGGTCCGTCCGAACCCCAATTTCCAGTTGATAAAAACAAAAAATGTTTACATTGCTTATTTATTTTTTTAAAGAAATACAACAAACAGTAATATTTATAAGCGATTAAACGTTATTAAAACATATATTGCAAACTAAACTGGTGTGATCTGGGCAAATGTGTTTGCCGCATTTTTTGCATACACTCTTAACCTTTCGGTCTTTGTCCCTGGAGCAGAGATCGCATCGCTTTTTTCGTGTTGGCTCACTGTTCGTAAAGGTTGTAGGTAGCTCTTTACCCAACTGCTTGCAAATTATTGTTTGCAGTTCACGCGGTAATCGGCTGAGATTTCTTCGTTGCATATGCGCAGTAATGAGGCTTTTTCCGAGGCTTACCAGCAAATGTCGCCTTTTAAATGTTTCTTCTCGCTCACAGTTCAATACTACCATACTATTTACACCTGCTATATTTATCATAGCGTAAAAAATTACCATGGGCCAACGCCTGGTACGTCTAGCTACTGAATAATTGGCGCATAACTGATCTAATACATCTACGCCAACTTTGGTCCTATTATAATCATTGTTCATATCAGGTTTTCCATTTTCAGTGCTTATTTTTTGATCGTGGTGCATGGTAGATATCAATGACACCGATCGGTTTTTTTTAGGCACATATGAAGCTATTGTTATATCATTGTTATGTCCAAATATCGTAGAACCTACTTGTCTCCTTCTGTTAGGCTTAAGCTCAAGTGGTAATTGCGGTTTGTTGATTCTTATAGTTCCTAAAAGGGTCAAGCCTTGTTCTCTCAGTTTGTTACATAACTCGACTGACGAGAACCAATTATCAGTTGTGACATTCCGATTTGTGTTTTGTAGGGGAGGTATGAGCTTTAGGACGTCGCGGGTTGGTACAGATACTTTATCTATTGATACTGTATTTTCCTTGCCAGTATAAACAAATGCATTACACAGGTAGAAAGTACGTGCATCGCAGAGGCACATAATTTTTAGGCCATACCTCGCCGGCTTCTTGGGCATGTACATTTTAAATGAACATCTGCCTCGAAATGGTACCAACATCTCATTGATGGTGAGATATTCTCCTGGAGTATATAAAGATTCACAATTCGCAATAAAAATATCCCAACATTCCTGTATTGCAGCCAATTTATTATGCTCTTTTCTTTGATCTCTTCTAAGTGCATCATCAAATCGCAAACATGACAAAATAAACAGAAAACGAGTTACACTCATTGTAGCCCGAAAAACATCCCGACCAGTTCCATCATTGGCAAATAAAGCAGATATATCCTCGTGATTAGATTTTATAACATCTGATAGATATAAAAGACCAAGGAAAGCGTTTAGTTCAATCATATCCAGTTCAGCTGTGTACGATGGCCGAGGTACTTGAAATTGCTCCTGTCTGTTCCTTATTTTCACATTTGTATGCAACAAGATGGTCTCTAGCATATTATCAGTAAAAAATAACTTCCAGACTGCTGTAATGTCATTTTTATCGATATTTTTGGCTCTCCCTTTGGGGCCTGGTAGATGTATAATCAGATTGTGAGTGCGAGTACGTGAACGACTTTTACATGCCTTCTTCCATTTAAAATTTTTATCCTTACCATAAAATACATTACTATCATCGGAATCGTTATCAAAATGGCTTTCATCGCCATCTGAAGAAGCTTCTGAATTTGTTTCATGATCGCTAGCTTGAAATTCGTTTTCTTCAGCTGCGCTTTCTTCATCGGAATAAAAATTTGGATCATTCGCTATTTCATTTAATTCTGATTCAGTCAAAGGTCTACTCCACTCATTCATTGACATGGTAAAATTGACAAAAATACACTAAAAATAATGCATTATATAGTTAGGTTTTTGAAGAGCTAATAATAATAATACTACTACTAATAAACACTTACGTGTTGGTGGGGTCTTTAAAGATTCGAGGTCTTATAATTTTCAAAATAATTTAGCTGTTGATTTTACAGCTACACACGTCTCTTATAACTAATCTAATTTAAGATTACGTTGACCCACAACGCCATCTGTTTAATACTCTAAAGAATGCTAACAGAAAACTATACCGCCAGGTCCGCGCGGACCCCACTAGCACAGTTAAGGGTTAAACAAAACCTTTTTGTATATTTAATGTCCTGATGAGATTATCCACTACTAGAAGACTCCCAGCAGCGGTGACAGTACTCTTTCTTGGATACATGTTTAAGCATGAACTAGTCTGCTGTGCAGCAATTGTATGTGGTGTTCTTTACTTTTCGATCTCTTAAAGATCGAATGATGGAAAACGTCAGCTTTTTTATCCAAAGCTGCGTCTGTGTCTAAGAAACTGCAAGTACAATTTCCTTATAATGATTTACCAATCTGGTATGCCAATTGCAGTGAATGTAGAGGAGATCAATCAGTCCAGATTCATAGTCTTCGTCACGATATAGGTTTATATATATAGGTAAATTATAGTAGGAATGTTTCAGAGTTTCAATTCTTGAGCTTACCGTTCAATCGATAATCGAAGGTTTCCTTTTGAAAATATTAATAAAATTCCACAAAGTGTCTTAAGAATTTTGAGCAATTTTATTTTTTTAAAATTTGTGAATGATTTAAAGTGACATTAATAAAATTCTTTTAATATGGCGAAGCGTAGCATAAGAAAATCCTATTCATTAATATTTTTAGTAATTTAAAAAAAAATTGTAAAAGTTAATCCAGTTTTTGCGCTGTAAATAGTGTGTCTACGTATGTTAAGTTTGCAAGTATTACAATTTATTGATGTTAAAGAATCATTCAGTCATTTTTCAACACGTATGCTATTAATACAATATTAAAATTGCTAATACATGACTTTAAGCTAAACATTAATAAATCATTACTATCGCAAAATTTCAAAAGTATATAAAGCAGACTTTCTGGTATGAATATACGAATATACAAATTTGAAACTGACACTTGCAGTTTCTTGCGTTCTTTTACAAGACATTGACTTCAATTTCAAAAATGAAAAAACTGCTTTTCATAATCGGTTGTATTTTAAACAATGGGTTTACCATGGAATTGCGTAAGTATTATTTTTTGTATTTTATTTTATATATTGTAACATTGTAATGAAAGACAAGGTAAGCACTTTATTATTTTAGAACCGTATTTAGTTAAAAGAATAACATTACAGGCAGAGGTAAATTCGAAAATTTTTATAACAAACAAATGCAAATCCTTTTAAAACTAAATTCAGTTCCAATTATATTATATAATACAATCAGTGTACGAGGGGTGCTGATATATTCTTAGCATTAACCCATCTAAAAAAATATTTTTCTTGGCCTGCAAACCAGCCCTCCACAGCTTCTATTATCTCTTTGTTACACAAATGTGGACGTCCTTTTAAACTTTTTATCAATCGAGGGAACAAATAATAGTCTGAAGGGGCTAAGCCTGGGGAATAGGGAGGGTGCTCCAGTAATTCAAATCCTAAATCTCGATTCGTATTCATGGTAATACGCTATTGGTGTGCAGAGACATCGTCCTATAAAAACAACACACCCTTCGCTAGCATTCCACGTCTTGTTTTTAATGTTTTCTCTCAGTATGGTTAGTAATTTAAAATAAGAATCTCCATTGATGGTCTGGCCCTTTTTTAGGTAATCGATCATAATTATTCCACGGATACCCAAAAAAACTGAAGTAAGGACTTTTCCAGCGGATTTTTGAATTCGAAACTTCTTAGGCCTTGGAAATGCTTCCACCACATCGATTCCTGTTTTGTTTCTGAGTTGTAAAATGGACCCATGTTTCATCCATAGTCACAAGACGATTCCAAAAATCTCGATCTCATTCAAAACGGGCGCAGATTGGCCACGGCCAATCTGCGAACACAAACGAGAAAGAGTGAAAGCACCACGGTGCTTTCACTCTTTCTCGTTTGTGTTCGGTGTTCAAGCATTTAGGAATCAGTTTTGTAGAAATTTTTTTCATATCTAAATCGACGTGAACTATATGATGGACATGTTCATATGAAATTTTTAATGCCAATTCGATGTTCTGATAATATCATGTCATGAACTGCGTAAATATTTTCGAAAATGGTCACCGAAATCGGTCTTCCTGATTGTTTCTAATCTTCAACGGAAAGTGTTCGTCTTTTAAATGACGCAATTAAATTTTTGACAGTCGTATATGATGGGTATTGATTGTCACGTCTGTCAAGCATATCTTCGTAAATTTTCTTACCACTTAATTTCTTCAAATACAAGTATTTGATGATGCCTCGATACTCCAATTTTTTCACATTTGCATTCGTCATGCTTTCATTCGAAATTTACTGCACAGCAATACTTCAACTTCTTGAAGTAAGATTTTACATAGACACTTTCAAAATGTCATTTACTCTTGCCATTATAACAAGATTTTGTTTCGTTCAAGGAAAATGGCCTAGGCTAACTAGATATCAATCCCCCTCGTATATATGAATGTAAACAGATCTCATTTATAATTAGGTAAAGTTGAAAATGTAAAACTATAGTATTCAAATTAAATTATCTAACCACCTAGTAAATAATAAATTTTACTCACGATCGAATAGTAAACTGAACATTACTAACCTTCAAACCGGTTAGAAGACGCGCTATTACATATCGATATAGGTAATAGCATTTTACCGGCTAGCTCATGTCACTTTCCACCCTAAGTAATGTCATTTCAGTATTTATCGAACGTCAGTGTCATTTAAATAGGTAAATGAATTTATAATAAAACTATTCACAAATCTTTATTAAGTAGATAACAAAACAATGTTTTAATACAAAATTTATTCACTTTTAGAATTAAGATTAATTGTTATATTAGAATTTACATTACTATTTATTGTTAGAGAAGGACTATGTTTAAAATCGCAGAATAATAATTTAGAAATCTGTCAAAAAATATCACTATTAATTGTTCCGTTACCTAGCGACAGTACCTATCATTTGTACCTAGCATTACCCAGCATTTGTCATAAATAATTTGTGATAATTAATTGATAACCGATCATGAGTAAAATATTATAAAATACTCTTCGGAAAGATTCAATCCCGTTTCGAGATCTAATTAACTTTTCAACCTCTCGACGGCAATGTAACACTTTCCGCCTCGATATATAATATGTATACTATTTTTCTGATGAAGGCAATAAAGGCCGTAACGTTGAAATGAGTATTTTTATTTGAAGAATAATTTATTAAGCTGAATTTCAAGATAGTAGGTATGTACTAAAGAAAAATTACAAGTAATATATATATATATATATAAATCATATGTATATATATATATATATATATATATACATATAAGTGTTTAGATAATTTCTTAGCCGTTTATTAAATATAAAAATTAATAAATTATTGGAGTTTTTCGGCTTTTATATGAAATATTTACAAATATCAAATTAGAATGTATGTAATTGCAGAGTAAGTGGGGATGTAAACATTGCTGTCTACAAATTACAAAGCAAATCATACGAAATTTTTTTATTTGAAAAATATGGTCTACGTTGGGACTCGAACCCAAGTCTACAGCTTGCCGGGCTGTCGCTTTTACCACGAAGCCACAATAGACCCAGGTTCAAGCTATTTAGAAGTGCATTATAAAGTAACAGTGTTAATGAATCAGATCTCAGTTATTGAATGTAGATGTCAAGTTGAAAGCAGAAGTCAGTTTTGAAAGCTCATGTCAGTTTTTATAGCAGATGTCAGTTAGTGAAAGCAAATGTCAGTTAATGAAAGCAGATGTCTGATTTGAAAGCAGGTGTCAGTTATGAAAGCAAACGTCAGATTAGAAAGTAGATGTCTATTTTGAAAGTAGATGTGAGTTATTGAAAGCAGATGTCAGTATTTTGAGAGTAGATGTCAGATTTGAATGTTGGATATGCTAATTACTACTCCATAGCTATATGAGTGTTTAGATAATTTCTTAGCCGTTAATTAAATATAACAATTGATAAATTATTGGAGTTTTTCGTCTTTTATATGAAATATTTACAAATATCAAATTAGAATGTATGTAATTGCAGAGTAAGTGGGGATGTAAACATTGCTGTCTACAAATTACAAAGCAAATCATACGAAATTTTTTTATGTGAAAAATATGGTCTACGTTGGGACTCGAACCCAAGTCTATAGCTTGCCGGGCTGTCGCTTTTACCATTAAGCCACAATAGACCCAGGTTCAAGCTATTTAGAAATGCATTATAAAGTAACAGTGTTAATGAATCAGATGTCAGTTATTGAATGTAGATGTCAAGTTGAAAGCAGAAGTCAGTTTTGAAAGCTCACGTCAGTTTTGATAGCAGATGTCAGTTAGTGAAAGCAAATGTCAGTTAATGAAAGCAGATGTCTGATTTGAAAGCAGGTGTCAGTTATGAAAGCTAACGTCAGATTAGAAAGCAGATGCCTATTTTGAAAGAAGATGTGAGTTATTGAAGGCTGATGTCAGTATTTTGAGAGCAGATGTCAGATTTGAATGTTGGAAATGCTAATTATTACTCCATAGCTATATGAGTGTTTAGATAATTTCTTAACCGTTTATTAAATATAACAATTGATAAATTATTGGAGTTTTTCGGCTTTTATATGAAACATTTACAAATATCAAACTAAAATGTATGTAATTGCGGAGTAAGTGGGATGTAAACATTGCTGTCTACAAATTACAAAGCAAATTATACGAACTTTTTTTATTTGAAAAATATGGTCTACGTTGGGTCTCGAACCCAAGTAATAATTAGCATTTCCAACATTCAAATCTGACATTTTCTCTCAAAATACTGACATCTGCCTTCAATAACTCACATCTACTTTCAAAATAGGAATCTGCTTTCTAATCTGACGTTTGCTTTCATAACTGACGCCTGCTTTCAAATCAGACATCTGCTTTCATTAACTGACATTTGCTTTCACTAACTGACATCTGCTATCAAAACTGACATGAGCTTTCAAAACTGACTTCTGCTTTCAACTTGACATCTACATTCAATAACTGACATCTGATTCATTAACACTCTTACTTTATAATGCATTTCCAAATAGCTTGAACCTGGGTCTATTGTGGCTTAGTGGTAAAAGCGACAGCCCGCCAAGCTGTAGACTTGGGTTGGAGTCCCAACGTAGACCATATTTTCCAAATAAAAAAATTTCGTATGATTTGCTTTGTAATTTGTAGACAGCAATGTTTACATCCCCACTTACTCTGCAATTACATACATTCTAATTTGATATTAGTAAATATTTCATATAAAAGCCGAAAAACTCCAATAATTTATCAATTGTTATATTTAATAAACGGCTAAGAAATTATCTAAACACTCATATAGCTATGGAGTAATAATTAGCATTTCCAACATTCAAATCTGACATCTGCTCTCAAAATACTGACATCTGCCTTCAATAACTCACATCTACTTTCAAAATAGGCATCTGCTTTCTAATCTGACGTTAGCTTTCATAACTGACACCTGCTTTCAAATCAGACATCTGCTTTCATTAACTGACATTTGCTTTCACTAACTGACATCTGCTATCAAAACTGACGTGAGCTTTCAAAACTGACTTCTGCTTTCAACTTGACATCTACATTAAATAACTGACATCTGATTCATTAACACTGTTACTTTATAATGCATTTCTAAATAGCTTGAACCTGGGTCTATTGTGGCTTAGTGGTAAAAGCGACAGCCCGGCAAGCTGTAGACTTGGGTTCGAGTCCCAACGTAGACCATATTTTTCACATAAAAAAATTTCGTATGATTTGCTTTGTAATTTGTAGACAGTAATGTTTACATCCCCACTTATTCTGCAATTACATACATTCTAATTTGATATTTGTAAATATTTCATATAAAAGCCGAAAAACTCCAATAATTTATCAATTGTTATATATATACATATATATATATATATATATATATATATATATATATTATTTCTTGGTATTCGGCTTGAATACTATTCATCACATAAAAATATTCATATTAACGTTTAGACTTTTTATTGTCTTCGTCAGTATAAATTGTTGATTACAATACTAGGTTTTTCTGTAAACGTAAATTTAAACTAATAATACATAATATTGTATATTAATTGTTACTTTGTTTTCATAATTTTTAACATTTTCTCTCTTTTAAACTATTTTGTTTAAATGTACTGTGACATATTGACTATTCTACATATAGAAGGGTACTGAAATTTACACGTTTCTCTGTTTTGTTTCAAAATTTTTATGCTTTATCCCTGTCAGTAATTAGATACATTGTCTTCATGTGGGTGATTTTAAATAATTAAGTGTTGAGTTGAAATTAAACTTCACTTTATTTATAACATATTATATTATAGGAAAATAGAGTTTTGACAAATTTGCAATCTCGTTACGATCGTTTACGGCGTTTTATTCTTGTTTTTTTAATGTAAATTAGTTCTAATACTGACCTTGCTTTATAATTTTTTTCCGTTTTGAGTACTTTAACCTCTTTGTAATTGAATGTGTGAATTTTGCTTTCGTGTTTTGTTAAAGCCGTGATGTTTCTTGCATTTTTTAAAAGATATCAATGCTTTCGTTTGTAGCGAGATCTCTAGGGTTGTTGATATTTTTTTAGACAAGTTTTAGCCCTTTTATCATGACGTTATGTCCGCGTTAATACGTTTAACTAGGACAAAGGTCCTATCCCATACAGTTGTCATTTTTTCATTCTTAGAAAAGATGTAGAAAAAGTTGAGGGTGTGAGAATAAACACATGTTGGTGCCGTTTTTTTAAGAACGGTAAATTTAGTTTGTTTATTCGTTTTAAAATTTACGTCGTGTAAAGTTGTGCTCGATTGTATGTGTTAGTTTGACTGTTCCCCATATCCAACACTTTTATTAGTGGTTTTGCTTACTAATTATGACAACTTAGTTGTTGAAATACGTATTTAGGATACGATTATTAATTGTACTAAGGGGTTTTATACATTTTTGAACTTTGTTTAAAATTAATAATTGAATTTTTTAAAATATTTTGTAATTAAATAGCACTTTTAATAAATGTACAATTGCTTATTCAACGTAAGATCTGAAACTTTAAAAGTTAATTTGCAACAAGTTAATTAGCTGATCCTCGCTCTAGAATAAGAGAAAGCTTACCAGGTGATTATAGGAAGTACTAAAATTATATTTTCAGCATCTTACATTCCCAGGTGTTCTCTATCAAGTCCGAATTTGAATGAGTGCATTACTGAAAAGGCCAATCTTGCTATACCATTCCTAGCACAAGGTACGTACGTATCAGTTAAATGACATCAGAAATTCAAATATTACCTTTTTAATTGAAACTATACATATTGCGGACACCTACTATACTTGGTAATAGGTGTATTTTAGTAACAGCTATATGCAACTAAATGTTTGTGAAATCATAAAAATCAGCAAAATCATAAAATAAACATTAAATTTAGAAAACTCAAAATAAATGTCCACATTACCAAAACTGATCCTTTTAAAATCATTTAACCCCTTACATTAAACGCAAAGTTAAATGCTTACATTGGGCGATACGAATGTTTATCGTATTGAAATCAATAAATTATAGGTAACGATTTTGTGCGCATCTTAATGTGCATACTCTCTTGACGACTCAAATTAAATTTTATCCATACAACTGGTTTCTGCGAGGTCGAAATTACTTTTACTCATCGGTAAGTTAATTAAGCAATACACCATTGACTGGTATGCTAATATTTTTTGTGTTATAGAATGAAATTTATTTATTATCTATTATACACGCTAATTCGTAATTCATTTCATCCTATAACACAAAAATTATCAGCATACCTATCAATGATATATAAATTAATTAACGTACCTATGAGTAAAAGTAAGTTCGACCTTGAACTAAACAGGATATACACAATAGCATTAAACAATGGTGACGCTATAAATTTTATCAATAACATCCTGAATAGTCAACAAAAATCTAAAACCCATTCTTTAGTTTACCCAAAATAAAAAAACAATATAACTAATTTCTACAATTCAATCACTTATTTAGGAAAAATTTCAGAAAAAAAGGTACTTTCATTAAAATACTTAATAACGAACATATATCATTTAAAATAAACAATACTATACAAAACATTATTAAAAACAACAAAGATAAAATAGACAAAGAATGAACCTCTGGTGTATATAAGTTACCATGTGAAGATTCTAACAAGGCATACGTAGGACAAACGGGGAGGACGTTCAAAATTAGGATAAAAGAACACGAGAGAACACAGATTCAACTTTTTAAATCATTCTATAGAAATTAATCATGGATTTAATATATACTTCAAAATTTTACATATTCAAGAAAAAACCAAAAAACTTAACTTGTTAGAAAACTTAGAAATTAATAAATATAATAAGTTAGGATTAGCTTTAAATTACCAATTAGATTTAAGCAACTCCCTTCTGCAAAATTTAAGATTGTAAAAAATGTTTTCACTACAACGATCCCCAATAATGTTTACATAAATATTCAAATTTGTATTTTAAATATTCAATATTTCATCCAGGTGATGAAGCCATTGTATGCTGAAGCAATATTGTAATGGATTTACAATAAAAATATTATCAACGTGCTTGGCAAGAGATTATCATTTATTCTTCTATAGTAGCACTTGTTAAAAGCATGATCATATTAGCATTCAAATAATCATGTTTCTTGAAATTATTATTTAAATGATGTACTGTTTCCTTTGCGTCTGAAAATTTAATTTGAAATAAATTTATAGATAAAGCTGTGGGCTAGTTTACCTATAAAGTATTGATACAATATTGCCGTATGGGTTATACTCTTTCGACAGTATATAAGTACTATAGATATCATTTTAGTAGGCACCCGCAATTTGTAGTAAGTCCAAAGTAATAGCATTAGTATAGTAGTAATTTGTCAAAATACACAGTATAGCCATTAATGCTGTCGATGCTTCACAAGTGTACGAAATTTTGCTACAGAAAATTTCATAACAGGTAAACATATCGTCTGAGATATGTAGTATGCTAGTATTTATTGGGTGGCCGCCCAATAAACACAATTTATAGCATAAAGTAATTAAACACCATAACCACATATCTATCATTGCGTTGCACAATTTTGCCCTTTCATATTAGCGAACGTTTAGTATATCATACCATTGTCCGTACTGGTTATTGCAGCTGCTGTTCGCGTAAGAATAGCTTTTGTCCCGTGAAATAATCATCCCATTCAGAACAATCGCTCGCATATTGGAAAAAATTTATGTATGGTGGCGTACAGAAGGATTAAACACTATCTTTTTAATATTGAACATGAATCCCATTAGAGCCAAAAGAATAAATAAGTTGTTAGATGGCTATGGAAGAGGTTATCGCAAAATCTAATTCTCGAACGAGAACATCTTTGCTATTGAGGACTTACTTTTTTTTTTACTTTTTCGGGTCCGAATCCACATAAAATCCTTTCAGCCAGTATCTGGCTACCTATAAAGTATTATCAGTAGTAAGCCATAAATCTTTAGGCGGAGCAGTTTGGGCAGTTCTTACAGGTTAGCAGATGTTGTGTATTCTGAGTGGGACATAACCAAATTTTTGCTTTGAAGGCGAATATTCCAAATATTCCTAATGAAAGCATGAACTTTGCCTGTAATGAAGAAAATGTATATATATATATATATATATATATATATATATATATATATAATATATATATATAATATGTATATATATATATATATACAGGGTTATGATAAAGTAACGCACAAAATTCATAAAACGTACAATGTTCATTTTTGAAAAAAATGCAAAAACACGTCGAACAGTTTATTTTATTCCGCGTCTTTTAACATAAGTCAAAAAAATAAAACGTCAAATTTGTCAAAATTATGACGTCATCAATATTTTTTTTAAATATGAAGCTTGTTTTTTTTTTACTTTATTTGATAAAGCGTAAGTGATGCTCCAAAATCTGGAAGACCGGGAATAAGCGACGATGCAAAGTTAGATATTTTGCTGTTATTAGAAGACAACCCTCACGCAACTACAGCAGAAATTGCCTTACAACAAGATGCTAGTCAGTCGTTTGTAGTAAAGTTTTTAAAAAAAGAAAAACTGCACCCATACAAAGTTCAACTTGTTCACTCTCGAACTCACGAACTCTCAGAAGATGATCCGGACAGACGTTTGGAATTTTGTGAAATCTTCATGAGGCATTGTGACGAAATTCCAAATTTGCTTAATAGTGTAGTATTTTCAGACGAGGCAACGTTTTATTTACGTGGTACAGTAAATCGACACAATTGTCACTACTGGGCTCGGGAAAATCCCAACTGGATTCAGACAAAACACACCCAGCGCCCCCAAAAGATTAATGTATGGGTAGGAATCGTCAGGGGAAAATTTATTGGTCCTTATTTCTTTCGTGGGAATTTAACAGCTGAGCGATATTTGGAACATCTTCGTATGGCAGTGCTTCCGGATCTAATTGCGGCATTTCCGGATCCAAATAATAGGGAAAACTTGGATCCCGGTATTTGGTTCCAACAAGATGGTGCACCACCACATTATGGTCTTAATGTTCGAAGGTTTCTGGATAACCAGTTTGAAGGAAGGTGGATTGGAAGACGTGGACCAATGGAGTGGCCACCTAGGTCACCTTATCTCACCCCCCTTGATTTCTTTCTGTGGTGACATTTAAAAAGTCGGGTCTACGTTAACCGACCAGACAATTTAGAAGACTTAATGGAACGAACTAGACATGAAATGACTCGTATAACTCCGCAGATGATCGAAGACTTTGTAAATCAGGTCTACCATCGTCTTGGCCTATGTCAGATAGTGAACGGGACACAGTTTGAACAATTCCTGTAAGAAATCGTTTTGGTATAATGGACTGTTTAGTTAATTTAAATGTTATTACTAGAGAACGGACACGCTTGCCACCCAGTGCAGTACTGGCGAAAGACTGTATTTATAAAATATTTAATTTTATTTATATAGTTGGAAAACGAACGGGTGGTGATCTATAAAATTACAAAATACATATTTATTTGTTGAAAAGTTGTATTTATAAAGTTTTTAATTTTATTTCTATAATTGGAACATTTTTATTTGTTCATTTTGTCGTTCAAGTTGAGTAAAGGAGTATTAAATATTGACTAGCAATACTTTCTCAAGGTTTTCTTCTGTCAATTTTGTTCTTTTTGCATTAAGTACATCCTTATAAATAGAAAACGTCATTTCTACATCGCAACTGGTTATAGGTGCATACTGGAAATATTCTTTTATTTCTTCATATTTAGCCGTTAGATTTTGTGGAATTGTCTCCATACATAATTGCTGCAATATAATTAAATCTGGATTTCTATTAAGAATTGCTTCAAACTTTTGCCGAAGGCCACATCCGAAGTCACTTGGAATACTTTTCAAATTATTAACAGCCACATCTAATGTGGTTAATCCGTCATTTAATTTGAGATTTCGATTTTCAAAATAAGTGATTAGTTTTGGCAATTTTGCAAAGTGTTCGTGAAAAAAGTTCAACTGATTTTTTAAATTTGGGATTTGTGTGAGCTCCTTGCACTCACCAATACTTCTAGCATCCTCCTTTAGCAGTGTTACGAAATGTTTTAGACTATCGAAATTCTCAGCATAATAACTAGTAGCTTCCAGCCATATTCCCCATCTAGTTATTACTGGAGTGGGAGGCAGTGACAGATATGGAAATTTTTCCCTGAAAAGAGCTACTCTCAATGGTGCTTTTCTGAAAACTTTTTTAAAAGCTGATACAAGAGTCTATCAACTTCCGGAAAAGTGTCTCTGATATATTCACAGATTCTGTGGAGAGCATGTGCTACACAAGTAATATGCAGCATATTAGAATATGTTTTCTTCAATAGTCTGCCTGTTTTTAACATATGCGCAGCACTATCACTGACAAATAAAAGTATTTTTTCTTTGTACGTGGCGTCCGAATGAAGCATTTTTTGCATATTCTCCTTAATGGTTTCAGCAACTGTTTCCGCATCAACTCTATTTATAACACTTGTTGCTATTACATATGAGTTATAGGGAATAGTTGGATGTAGTACACCAGCTACAACATTTACCACTCAGCGTCCTAACATATCAACCGTTTCGTCGGCGCTTATCCATATGTATTGATTTAGAAGATGGCATCTAATGCGTTCTACTGTTCACGTATAGCACCTAGAAACATAATATTTGCGTAAAGTTGATTCATCAGGAACATTTCGACCAGTATATTTTTTCAGAAATATTTTTAAAGTGGGATTGCTAAGTTTATTTAATGGAATATTAGCCGCCATAAAAGTTTTACAGAGTTCAGATGTGTTTGCGATCCTAAGTGACGAATTTTTGACGATATTTTACGGATTTTGTAATAAATTTCGGAATCACTGACAATGGACATACAATCAGTATGACCGTCAATCCAACTCGCCATTGTTTTACAATGCCGTTCTCGACATTCTTCCATATCATGTCTGAAAAAGTAACTTAAACAATGCTCTAGATCTAAATAAATGAAAACTAAAAATGTGCGCGTAAGTTATTGAAACTGAACGAAATTCAATGCACACTCTTACGTCGAAATAATTGGTAGAAATAGACTCAATCAAACGATATTAAACAGGATCTATCACAAAAATTACGATGTAATTAACAGTTAAAACTATGAAAACAAGTAACTTACTCACGGCACTTTATTTATCTTACGAAATATAAACTAATAAATAAAATGCATGATAAAAAGCCCGCTTCTATCTACGCTCATGAAAACACTTTAAAAAGCACTATATTCTCGGAATACAATAGCTGGCTTGTCCATTGTTATCGCGGCGAGACCAGGTGTCCGAGTAAGTCAAACAAATACTTCATTGAATTACGCCGGGATGTACTGAGCGACGTTATACACAATTCCAATTGCCGATTGCGTTTTATGGAAATTGCGTCCGTTCTCTAGTTATTACTATAATAAAGTTTATTTTGTTTTTTATTAATTCTCTCAGTTTTTTCTTATGTGACCCCTACTTCAAATAATTCTTTATAATGCAGAAAAACAAGCTTTATCAAATAAAGTAAAAAAAAACCAAGCTTCATATTTTAAAAAAATGTTGATGACGTCATAACTTTGACAAATTTGACGTCTTATTTTTTTGACTTATGTTAAAAGACGCGGAATAAAATAAACTGTTTGAAGTGTTTTTGCATTTTTTTCAAAAATGAACATTGTACGTTTTATAAATTTTGTGCGTTACCTTATCATAACCCTGTATATATATATATATATATATATATATATATATATATATATCACGTCTTTGTAAATTCACACTCAAGTCGTTTAAATGTGAAAATACATAAGCTAAATAAGCCAACAACAACATACACTCATTATTCTGTAAAAACAATGAAAATGGCGGTTGTTTGTACTGGAAAAATATTATTAACCCTAGAATGGTATCATTATTTTCTAGTACATGACTAGTACAGTGGTGTCGCATATGGCACATCATTATATCTTTAACTTTTATATAGTTATCGTTCAAAATAAAAACAAAAGTATAATTTTACATTAATTTTATTATAAAAAATAAAATGGTACAAAAATATAAAACAGTTATTCTCACAAAAATACTAATTACAGTTCTTCACTGCAGGGAGGACAAATAGGCCTTCTGAGTTCAGCACAAATGTGTTCACCGCATCTTACACATAGTTCTCGACCTTTTCTGTTGGCATTTCTAAAGCAAATATGACAACGTTTCTGACCGACAGGTTGATTTCTTTTTTCCAAACTAGGATTCTTTTCTTCCACACCTATAATATCCTGAATTACTAGACGTAAATATCTGGATATTGTTGGCACATTCAGTCTGCTTTCCAATTGTGGTTTGATCAATTGCATGCCTAAGTTTTCAAGAAATTGTCTTCTTGGGATGTATTTATAAGCACTATTTTGTTTTTGTTTGTTGGCGTTATAGATAACATAAGTATTGATTCCAATTCCATCTATCATTCCATAAAATACACGTAAAGGCCATCGACGGGTTTTTCGTGACACAGTTTTTGAGTGACACAATTGATCATATGTATCTACACCATCTTTCGTCGAATTATAAAATACGATAGAATAATTTCGGGTTTTTTAGTTTCGTCTTCAATTTCGCCATAAGTGTGAAAAGTTGACAACAACAAAACTATTTTATTCTTTTTAGGTGAAAATGAAACCATAGTTTTATTTTCATCGTAAGCAAAATCAGAGCTAGGAACAGTAGCTTTTTTCTTCAAGAAAGTTGGCGGAATATCTGCTTTATTTTTACGTAACGTTCCTACCATGGTTAGTTTCTTTTCCAATAATTTATTTGCCAAATCCGAGGACGAGAACCAGTTATCCATGGTAACATTCCGGTTTGTTCCATATATGCTTTCACACAGTTTCAGGACATATTGAGTAGGTAAAGTTTCAGAACTAGTTCTTCTTTCTTTTCCAATATATGGAATAGCAGAAAGCATGTAAAATGTTTTAGAGTCGCACATCATAACAATTTTTATGCCATATTTATCCGGCTTATTTGGAATATAGATTTTGAATGGACATCTTCCTCTAAAACGAAGAAGTTGTTCATCTACAGTTACGTATGCGCCAGGTGTATAATTTTCTGAACACTTTTCAATAAATTTATCCCAAAGAAATCTGATAGGTGCAAATTTATCATCCTTACGCTCTTGTCTGATATTTTTGTCATCAAAGCGAAGACAATTAAGTAAAAACTCAAAACGTTTTCGTGACATGGTTGCTCTGAAAATGGGTAATCCATATTGTCTGGACCATAAATCAGAAGTACTTAGAGAACTTGTTTTTAGAACCCCACTCATATACAACAGCCCGAATAAGGCCAATATTTCTTGTCTATTAATACACCCTATAAAGCTTTGATTATTAACATATTTGGAGGATTGTCTTGGTATTTCTCGGTTTGTGTGTTGAATAATACAATTAATCATTTCGTCGGTGAAAAATAACTTCCAAGCTTCAATCTCATCTGCAGCTTTTAATGCGTTTGACTTTGGCCCTGGTAATCGAAGCACAATGTTCTTTTGCACTGTACGGCTATTTTTTGAAAAAAATGGTGATTTATACCATTTGTAACCATTTTTTCCATAAATTGCCTTTCGACGTGTAACAGATTCTTCTTCGGACTCTTCTCCCTCACTGCTAGACTCGACAGAAAAAGCATCTGAATGCTCACTGTCTAAAAGTTCCTCATCTTCCGATACACTGTCGTCGCTCACTCTTCTGGAACAATATTGTCCAAATCTGTTTCGCCTCTCTCGTAAGAACGTATAATATCCTCTAACTCTGCTTGAGTCAATGCTTTACTAGTGGAAGCCATATTTTGTAAATTAAAAAAATAATATCAACCAATTGCTATCGATACGTAAAACAGAACAGAGCACTTACAACTACCGCATTCAAAGCTCTACTGACACGTCGAGAGGTACGTAGGTGGTCGCTAACTTCTCTCTTCAATTATGCGTTTGGGAAAGAGATAAAGTGTAGCTATGTCATAGGCGACACCAACGTACCATTCTAGGGTTAATTCATTTCGCAATTCCAATACCCGGCTCAACACATTCGCTCGCGATAACCATCTAACTTCTGTATGGATAAGAAGAGATTTTTTATTTTCGTGCATTTCATAGTTTAGCAGCCTTTTCTGCAAGAGTCGGCTACTAATAAAACTAACTATTTTACAGCTTTGCGAAGAATTTGCGGCATTTTTTTTTGCGATAAGAAAGAGGCGTTCATTCCACCCTTGGTATAAGACGATCATTTATATATCTTTTCACTATATATTGCAATACATTTTGTCCAATCTATGTTGGCATAGCATGATACAGTAGTGTTTTGCAAAACAACATATTTTCTTTGATTGATGTGTCTTTGCATATTCATGCCTGACAAAATATAAAAACTGAGACAGGTTCTCTATATCTGTGGATTCATCAAATTGAATATTAGAAGTTCACTTAAGCTCACTTGCTCAATTATCTGATAGCGAACATCGACAGCCATGCCATCGGTTCGCCTTGATATTCTGTTGTTTGTTAGAAAGCGGAATTTTTTCCATTTTTTTTTGCTTCTTCCACGACTATTAAAACAATGACCATATCAATTGCAGCATGCAATATGAGGTCTTGTTTGGGGTTTAGATATCTTCGCTACTCTTAATGCTATAAGATACGATACTTCAAATACACTTTTATCAGTATGGCTTAACTTACAAATAGAAGTTTTTTGATTTCTCAAGCTATGTAATTTTCTTTTGAAAAATTACAAGCGTTTGTTTTTATGAGCCGGATGTTCAGTTTCCTAATTTTTATAGCCGCAAGCTTTCATCGGAGAGAACTTGAAAGCACACAACGCACTATGGCTTTCCATCCAATAAGGTAAAACCATAATTTAAATAACTGTTTTTGTATAGGATTTTCCAAAAATTACTATCGGATTTTGTTTTATTGTAAAAAAGAAAAGATAAGAAAAATTTCTGGTTTATTTATTTTAAAACAAAGTAAAATACAAATGAAATCAATATACATATCTGTAACTGTACACATGGACAATACACATCGTATTTTCAGCATTTACTTCTGCTTAAGACACGTGTGTCTGCCATCTAGGCGTCGTCAGTCAAGCTAATGAAGCAATGTAATACACATGATACAAATCTTTTAAGAACAGATTTGTATCTGTATATACATTGCACTGAAATCGCCTACAAGATAAAGCAAATTTCGTCCTATAAGGTGGCAATTATTTAATAAGTGACATCTGACCGACGAATAGCTCGAATGTTATTTTTTTTAGGGCTTCAATGTTGTTAGCTGGCTTATTAGACTAGTCTTTGCCTTTTAGGTAACCACATAGACAAAAGTCTAAAGGTGTCAGGTCGCAAGATCTTTGCTGACAATTGCGTGCGTATTAATACGATGTTGTTTCGTGTTGTATGACACATAGCACCATCTTGTTGAAAATATGCTTCACCAATATTAATTTCGTCTAGTTGAGGCCATTCAAAATTTCTTAACACTGCATTATAACGTTCTGCATTTACTGTAATGGCGTTACCGTGATCGTCCTCAAAGAAAAATGCATCGATTATTCCTTCAGACTAGAAACCACAGAGCAACCGTACATTTTTGTGCTTCACTCATGAATAGGTTGAAAATTTTCTTCTCTCCAAATACGTCAGTTTTGTTTATTCACTGTCCCATTTAACGTGAAATGTGCCTCATCGCTAAAAAATATTTGATACACAAAATGTGGATCTGTTGCTCTTTGTTCTAAGATCCAATTAACAAAATTTCTGCGTCGGCGATGGTCCGCATCCTTGTGTTCTTGTGTAATCTGAATTTTCAATGCATGCAACTGCAAATCCTTATGTAAAATTGGCTATAAACTGGTTGGAGTAATACCTAATACTAGAGAGCGTCATGGGATTGATGTTGATAGGTCATTTGCGATACTCTCTTGTAGAGTGGCGACATTTTCGGCAGAACGTGCACTTTTTGGTCTGCCTGAATGAGATTTGTCTCAAACAAATCCAGTATCTTCAAATTTCTTAATTAAATTTCTAATTGCTAGTTTAGTAGGACGATTGAAAGCCGCAAAAACCAGGAATTCCATTATAAATTTTTATGATTTCATGATGCCATAGTTCGATTTGCATAGGACACACTAGCGTATATGCAGTTTCACCTGAAACAAAATAAATACTTTAATGCTATAATCAATTACAATCCTTTAATAATTTTTAGAAAACTCTTTATCACCTTGCCTTTTTACCAACCGATTCACTGTTTGTAGATGGCTCACTTCGTTTATACATAAATTTATCGATTTCGTATAAGAAATTAAAAAAAAAACAATTCAGTTTCGCGGTTGAGCACACTAAAGTAAAATACCAGACGCACGTTTCGCATTCGTTCGAAGTTGTCTAAAAGCCCGGAAGATCCTAGTACTAGTTCAGCGTAGTCATCAACCGTGTTATAAACTGTGGAAAAGCTTGTTATAGACTCCTCGTCTATGGGGAACAAATGGGTGTTGCAGCTGACACTCGCTTACAAAGCGAAAACGACCCAAATATAGCAAGGAACTAACGTTCCTAAGTTCATTAATTCTTTGTATTGGCCGTTTGGTAGCCCTGACCTGCACCTTCTCGACTTCCGATTTTCTAATATTTTCAAAGAACGACTTGTATGAAATTTTGATTCTTGAAGCTGCAAGAAAATATCGCTGAAAATTGTGCGTAAATAGATAGATGAATGGTTCGGTAATTTCTTATTCGGCATGGCCGCAGAAGGCCATCTTTTCGAATAAATTATACAGAGTCATCGAAAAAGGTGTCGGTAATTTTGAAACGACATAAAAATATTAATATAAATGGTAGAACATTTATTTGTGCATCAAAAGACGCAGCAAATTTTAAATTTAATTATTAAAGTCAGTGTGCGCATGCGCAGGTGCCATCTTGCCGCGCGCCGCCATTTCAGTGCGGCTGGACCTGATCAGTCAATTCACAGCCATCATGACTACCGTACAGCAGAAAGCGCAGTGTGTTTTGTGGTACGCTGAGTTCAAATTAGTTGTGATAGTGCAGCGTCATTTGCGGCGAACTTATAGACAAAATCCGCCTACAGACAAAACCATTGTTCGTTGGTTTAATCAGTTCAAGGAAACTGGAAGTGTTGACAATGGGAAATCTCCGGGGCGGTCATGCACATCGGAAGAGGATGTTGAGCGTGTAAGACAATCATGTGTGCGAAGTCCTAGGAAGTCCATTGCCCGACGCAGTTTTAAACAGTTGCTTTAGCCATAGCTAAAGCAACTGTTCAGAATATTCTTCATAAGCGTCTTAAATTACATACTTACAAAATTCAACTAAGACATGAAACAAAACCACCAGATAATCCTAGGCGCATTGACTCTGCCTTATTTATGCTACGTAACATTGGCGACGATGGATTCTTAACAACATTTTATTCAGCGACGAGGCAATATTCCACATTAATAATTGTGTAAACCGCACAACTGTTGTATATGGGGAGAACAGTAACCAAATGAAGTTTTCACCAAAAGTTAACGTTTGGTGTGGACTTATGCAGGATCGTGTTATCGGCCCTTTCATGTTTGTAGAAAACACGATTACAGGCATTGTTTATTTGAACATGTTGGAAATGTATGTGTTCCCTCAAGTTGAAGAAATTGAAAGGGAAAATGGCATTAATGTCATTTTCCAGCAGGATGGGAGCTCCATGTCACTACAGCCCAATCGTCCAAGAAGCTTTCAACAACAGATTTCCTGATCGTTGGATTGGAAAGAATGGTCCTATTTTGTACCCACCTAGAAGTCCTGATTTGACGCCATTAGATCTTTTCATTTGGGACTACGTTAAGAGCCTTGAGTATTCTGAAAAAATTCGTGACCCACAGCATCTGAGACAAAGAATCAACGTAGCAATTTCAACTGTGACTCCTGAAATGCTTCAGAACACCTGGCGGGAGATAGATTATCAAATTGAAACTTTTTAGATGGAATAAAAAAAAATCAGATATTCTGCTTCTATTGATGTACAAATAAATATTCTACCATTTATATTAAGGTTTCTATTTCGCTTCAAAATCCTGGGCACTTTTTTCAATAACCCTGTATGTCATTTGAAAGCCTATTTTCTGCGCTTTTTGAATATATGTGTTTTAGTTTTGTACGACAAGCTATTCTTTTTTTATACGTCATTAAAATAGTGACAGAATTTATGGCTAGATTGGGTATTTACCAATAATTGTACTTTAAATTTCGTATTTTAACAGGAGATCAACAGCTTAATATACCGTCAATGTCTCCGTTATATATACCTGACGTCAAATTACATGGCAGAAATTTTAAATTATCTGCTACAGATGTTAGTGTTTATGGCTTGAGGAGTACTATTCTCACAAGGAGTGTGTGAGTATCTTAGATATTAAAATAAAAAAGAGGTATGTTTATAGATAGTAAAGTAAGATTAGGCAAGAAGTCAATCTAGCCATTAAAGACAATCTAAAATAAAATAACGCTGTTATACCGGGTGTATTTTTTAACTTAAAACTTTCAAATATATCATACGAAATAAATAAATAACCAATTTATAAAGCAATTGCTATCTTTTTGCGGTAGAAGCCTATTCAAAACCGGGAAAGCGTCATAAACATTTTGGCAGCTTGCAACAGATAAACGTCATATATTAACAATTGCCAAATATACTGGGGTATTTTCAAAGTTGAAACTTTCTAATATTTCGCACATAGGATGTGTGTGAAACAATTTTTTTTAAATTCAAGAGAGATGACACTGTAATCGATGAAATTCAATTTTTCTCAATTTCTCGCACTGAGAACCTATGCATATAATTCTACAATTCGTTCTCCATGAAAGAATACCACGAAAAATTACTTATCAAGAAAGTATTATTATCGTAAACCAGAAAGGGGCATTTTCCTCACATACTTGGTCATCGCGATTCTCTTCGATCATGACTAGGGACCGTACAATGGAGGCAGACTCATCGCCAACAGGCGTACTATTGAAAATTTGTATTTTTAAAGAATTTTTAATTTTATTTATCTAATTTCAAAACAAACGGGTGGTGATCTATAAAACACGAAATACGTTTTTATTATTCATTTTATAGTTCAAGTTAGGTAAAGGAGTATTAATATTAACTAGCAATACCTTCTCAAGGTTCTCTTCTATGAAATTTGTTTTCTTTGAATGAAATACATCCCTGTAGATAGAAAACGTCCTTTCTACATCGCAACTGGTTATAGCAGTTAGATTTTGAGGCATTGTCCCCATACACAATTGCCGCAACGTTATTATATCTGAATTTCTATTAAAAACTGCGTCTAACTTTTGCCGAAGGCCACATTCGAAGTCACTTGGAATATTTTTCAAATTATTAATAGCCACGTCTAATGTGATTAATCCATAATTTAATTAGAGATTTTGATTTTCAAAATAAGTGATTAGTTTTGGCAAATTTTCAAGTTGTTCTTGAAGAAAGTACAACTGATTTTTTTAATTTAGAATTTGTATTAGGTGCTTGGACTCAGAAATACTTCAATCATCGTCATTTAACGAAATTTTGTAAACTATCGAAACTCTATGCATAAAAACTAGCAGCTTCCAACCACGTCCTCCATCTAGTTATTACTGGAGAGGGAGGCAGTGACAAAGATGGAAGTATTTCCCTGTAAAGAGCTACTGTTAATGGTGCTTTTTTGAAAACATTTTTAAAAGCGGATACAAGTCTATTAACTTCCGAAAAGGTGTCTCTGATATATTCACAGATTCTGTGGAGAGCATGTGCTACACAAATAATATGCAACATATTAGGATATGCTTCCTTTAATAGTCCGCCTGCTCTTAGCATATATACGGCACTGTCGCTGATAAATGAAAGTATTTTTTCTTTGTACCTGTCGTCCGAATGAAGCATTTGGTACATATTCTAGAAAATGGTTTTAGCTACTGATTCCGCATCAACTGTATTTATAACTTTTGTTGAAATTACGTATGCGTTATATGGAACAGTTGGATGTAGTTCACTAGCTACAACATTTACCACAAAGCGTCCTAATATATCGAGAGTTTCGTCAGCACTTATCCATAGGTACTGATTTGAAAGATGGCTTCTAATGCGTTCTACTGCTTTCGTGTAGCACTTAGAAGCATAATATTTGCGTAAGGTAGATTTAGCAGGAACATTTCGACCAGTATATTTTTGGAGAAATGTTTAGAAGGTCGGATTGTTAATGTTATTTAATGGAATATTTGCCGCCATTAAAGTTTAAAAATGTTGTTCATTAAAATTGTCATATTCCAACGGTCTAATTTCTGTGTATGTGTTTGCGATGATAAGTGACGTTTTACGTAGGATTTCTTGGAATTTTTAACGATATTTTACTGACTTTACAATAAATTTCCGAATCACCGGCAATGGACACACAATCAGTATGATCCTTAATCCAACTCGCCATTGTTTCACGATGCCATTCTCGGCGTTGTTCCATATCAATCTGAAAAAGTAGTCTACATAATGTTCTAGATCTAAATAAATGAAAATTAAAAATGTATTCCTAAGTTATTGAAAGTTATCAAAATTCACTGGATAATTCGGAGAAGTAGATTCGATGATATTAAACAGGATCTATTACAAAAATTATGAAGTATGTAATTATGTAATTAACAATAAAAACAATGAAAAAAGGAACTAACTCACCGTACTTTATTTATCTTACGAAATATAAACTAATAAATAAGCTGTAAAATTGAAGTAATTGCGTCAAAATTCAACGACAAAAAACATATGTTTTGTTCACCGAATGTATAGTGATAACTGAGTGTTGTACTTAGCGATGTTATAGACTATTTATATGGTCCATCGTAATTTCGACCTCTCGTGTCCGATCCCTACTCATGACTTATCCGAGTCCTTTCAAATAAAATTTTAAATGCTTTTTTCTTTTAACACCATTTCTTATGTTGAAAATAATTTTTATGGAAATGTTTTTGTTTGTACAATGTATACAGATTGACTGAAGTAACGGTGGAAATTGCGAAGCGTATTACACACACTAGCGCACGGATATTTACATGTACATGTGATTCTAATGACCGTAGGCGTAGTTTAGTTACAATAGTGGGGATACATTCATCAGTTTTGGCACAGAACATATAGAAGCGATACTCTCTCTTTCTGCGCTGAACAAAATTTTATACGCATGTGCGAAATCCGCCATATTTTGTAGGTATTTCTCTCATCCACAAATCTCAATCTGTTCACAGGCACATTGTATTGTAAAAAAGGATGTTAGAAAAATATATTTTCATATTACGAGAGTTGTAAAATTCAGTGCGGCATGTTCTAAGTTTTCCATTACATATTTAATTAAATTATTTATTAGACTATGGATTTTTTATAGTTTCAATTTTCTGAAAATTAATTAATTAAAAACAAATAAAAGTATATATAAAATTAGAAAATTGTTCATATTACATCATTAAAGCCAGCATATTTAATTGTATAGATTAATTAACAGCATTAGCTTTTACTATCATATTTATTTAAATATGAGGTATTTTTCAAATTGAGGTATGCTCTTTTGAAAAACTCACGAAGTTATTACAAATGTATACATATCTTGAATATCAAACTGTATTTTACATGTTAGATTTTGTGTGGTATGTGTTTCATTAAATTAATTCTTTGATTAGGGTTTTTTTCATTTCCAAATAGAGAAATAAAATCTAAAAAATATTTGTGAAAATAAAAAATAATCTATTACAAATTGTATGCATAAGCAATCATATGTATAGTAATATATATATGTAATAAAATGTTGTACATGTTTATTTCTATTTTGCTTTGTTGCTCCTTATTTTTTGAATTAAATACTGAGCATGTCATTAAATGCATTTTTGATGCTTATTTAACTGAAATAAAATTATTAATGAAAGTTAACTAAAATACATATAAAAAAAACGAACAACGAACGAAACAAAATTCTAGATGAAATGTACAAAATTTATTTTAGTTTTTCATGAGAGTTTGATCAGAAACAATATCGCACGCACCGAGATGCGAACAACGAATGTCATCCCCGCCCTCCATATACTCCACTACATGAGTGAAAGCCATTCCTACCAGTATCCTTGAAAATTGTTACACATATACGTGTATGTATATGTGCATGAATTTGAAGCTAAATATCTACTTTTAACTGCGCCAATTTGTACATTTAACGTTTCTGTTATTTCTTCCATTCGTATTTTTTCTAATTCCAAAAATACAAAATAAAATAAATGAACAAAGAAAAGAAATAACTTTAAGATATTTTAAGTGTGCAAGAGAAAATTGAAATGGTTCTGGTGTATGAAGAAGCTGGCAGAAGTCTTGATAATGCTGTCAATATCTACGCTCAGCGTTTTCCGATAGAATTTGGTCACGTGCTTCATTTTACCATACTATGAAGCAGATTGCTTCTGATGGAAATAATGTAATCGCTCTGTTAGCTGCAGTGGCTATTAATCCTCATGTTAGCACAAAAAAATAACTCGTGTTTCTGGATTGTCCCACACCAGTGATTGGAAAATTTTAAAAGCCAAAGATATCATCCATATTATGTGTCTTTACATCAAGATCTTCATGGCGTTGATTTACAAAATCGGGTAACTTTTTGTCAGTGTGCATGTAAGCAATTACAACAAAACACTATTTTCTTTCGATACGTCTTGTTCTCCGACTAGGCGTCTTTCACAAACCACGAATCGTTTAATCGACGCAAATATGCATTGCTGGAGTGTTGAAAATCCGCACTGGCTTCGACAAGTTGAACACCCGCGCCCTTGAACTGTAGACGTGTGATGTAGAATAATTGGGAACAATGTCATCGGCCCCCACATTATTAAAGGCAACTTGAATGGTGAAATGTACCGAGACGTTTTTGGAAATTAATTGCCAGCACAACTAGAAGACTTGAGCTTATAAGTGCGATAGGACATGTGGCTTCAACATATTGGTTACCCAGCACACTATTGGGTGATCACACGTAAAGTACTTGATCGTAATTTCAATGGTCGCTGGATCGGTAGAACTGATTCAGTAAATTGGTCTGCTAAATCACCAGATCTTACTTCGCCAGATTTCTTTTTATGGAGTTATCTCAAATGCAGAGTATACAATCACGTACCAACAACACCTGAAAATATTATGGAGCAAATCAGAAATGCTTGTGCCGAAATTAAAGAAGATACACTTCTCAGTTCTCTGCGCTCATTTAAAATGCGGATCAATAAGTGCATTGAAATCGAAGGCCATCATTTTGAACACTTACTTTAATAGACAGATGATGGACGAGAGAAAGTCTACCAATCTGATAAATGAAGCATCCTGATACGTGAAAGGCGAGGAGACTCAGGTTAATCAAGCACCCCAAGGTTGTACAACTTACACGTCGTTGTTGTTGGGTTACGTTAAAGGTAATTTGTTCACCATCAATTTACATTTCTATAGGTGACATTTTCCCAGTTATTCAAAATTTGTAAAATAAATAAAATTTTTCTTAGACTAATTTTGATTATTTACAAAGTAAACATATTTCAGAATTGTATGCATAGGTTCTCAGTGTGAGAAATTGAAGAAAATTGAATTTCGTCGATTACAGCGCCATCTTTCGTGAATTGAAAAAATGTTTCAGATAAATCCTACTTACTTTTTCCAGTAGAATATGAATCTGTAATAAAATATACGGATTCCTATTTGAGATTTCAAAGTTACCTCTGCCTCACCTGCATAGAGGAGGAGAGAGAGGGACTAATTCTAGCACCAATATATTTCCACCATTGAATTATTAAATTTAAAATTTCGACATTTTTTTGGCGAACTGCTTATTTTCCGAAAGTTTCAAGATAAAAAATACACCCGGTATATCTGTTATAAATGGCTATTGATCTAAGAGTAAACCACAAATTATAGAAATATGTCTTTAGCCCGAAAATTATTATTAATTTTCGGAATATCTTCTAATATCCACAACACATAACTGCTTGTTTTGTGATAGTCACTCATCTTATACGCGCATATAAAAATATTTAACGTTCTACCGGTAGCACTGAGCACTTTCTGACGTTGCAATGATGCTTATCCTTAGAAAAATTTAATTAGGACTGAAAGCTTTATTACTCTAATATCTCACGTGCACATGTAGCTGTTTCAAAGGAGTCCAAAAAAAATATTTTTCAAACTAGTTTTTCGAATACAGGCATTAGATCGTTACAATAATATTATGTTGTAATTATTCGACGAAATGATTATCTTCATTAAGTTCGGCGTAATTGCCAACTTTTCGTCCATTGTTACAAGGAATATTTTCAGGCCTATACGTAGATGTTTGTCGATTCGCAGTAGCTTGAAAAATGCTAGGACAGAGATCGGCACAACTTATATATGGGAGGCCGGGTCAGATGGTGGCCTGCTATTGGCTGGAGACAATGAGTCAATATGGGCGTCGGATTTCGTAGTTGAATAAAGTTTGCCACGTTGGGTGTAACATATAACCATCGTCTCCATTAAGATTGCGGGGATGTTTGTGAATTTCAATTGACTCACGGAGTTTCCTAGGGAAGAAATGAGATTCACGGGACAGAAGCTTGACATCTTTGAATAGAATTTGATGACCGGAGTTGAGTTTGTGTTCTTCCAGTGCTGAACAAACTATATTTAAGAGTCTAGTACAGGGTTCATGTTCGGACACACACACGCCGACTGGCTGCTTAGTATCGCCAATGTACACACTTTCACATGAACACGGAATGCGATACACTCCTTGTGCTTGGAGCGGAGATATTTTGCCTTTAAGTGAGGGTAAGATATCCGAAACTTTAGAATGAAGTCTGAAGACGGATTTGATTTGATTTTTATGTAGAACCTTTCCTATCTGATCGGTGATACCTTGAATATACGGTAAGAAAGCGGTGCTGATGTTAGGACCGGGTTTGCTCTGTGGTTCAGGGTTATGTTGCCTAACTATAGTACGGTTTCGTGGGCGTTATAATCTACGTACATCTACTTACAGCCCTGAAGATATCGCTTGTCACAGTGGACGTAACGTTGGAAATTACGCCTAACTCGATGCTCTTCCAACCCGGAAACAGAGATCTAGATTTAGAAAACGACCGCCGAAACCTACACCTACAATTATCTTCATCGTTCATTATATCACTTCACGAAGAGTTTCACGAAATATAATAGAATATTTTTATTTATGTATTTTTATTTGAACGATTTTTGTTTTATGTGTTGCAAATATTTAAAAGATACGAGGGTAACTTTGGGAGAATTTTACTCATTAAATAAAATTTCTTATTTAAGGTAGATTTAGTTGGAGGATTATTGTATTCAAGTTAATTTGTGAACCGGTAAAAAACAAATACGTATTTACCTTTTTTTAAAGGGCGAAATAATCCTTTTAAATTCACTGTTCCAGAGTTGTTTCTTTATTAATTGCTACTGATAAGGCCATCTGCCACCTTCTTTTTTTTGTAAAAAAAAATTATATTTGCATCTTATAAAATTCTCTTATTTTAATTATTATATTAATATCAATAAATAGGGTATAGTTGTAGCACGAAGTTTGTTTCTCGATCCTAAGGAGTGGAGCTGGTTTCGGTCGGCGGGATTGGCCCCTGCCTGAGCGCGACTTGCCTGTTTCCTTTTTTTTTTAAAGTGAAACTTTTTTTCTTTCCAATACCTGGTTTCCGAATTTGCGTTGTCCAGCGGCATAAAATTCGGTAGCGCCCTTGACCACCTATTTAATATTTTCATTGTTCGTACCTCTGGGTCTCCCCACCCCCTGGGCTGAGGCAGTCTCAGGAGCCGGGTGGGCCGTTGGACGTTGGCAGAAACGGGAGGGTGGGTAATTTTAGTCGACCGAGACCGGGTCTGCTCCATCTGTGTTTCCTTTTTGTTGAACCTAGTACCTTTTTTATTAGGTTGATAAGCTCGGCGTTCAGCGTCGTAGCAGTACATCAATTCAAATAAATATAAACTGATAAAATCATTTTAATAACTAGTGTTTTTATACAGGTTTGATTTAGAAAATAAAGTAATTAGTAAGCACGCAACGTTAGATGTTCTTACGATTATTGGACATTACTCAATTCAAAGAGGAAAAATATTAAATCAACGATTTTCTGGAAGTGGCAAATTTATTATGACATCAAGTAAATTTAATAATTAAAAGAAAAATTTTGAAAATTACTATATTATATTTTAGTTGGCAATAATATGGACTTCAACTCGGACTTTTATCTGAATGAAAGGGAAGATGGAAATTATATACAACTTGTTAACAGCACTGTCAAATTTAGAACAAACCGTGTTTATTATATGCTCGAGAATCTCCATACCACAGGCAGAGGTTAGTATTATTAATACATAGTTATTTTATTTATTTTCCTTGAAAATATTTTTTAGGAGATGCCAATGTATTACTTAACAAAAACTGGCGAATAGTTAATGATGAAATCCTACCATCGCTACAAAAATTGATCAAACAATTATTCCTTATTCCATTAGAAAATCTTAATAATAATGTTCCGATAGAAAACATATTCAATCCTTAAAATATACATTTTTGTCTTAAATGCACATTTAGATCTTTTGCACATTTTGTCTTTAGAATTGTATTTAAAACATTAATATTATTTATATTAATGATATTGTACTATTAGACAAATCAACTAAATAAAACAATTACGTTTACTGTGAATTTTATTTAATACAGAATAATTTTTTTTTTTAATATTTGAAACCGATGAAGTTGCTCGAAAGTTACTTATTGATCAAAATGATTAGACATATTATTATTTTGATATAAATTCGATTAGAAAACTCTTGAATAAATATAATTTCTTTCTCTCCTAGGGTTACACTTCACTTACATGAAGAATATTTTTAATCCTGTTTTAAATTGTATTATTCAGAAATAAAATGTAGAATAGAAATGTTAAAAATTATTGATGTGACATTTTTAGTAATTTTATTCATATTTTCGAGAAAAAATCTTTATTTTGTACGACATCGAACAAAGGAAACTACATGGGCTCAAACGGTTACTCTAGGCATTTAATAATTTTAGAACATTCGTATTTATATATTTGTATTTCGTATTATTTTGTATGCATGTTTTTGTTTATTTATTATTATTTATAACTTCTATTCTATTCCTAATCATATCTTAATTAGGAAATTTGTTTATTCTTAAAATTTATATAATTTGTTAATAGCCACATTTAATTCGCTAGTGCAAAAGCTATCTAAATAATATCGTGTGACATATCATTTTAAAGTAATTTTCCAAGAAATTTTTTAATTCTATTAATTTCAATAAGGTCCTTAAACTAGATATTTAAAGCGAGCCTTTCTACTGCGAGTTTTCACTGGATAACTTCTCCCAGTCTGGTATAACAATCAAGCGCCAATCAGCACTTCTTTGGCTTTTTACCACGTACCCGTTCGCGATACCATTGAGGGCAGGTACAGTTGTATCGATCGAAGTGCATACTGTTTTAATCACATTTACAAAGCCATTTATTTATTTTTTAGTTTCTAAATATTTGCTTGTCATTACTTGTACACTACGCAAAAAACATGCACTTTATATGCTAACGTGATCGCTTTGTTTGGTGATATATTACTTCCTGGTTAAATGACTGTGTATTTAATAATGAAGACTTTGACGACTATTATAATGTTATTCGAAAGAATAGAGATTTTAGTTCCTGCTTCGTTCTTTACCAAGATTTGATCTCCGACACAGAAGTGTGCGGGTTTGCGAAGATTGTTTAATTTATTTTGTCTCTTAACTTTAGATTGAATTAAATTGTGTTTTGCCTCATTCAGGGCTGTTTGCAATCTGTATTTAATTTCCGCGGTATAGTTATCGAAATTATAAAGTGGCTCTATCGCGTCGGTGAATGATGAGGGTAGCGGGATGTGTTTTCCAAAAACTAACTCGTGTGGGGTATATTTCGTTTCTGTATGCACTGTGTTATTAAATGCAAATTACCAATAAGGTATCCATGTTGACCAATTATTTTTGTGGTTATTGAGTTGAATACGTAAATACCCTCCCAGATTTTTGTGTGTGTTTTCTAATGCGCCTAACGTTTCGTGGTGGTATGCAGTAGATTTCAGCTGCTTTATGCATAAAAGAGAGCAAGTTTTCTTAAAAACTGCAGTCATGAATTCTGTTCCCTGGTCGGAAGCTATCTATTCGGGAATAGCGTACCTCAGCATAAAATTCTCGACCAGAGTTTTGGCTACTGTGGAAGCTTCTTTGTTTTGGATGAGATACGCTTCTACGAATTTCGTTAGTTCGCACTGGAGTGTCAAAATGTATTTGTTCTCCTCTTGGTCTTGGTTTAATGGGCCTACAAGATCCACAAAAATCTTCTGGAAGGCGTATGATGATGTAGTTGTAATTTTAATTGGTTCTTTGTTGGGTATTGAGTGCTTGTATTTTTGGCAATCACTACATGGTTTCACGAATGATTCAATGTCGTGTTTTCAGTTTTGGCCAAAAATAAAATCTCTTGATTTTGTTAAATGTTCGATTTACCCCACTATGTCCCCCTGTGGGTAACATGTGGTAGTCGTTGATGATAAGCTGCTGAGTCTCGTAGTCTTCAATTCTTTGCACTCCTCCAATTACATTTACCTTTAAACGGTTTGGCTCTCTCTTGCTCCATGGAATAATTTTCCTCAGGAAGTCGCTGTTCCTGGAATTATCTTTGACTATACATATTTCTTGTATGCCGTGTTCTGCGCAGAACTCTTGGAGTGTAGTCAACAAGCGCATGTGCTGCTGAGGACACATTGTACCTACAGTCTCCTTTATAAAAATTGTGAGAGCATCTTCGTCGTATTGGAACATTCCCTTGAAACGCATGCTTGTTTAGTTACGACGTTGGAGTGAATTGAAGCTCGCCTTTTCTATCACCTGAAGTTCAATAGATCCCGCTGGTCTTTTCAACAGTTCCACAACCCCGGGGTGATCTGCCCTAGAGCCGGTGGAATCTGTAACTGGTGGTTTCGTACTGGTGCCATCGGCATCTGTCTGTCTTGACTGACGTCTAGTCGTAACAAAGATGCTGTCGGTAGCTCAACTACTAACCCTCTTCAAGTCGTTGGAATCTACTTCTATTCGTGATAAGGCGTCTGCAACTACGTTTTCAGAACCCTTAATGTAGTTGATGATGAAATCATATTCTTCTAATATTAATCTGAATTTCGTAAGACGACTAGATGGGTTAGTCATTCCAAATAAATATATTAATGGCCTGTGGTCTGTAAAGATCATGAATTTTCGACCATATAAGTAAGGCCTGAAATGTTTGACTACCTAAACTACAGCTAGTAATTCCTTCTCAATTGTACAGTAATTCCTTTCTGCTTTGTTTAAGGACCGACTGGCATAAGCGATTGGCCTGTCGTTGCTGTTGGATAGGACTGCTCCAATTGAATAGCCAGATGCATCCGTTTTCAAAACAAACATGTTGTCTGCATCGAAATTTGGGTATTGTAAAATTGGTGGTGTCTGAAGGGCTAGCTTAAGCTTCTCGAATGCCTTTTGTTCCACATCGGACCAAGAGAAAGGTATGTTTTTCTTTGAAATGTTGTTCAAAGGTGTCGCGATGTTGGCAAAATTTGGAATGAAACGCCTATAGTAATTAGCGAATGCGACGAACCGTTTGACGTCCTTCGCGTTTTTGGGAACTGTGTATTCCAATAAGGTTTTTACATTGGACGAGCCTGGTGAGACACCGTCGGCAGAAATGACGTGTACCAGATATAATATCTCTTTCCTTAAAAAGCCGCATTTGCTTGGGTTAAGTTTAAGATTAACGCTTCTTAGTCGTTCTAATACTCTAACTAAATTCAGATTATGTTGCCTAAGATTATTGCCGAAAACTATGAGGTCGTCTAGGTATATGAAACATTGTTCGTAATTTAGTCCTGACATTGCTATTGTCATGGCTCGAGAAAAAGCACTACTACTTGTCTTTAGTCCCATTGGAAGTCGGCACATTTGGTATTGATCTTTGCCGGTTGTGAATGCTGTATAAGGACGGCTTTTGGGATCTAACTCGATTTGATGATATCCTTGTGCTAGATCCAAGTGAGAAAAGTAGACTGCACCTGAATGTGAGTCTAAGATCTCGTTGATCGAAGGCAGTGGGAATTTGTCATCGACTATCTGCTTGTTTAATAGGCGGTAGTCGATCACTATTCTCCATTTCTGGTTTCCGTCTTTATCTTTCTTTTTGGGTACTAATAACAAAGGTGATGACCATGGTGATTTTGCTTTTTCTATAATACCGTCGGACAGAAGTTTGTCTACTTGTCTATCGATCTCATGTTTTTGGGCGTGTGGCAACCGATAGGGCTTAGAATATATTGGATTTATTTGTTCGTTAACTTGTATGTCTCCCCTGTATATATTTGTGTGCGTTAGTTTGTCTGATTCATCGTAAAAAATGTCGCAATATTTAGCGAGTACCTTTTGCATTGCGATATTTTCCTCCTTGTTTAAATGTGACGTATTTACATTTTGTAGAACTTTGTTGACGCGCTCGACGCACTTGGGACCGTTATTGTTGAAAGTGCAAACGTTGTAATTATCGAGGTCTGTGAACGTCGGGGAAAAGTTTTTCAATGTCGCGTCGCTATCACTTGTATTTAATACGCGTACGGGCACTATCCCGTTTTTAGGAGAAACTACAGATCCGGCAACAAATAATCCTGGTGCTACCTCTTCTTGTAATATCACACAGTCGCTACATGCATTTATTTTAAAATATCTGAATACTTCGCATCGAGCCGGAATGCTTGAGACCGCGTTTTCGTCTGAATAAAAAGGTAAGGTTATTCGCCGACCTTCTATAAAAAATGCAAGATTGCATTCTTCATAATTCAATATCGCGTTGTATTTGTTTAGAATGTCTGAACCGATAATACCGATGAGTGTATTGTTTACATTGTTCAATATTGCGAACTAATGCTCGACTTGGCCTTGCCTAATTCTAACGTAACAACTGCTGATCCGATTGTTTTCGCTTGACCATTTATTCCTACTATGTTTAATTTGTCGGCTTTATTAATATTTATGTTTGGACGTTTGTTGTTTACAAATATTACGCTTATTGAAGCGCCGCTGTTAACTAGAAATAGATGTTCTTTATTATTAAAACGTACTTTAATGCAATTTAGGCCGCCGAGGTTAAAACTGCACGGGGCAGAATCCGTTTTTAGTTGACTGCCTTTTGAAAAAACTGAAACTCGCGTTTTCGCTCGTTCTCAAGGGTAGCAGCATTTGCCGATGCTGAGAATACTTTACTGTGATTGTCGCGATTATCGCGTCTTGGAAATCTTTTCTTATATCCGTAATTGTGATTGTCATTACTGAACCGAAAGTTCTTTTGTCTATTATCGTGACTCTGGTGCCTGTATTTCCTGTACCGGTTTTCCCTAACGTGCTTTCTTTGAAAAATGCAAGACAGAGTTACTGTTATTGTTAGGATTAATTATTTGTTCGTCCGTAGCTTCTTGAATAGCTTCGGACAGTGTATTTGGGTTACGGGCCTTTATTAACGTTCTTGTGTTTGCGTCGCGAAGTGTTTGTGAACATATTGATCGAAATTTTCTCGTTGACGGTGCGGAACTTGTCGACTAATATTTCGTCGTCGCCTGCCTGTGCAATAGTTAAATGGGAGAGAAGTTCTTCCACCGTTTCCCCGTATTCTCTAATTGACTTTGCGCCTTGCTTTACGTTGTGTAGTTGCGTGGTTAATGCCGTAACTGACTTCTTTGTAACAAAATGACTTTTTAGATTAGGGCGGCATTACTAGTATAAGATTTACGTAGCCTTAATTTCGCTTTTGCCGATAACCGAGTTTTGAGAATATAATTCGTTAAATTCTCTCTTCCCGCGTCATCAAGTAATGAGTCGTACAATTCAATTGAATCTATGAGTTGCAGTGTGATTTCCTCTTTACCATTCATTACAGGTAATAAGCTCGAGGCAGTGCGTAAATCGAATTTTTCAGCCATGTTACAAGATTTTACACTTAAACTACTTAATCTAAATTTTAAAATTTCTACATCTTCATTTAACGTAACTATAACACTCTTGATACAACTTTTGGTCGATTCTATTATACTTGAACTATGTGCTATTTTGTTAAAATTGTCTTTTAGGTCGTTTAATCTATGTCTAAAATTGTCTGTTTGCGCTAGCTTGTGCTCAATAATGTTCTTATCACTCCTAATACTAGCATTGTCCTTTTTTAAATTACTAAAAAATACCTTGACTTCGTCTTGTAGTTGAAGGAATTGATCCGGGGCGGACATGGGGGTGACCTAGACCTTTTCTTGGCTTCGGTTAAACTCCATCTGGACCTGGGCGGAGAGTGCCTTCGTCATCCTTCGGTTTATGTGTTTGTACACACCGTAGCAGCAGCAGGAAGTTATGATGATGATGACTCCTACGAATGCCACTATGCCGAGGATGTCGACCGTGTCTACGCCGTTCTTCACGTTGGCGTCGTTGCCCGCTATAATCACTTCTTCTTTCGTCGCATAATTACCCATTTTTGGTTTATGACTTTGCCATATTTCCGGTGAATCGTTCGGCGGTTCGTTCCGGTCTTTCCACTTAGTTTTTTTCGGCCCTAAGTGGCTGGAAGGATCGCCATGTAATGTAGCCTGGTCCTGCGGAGGCTACATCGTTGCGTTGGTACGCAGATGCGTATAAGAATCAAATAATACGCAGATAAGGTTGGTTTAACGTAGAATAATTATTTAACACATAATAAACATAACAATTACTATATACATAACAATAAATAGAACAGTAGTCAAAGGAGAGATCTATCTCGCACTCGCTATGTCTTACAGACTATCTAGCTATGACTGATCCCTTGTTCTTTGATAGAAAGTCTTATATACAACATTAGAGTGCCCTCATTTGACTATGTCCTTAGTTAACTATAAACAAGATGTGCAAGCGTTCAACCTCTAATTAAGAATGCTTGTGTTTAATAAAACAGGTGGACCGAGGTCGTGTTTTCTAATACAATGCAAATAAGACCAGGGCCACGCCTTGACTATAACAAGTATTACAAACATTACTTAATCAGGTTATCACAGTATGATAGTCAATCGTTCTAGGCATGGGGAGTTCTAGCTGCTATTAGCCACGACATTTCATATGACATTGTAAATACGAGCCATATTGGTGCACTAGTAGATGCACTAGTACACCTTGTGGATCTACTGATCTGTAAATGCAGTATTAGTAGTTCAACTACATTCCTGCTAGTAGCTCTTGGGAAGGTGTGGAAACTTTTACACTTACCATTGAGATGCTTCTGGTTAATAATTCATATATTCTTACTGCGGATATTTATCTTCCAAATCTGTTTTCGCCTAATCATCAGTGTTATAATAAGATTAACCCATTAGGCGCCGTTGATGCGAAAACGCAACATTATATAAATGATTTTTTTTTATTGGTTTCATATAATATTTTCAAAATTTGTTTATATGGTTTTTATTAAGGAAGGTTTTAAGTTGCTAATTTATATTTTTCTATTAACAAATATTCGTTACTATTGATTTTACAAATTTTTGAAAATAGCCAATTTCAGTGATTCGAACATGCTACCTTATTTTTTTTATAAAATAATAATCTTTTTTACTAAATGTATTTTTTATAAGTATTATATAGATAATAAGTGTTGTTTTCACCTACATGAAAAAGAAAATATGTATATATATTTAAATAATAGTTACATTTGTTTAAACTTAATGTTGCGTTTTCACATCAACGGCGCGATACACGATATAAACTTTTCATGTTGGGGCGTGGCGTGCAAGCACGGCGCATGTGATGTAACTTTGCTAGTCACGGCGTGGCTGTACGAATATCATTTTCGTTTTGAAAACATCATTGGTTACACATCGGTCTAATATTATTGTTATCGTGATATTGTGAATATGAGTGGAAGGATAATTATGAGCGCAAAAGGGCTCTTACTATCGAAGAATTGGAAGCGGCGTTATAAGATATTGGGTCGGAAGATGAAGTTGATGCTGTAATTGTTCCCCCTGGCGTGGATGAACTAACGGATGAGGAAGAAATAGATGAAAATTTATTGCAAGGTAAATTGTTATTTGTGATCTTCAATATTATTATTTTTATAACACAAAATATACTTTTTGTAGATGATGCTTTGCCCCAAGACGTAGCAGGAACATTTGAAATACTGACCGCGGAAAATAATTTTGAAGAGGACAGTAATGCACCCAGTACTTCAAAAAAACGGAAATCCATATCTTATAAAGCAAAGTGGAGAAAAACACATCCTAATTATAATAATTCGCCTATATTCCAAGAACATATACTAAAACATTTTATAAAAGAAACACTTCGTCATAAATCACCATTAGAAGCTTTCTTTTATTATTTTGACAACGAGGTGTTTGAAATGATTTTAAAATTCTCTCTAAAGTACGCCCAAGATAACAATCGACACGATTTTACTATGGAAATCTCGGATATAAAAAAGTGTATTAGTATTATGATATTATCTGGTTACCATACATTACCTCAGTTAGATATGTATTGGAGTAGAGACGAAGATAAAGGAATCCAATTAGTAAAAGACTGCATGACACGGAACAGGTTTCGCAATATTAAAAAAAATTTACATCTTCCTGACAATGGAAAACTTGATAAGGAAGAGAAATTTGTCCAAATTACGGCCATTATTTGATGTGATTAACAGAAAGAATCTACAGTTTGGTGTATTTTCTCATAATCTTTCGGTTGATGAAGAGATGGTTCCGTATTTTGGCAGGCACTCATGGAAAATGTTTATAAAGGGAAAACCAGTGCGTTTTTGCTTTAAACTATGGTGCCTTTGTTCGGAAGACAGTTATTTATTTCAATTTGTCTCATATGCAGGAGCACGTGAGAATAAAAGCGACATGGGTCTTGGAGCAGATGTTATAAGTTTACTGAAAGTTTTAGATAATCCTAATCATCATAGAATTTTCTTTGATAATTTCTTCTCCTCATTAAAATTATTTCAGTATCTAACTGAGGAAAATATATGTGCTACTGGCACAGTTCGAGATAATAGAACCGAGAGATGTCCTTTAGATATACCAAAAGACATGAAAAAAAAGGACAGGGTTTCAATTGATTACAGATGTGATTTAAATTCTAACATTTGCGTAGTAAGATGGAACGACAATAATATCGTAACCATGATGTCTAACCATCTACCAGTAAATCCAATCCACCAGGTCAAACGGTACGATAGAAAATTAAGGAAGGAAGTAAGTGTTCCCCAACCATTTCTAATAAAAGAATATAATAAGAACGTGGGAGGTGTTGACCTACACGATAATGGCATAGCTAATTATCGGATAAGAGTACGGGGAAAAAAGTGGTGGTGGTCCCTATTTATAAATACCATTGACAGCGCCATTGTCAACGCTTGGAAAATTTATAATTTAGCAAATGACACTAAAATGTCGCAGTTGGAGTTTCAGTCGTATCTTGCAATGGCACTGATAAAAACTGAGCAAGCTAGCGCATCTGTAAATACTGGAGATGAGCAAGGATCGGTTTCATTTTACAAAGGACGAGGCCGACCATCAAAATCAGAGCTTCCAGACGAGATGAGAACAGACACAGTTGGTCACGTCATTATTCGTCATCCCGAAAAATCAAGAAAAAGGTGCAGAAAATGTCATAGCCAGACAGTATATATGTGTCAAAAATGTAACGTTCACTTACATACTGCTTGTTTTGAAACTTTTCATAATATGTAGTTACTATATTTTAATGTTATTTATAGTTGTTAACTAAAGAATATAGTTATTTTTGTATCTATTTGCAAATAAACGCATAATACTTAAAAATTTATTTTTTTACATTTACTAACAGATACGTTGATGCGAAAACGCAACATTATTTTTTTCAAAAACTATGAGAAAAATTTTTTTTTTAATTCAATTTTGTCCAAACTGTTGCTTATTAAACTAGTTTTACCTAAAATTAATATAAAATAACTGGTAGTTTATAGCGCGGCGCTTAATGGGTTAATATCTTTAAAAAGCGTCCTCGATATTCTTAATGTAAAACAATAAAACAATATTCTTAATAGTGAAGGCAAGGTGTTGGAGTTGTTGTTCGCAAATATTATCCATAACTTCGAAGTATAACACTCCGAATTCCTTCTAGTGAATGAAGATTTATATCACCCTAGCCTTGAAACCTCCTACCTCCTAATTAAAACTTTCTCTTAAACCAATAATTTCAGATATAACTTCTATAACGCAAATTACATTTAATAAATTTTCATTGGACTTTTCTGACATATTATTCTTATATCAACTCAGATCTGGATGTTTTTTAAATAATAAATAAATAATTTCTATTCTCAAAAATAAGAACTACCATTACAGAAGGTGGATCAAATCTCGAAATATAACAGAGATGAAAATATAGGATAATTACATATCTTACCTTTCTGCAATGGAGCATCCAATCAAATCAACTCCTTCTAATCTGTGGGGGTTTCTTCGCAATACACAGCGCTGTGGTAGAATACCTAATTCACTCCATGATAGTAATGGTAATGTTTTTTCGGATCCCATTACTGTTGCTGATACCTTCGCGGATACGTTCTTTACTGTGTCTACCTCTCTGTCTGGTTTCAGGTATCATGGATCGGACCACTCTTTCCTACCAATTTCCTTCTCGTTATCCTCCGAGAATGAGTTAATTAATTTAATGGCCAATTTTCCTAACAAAAGCACCGCTTGAGACGATTCCTTACGGAGCATTTTGACACCCGACTGTAGATTTGTCCTGGAATATCCTTTGAAACTATTTATTAACCTACCCATAACCATGAATATCCTTCCAAGAATTATTCTCGTGCATACGAAAGGAGATTCTGCGTTGATTAATAATTATTAGGGACCGGACACGAGAGGCCCATGACTCATCGCCCACGAGCGTACTAATGAAAATTTGTATTTTTAATTTTTAATTTTATTTATATAATTGGAAAACAAACGAGTGGTGATCTATGAAATACGAAATATATTTTCATTTGTTCCTTTTGTAGTTCAAGTTGAGTAAGGGAGTATTAATATTAACTAGTAATACTTTCTCGAGATTATCTTCTGTAAAATTTGTTCTCTTTGAATGAAATAGATCCTTGTAGATGGAAAACGTTCTTTCTACGTCGCAACTGGATATAGATGCATACTGGAAATATTTTTTTTATTTCAGCGTATTTAGCAGCTAGATTTGATTTTGATTGTTTTCATACGCAATTGCCGCAATGTTATTAAATCTGGGTTTCTATTAAAAACTGCGTCTAACTTTTGCCGAAGGCCACAACCGAAGTCACTTAATAGCCACATCTAATGTGGTTAATCCATCATTTAATTTGAGATTTTTATTTTCAAAATATGTGATTAGTTATGGCAAAAGTGTTCCTGAAGAAAGTACAACTGATTTTTTAAATTTGGAATTTGTATTAGTTTCTTGCCCTCAGAAATACTTCGAGCATCGTTATTTAAACATGTAACGAAATTTTGTAAACCACTGAAATTCTCTGCATAAAAACTAGTAGCTTCAAACCGTGTTCCCAATCTAGTTATTACTGGAGAGGGAGGCAGTGACAAAAATCGAAGTTTTTCCCTGCAAAGAACTACTCTCGGTGGTGGTTTTCTGAATTTTTTTTTAAAAGCGTATACAAGTCTATCAACTTCCGGAAAGGTGTCTTTTATATATTCACAGATTCTCCGGAGTGCATGTGCTGCACAAGTAATATGCAGCATATTAGGATATGTTTCCTTTAATAGTCTGCCTGTTTTTAATATATATGCAGCACTCTCACTGACAAATAAAAGTATTTTTTCTTTGTACCTGTCGTCCGAATGAAGCATTTGATGCATATTCTCGTAAATGATTTTAGCTACTGCTTCCGATTCATCAATAGTTGGATGTAGTACACCAGCTACAACATTTACCACACAGCGGCCTAATATATCGACAGTTTCGTTGGCACTTATCCACATGTACTTATTTGAAAGATAGCTTCTAATGCGTTCTACTGCTTTCATGTAGCACTTAGAAACATAATATTTGCGTAAGGTGGATTCATCAGGAACATTTCGACCAGTATATTTTTGGAGAAATGTTTTGACGGTGGGATTATTAAGTTTATTTAATGGACTATTTGCCGCCATTAAGGTTTCACGGAGTTCTTCGCTAAAATTGGCTGATTCCAACCGGCTTAATGCCTGTGCATGTGCTTGCGATGCTAAGTGACGCTTTACGTGCGATTTCTTGGATTTTTTAACGATATTTTGCAAACTTTACAAACTGCAATAAATTTCGAAATCATTGGCAATGGACACACAATCAGTATGACCCTTAATCCAACTCGCCTTTGTTTCACGGTGCTATTCTCGAAGTTGTTCGATATGATATCTGAAAAACAAGCTTAAACAATGTTCTAGATCTAAATAAACGAAAATTAAAAATGTATGCGCAAGTTATTGAAACTTAACGAAATTTACTGGACAATTACGTATATATGTAGTTAACAGTTAAAACAATGAAAAAAGAAACTAATTCACCGTACTTTATTTATCTTACGAAATATAAACTAATAAATAAAAGAAATTATAAAAACTCCTACCGCTTCTATCTAAGCTCATGAAGAAAGGAATTTAAGTATAATATTGAAGTAATTGCGTCCCAATTCAACGACAGAAAACAGATGTGCGGTTAACAGAATGGATAGTGCTATTCAATAACTGCGTGTTGTACTTAGCGATGTTATAGACTATTTATATGGCCCATCGTAATTTCGGCCTCTCGTGTCCGGTTTCTAGTATTTATAGGCCGATCCATTATTTTTTTTATCATAAGTATGTAACGGCTCACGCCATTTAGCTGAAATTCGATACGTTGGCATAGTTTAATGAGAAAACCCATATCAAAACTTTGATCCACATCATTCCATAGACGTAGAACTTGGGGTTTTTAATAATTGTGTGTTTAAAATTTCTACGCCAATGGAAGAAGAGGGGTATAAGTATAAATGAGATTGTGCAACTTATTTAATACAGAAAAGTATTGACAGTAATCCAGTCCTAGTAAGACTCGGTTACTGTCATGGTTTTTGTGAAATTTGTATTTTAATAATTCAAAGTAACAGCTAACAGAAAAATGATGTTACCAAAACATGCAAAAAAATAGTAAGGCACCAAAAACCATCCATTGGGGTTAAGTCTGATGAACGTAGCACCAATTTCTAGAGGCTTCATTACCTCTACCTAACCATTTGTTTTTGTACTGTTGATTTAAGTGGTTTCGAATTTAATGAAAATGAAAAATGTGGTGGAGCTGATGAAGAAGTTATGTAAAGAGTACATTTAAATTTTCTTCGTCGTGTAAATCTTTGTATGTATGTAAATGGCGGATACTTTCAACAATTTCTATGCTATTTTTATTATTTTTTTGCAAGTTTTAGTAACATCATTCTTCTATTAACTGTTACTTCGAATTATTAAAATATAAATTTCTCAAAAACCATAACAGTAATCGAGTCTCTAATCAAGAGCGTATTTTATGTAGTAAATAAGTTACATAATCTAAATTTTATACTTAAACCCCTTTTCTTCCATTGGCGTAGAAATTGGAAATGTGCAATTATTAAAAAACCCAAGCTCTACGCCTATGGAATGATGTTACCCAAAATTTTTATGTTTTTTTAAAGCCATGTCAACGTAGCAAACGTAGGCCTTTTACAGATACCTTGTATATTAATGAACTGAATACACTAGCCAACACAGTTTGGTTTTCTTATACACCAATACGTGTAGTTTATGACACTTGTCATGCTGATTCTGAATCTGATTTCAAACTGCTTCATCACGTCAGGATTGTTCTTAAATACGAGCGGTCGCTTTTATTTCCCGGACTAGATATTTTGCAATTTTAATATAATTTTTCATTATAGTGTTTTATTATTATATATGACTTGGTAACGACCTTGGCAATTTACAAGACAATTGCAGCAGTATTAGTTCTAATATCTGTCAGTTTGTGTTGTCACGTATTAAAATACATAAAATTGAATATCGAGCAGTTATAAAATTCTTGACAAAACAAGTAAAATCACAAAAATTGTTCGTGAAGAAATGTTGGCTTTATACGGTGATGATCGTCCTTCAAAGTCGACTATTTGTGAATGGTAAAAATTGTTTTAACATGGCCGAGAATGTATGGATGATGATCCCCGTCCAGGTCGGCCTGTTGACGTGATCACGTCCGATGTTATTGAAAAAAACAAGTGCCTGGTACTAGAGGACGCAAGATTAAAGAAGCGACAATTAGCAGCTTCATTAGGAGTTTCAGAAAGCACGGTTTTCAGAATTCTACGCGAATACCTTGGAATGACAAAAGTTAGTGCCAGATGGGTTCCGCGAATGCTTTCGCCATGCCAAATGCGTGTGCGGATGGAGACGTGTGAACAATTTTTGGCGCTTTGTGGAGACGAACAAGGTTTAATTATCAATCGACTTGTCACTGCAGATGAGACCTGGGTCCATCATTTTGACCCTGAGTCAAAACAAGAATCAATGCAGTGGCATATTAAGGGTTCTAGCCCCCAAGAAATTTAAAGTGACCGCTTTCGCAGGAAAAATAATGGCAACGACTTTTTGGGATTGTCAGGGAATACCAATGATTGATCATTTACGCAAGGGTAGTACGGTAACAGGAGAGTATTGCGCAACATTAACACATCGCTTAAGAGATTCTATTAAAACGAAAAGACACGGAAAATTGACGAAAGGTGTCCTATTGCTTCACGATAATCCACCAGTACACAAACGAAGACTTGCAAAAGCTGCCGTTGCCAAATGTGGTTTCACAGAAATACACTTACAGAATAGGCTTACTTCAATACAATACTGTTAAAGTAATTCCCCAACGGGAAAACAGGGGAATCATCCGATCACCTCATATGATACATCATAATATTGTTGCGAGGGATTCCCAGTCGGAGATTCCCTGTACGGTTATTACGATTTACGTTTTTCATTTATTATTTTACCAGCGACAAGGTTACGCAGGTTACGTCATTTAAATTTAAAAGTCAATTATCTGAAAAAGTTATTTTAAATGGCGGAAGACTTTGTCCAACATAAAAAAAAGCAGTGATACGTCGGCAGCGTGCTAATAGTGCTAAATGCAAATGATGCCCTGTAATTCTCAAGACTTTGGGTGGATCGGCTAAAGGATTACATACACATTTGTCATCAAAACATAACATTAAGGTTTTGCTGACGATAATCTTTTAACAGCTTCAACAAGTCAAGATTCTGAAAATCTGAACACAGCACCGCCGCCAGCTAAACGAAAGTTAGAAGATTATTTTACTAAAAGTGCCGACGAAAGCCTGGATGATGTTTTGGCAAGAATGATTGCATTAGATGGATTTTCATTCAGTGTATTCATAACTTCAGACGATTTGAGAAAATTGCTTGTTACGTATACAAAATCATTCTCCTGCCTTTTGCCTATTTTAGTTCAAGTTTATTAATCTTGTTTTCTTTAAACCCTCGTAGCCCTTTCAAAACTAATAATATTCGCTAAACGATATTTTATTTGCTCAATTCTCTAATTATCGATCAGCTTAGACTCTTCCAAACTTCGATAATTGCAACTAAAATTCAATCGTTCGTTTTATTTTGGAAAACTTTGTACATTATCAAACTTCTATATCATTCTTTTATGTAGAATTTCTATTTTGAAATTATAGTTCTTCTAGACGAAATTTCTTTGTTTAATCTTGATTTATTTGACTTATTCTGCTTAATATATTTCCACCGCTTATCGCGCCATCTCCTTATCGTTTGTTAGACCTCTTCGACAGAAAACTGCACCTGCTCTATTAATATTTCGACTTTCGCTGGACATCTTTATTTAACGTTTTGAGAATGTATGGACTCTAGTTGCGATCTTGTATCGTTTACGAGATTTTGAGAATTAAATTTCCTTCATTAAAATTTTGCCGGCAACTTCTATGACGTATTTCCGGTATGTTCCTTTCTTGAATCGTTACGACGGCCATTATGCCTTAGGCTTTTGATGCGCTGTGATGAGGTTTGTGACTCTTGTGTAGTGAATCAATTTTCTGCGGTAAGGTTATAGTTTTCCACTTAATATTTGTCTAAATCGTACTTTGAATCTTTCAGGATTCTTTTAACGATAAATTTATCGTTGTATTTCTTGGAACCTCCAAGATTTATCTGGATATATATTTGTTGGCGAGAGGCGTCATAGCTGAATCTTCATAACCTGCGAATTGGGGCCTAACTAGCATTCTAATTCACCAAGACGCTGAATTGGAGCTTCCTTGAGTTGGCCATATATTTTTTCCAAAGGACACTTCAATCTTGCGTGACCCTTTTGGTTGAGGTGAAGAGGACGCGTCGCGACCATTGGACTCCAAGATGGCGTTGTAGCGTTGTCCCGTACGATATAATGGGAGGAGTTTTGCCCTAGAAAACTAGGATTGTTATATGTGGGGACGTTAACTATTAAGTTAACCAAGCTAAAAAGTAGGTGTAGACTTTCCTAAATTTTTGCAGACCTAAAGTTATTTGTTGCTCAATGTAAATAACTCCTTAGACTTTAGAAATTTTAAATTTATAATCAAACCAAGCCGTTTCACACTTTTAAAGTCACACACTTTGTGTGTTTGTTTTGCCAATTTTCATAGTAACTCTTTGAAGGGATTTCTCCCTACTTCGAGTTTAAAATTTACAGGGATAAACATGCTTGACTTATTTATAAACCCTTTGTCAGACTTAAATTACCCCGGGTACTAGTTTTGTTTCATACTATTATCTCAGGTTGACCGTCAGCCTCTCTGGCTGTCACCTGTAATGAATTTTGAGACATAAACGTGGCCAGATCCTTCTAATCGGACCCTTTTTGACTGTTACGATTCCTATATTTTGAAGTTCTATTCTAATAAATTATACTTTATATAAATACTTTGTTAAGAACTGTACAGAATCTAAATTCCGTATACGTAGTTGGAATTCTAAAAAAATACTTATGTTAAATAGACTCCTTCAGACATTTATATATTTAAATTTTGCACACCTGATATACAGGGGGTACTCCAAAAGTTTTATCTTGGTGTTTTATTTTTCTAGATCTGTTATTAATCTTACCTACTTTAATTTGTTGACAAGGCGTATCCTTGTTTTTTTTTAATAAGGTAACCTTCCTTATAACTTGGGTCTTCCGTAATCCATGTAACTTTCGCGCTGACGTCATTTGAGCCTCAATTCCGGAAATTTTGCGTAGTATTAATTAATTGATATCCTGGAGAAATGATTTTGGAATAACCCCTCTCACTCTCTCGAGATATACAGGGGGAGGAACTTTCGGTCTCTGTTTATTTTCTCTTAAACTTTCGAACTTGCTCTAGCTTTTATAATATTGTTTGAGGCTTCACCTATTAAATTGTTTGTATCTGATAGAACATTAGTTTTGAAGGTATTGTTTTTTTTACCTTTTGTATTTTGATGAAACGTCTGTGTCTAGCAATAAATTTGTAAGTATTGTTGATCTTTGTCTTTGTTATTTACCCATCCCTCAAGTATTGAGTCTGGCAAAGTTTCTTACTTTTTTACATCTAGTGATAAGGGTCTGACCCTTTGGTGTTAGTTGGAGCTACCAGGTCCCGCCTGCTCCCGTTATAGCTGTTTCTCTGCAGGTGGTGAATAACGGTGGCGCCTGTTTAAAATCTCGCGGCGTGGAACCCGCGACGTTCTCCAATTCAAGAGTTAGCCGTCAGAGTCCTTCCTGGGGACATAGAACAACAGGTAGGCTCAGACCAGAGAGGATCAGCGAGCGATCTCTCCTTATCACTTGCCACACTTTTTACGCCGCGTTGGTAGCATGCTCTTAGCGAAATACACGGATTTACCAAGATCAGCCGTCATAATTCGAAAGCCTGTTATGAATTACAGTGTAGAATTAAAAAATTTGAAAAGTGCAGGTGAAAGATTCAGTCTATCTTTCGACGAGTGGACATCAGCGTCCAATAAGCGATACATGGCTGTGAACGTTCATTCATATAAAAAAATTTGGAGCTTAGGACTCGTTCCTATTCATGGAAGTATGACGGCTGAAAATTGCCTTCGCATATTGAAAGAGCGTCTAAGTAAATGTGATATTTTCCTGGAAACTGATATGGTGGCTATTGTAACCGATGGACCGAACGTTATGATAAAGGTGGGACAGCTTGTTTGCACTGAACAACAACTGTGTCTCGCACATGTATCAATTTGGCTGTCTGTGATGTACTTTATAAAATAAAGAATTATTTTAATTTAACCAGCTGTGACTGCTGATTATATGAACTATACCGATGATGATAACAATTTAGAAGACTGTCCAGGATCAGGTTTAATCTTAATGTCACAAAATGTACTTGCGCGAGAACACATACCAGAGTTAACGAAAGATGAAAATATTAATAAGCTGATAAAGAAAATCCGCAAAGTTTTAGTGTATTTTAAAAGATCACCATTAAAAAATGAAACAGTACTTCAAAAATATGTGAATATTGAACACGAAAAAGAGCTGTCATTTCTTTTAGACTGTAAAACCAGGTGGAATAGTCTTTTAACCATGCGGAACGATTTTCTCTTTTAAAAACCTGCATTCAAAACGCTCTTATAGATCTCAATCATCCAATATGTTTAGAAGATGCTGATTTTGACTTGGTAAATAAAATTGTTGATGTGCTGACCCCAATTAAATTAACAGTAGAGGCAATCTGTCGACGAGATGCTAATTTATGCCCAGCTCGCCAATAAAATGAAAACATTCTTAGTGGAACATATAAAGCAACGACGAAATGATGATTTAACTGAAAATCAGTTATTATCGGATTAGGAATGGCTTGACTTTTTCTCAGTTCCTACACAGGCTTTAGTGAGGGCCCAAATAAAGAGTATTGTTAAAAGACTAAATAGTCGAGATGACACGGAAGAGGAAGAAATTGACACTAAAGGAAAAGTTACTGCAGGAAATTAATAAGAGCATGGAATTCCCAGATCCTGAAGTACAAAATAAATCGGGGTTGGTAAATAGGACTAGACGCGAAATCAGCCTGTTCGAAAATGGAGGAGTTCTTGGATATCACTTAGAATTAGTATATAAATATCTATTGTCTATTGATCCAACCAGTGTAGAACCTGAGCGAGCGTTTTCAGCTGCTGCTTATGTTGGCAATAAACTACGAAGCAGGCTTGGAACATTGAATGCTTTGATATTTCTGCGATTGTATTTTCGAAATTCTAAATAGTTTTTTGTAATCTTTTTTGTTCCTTATTTTAGTATATTGTATATTGTGTTGTGCAGCAATATTAATAAATAATTTTTAAGAAATTACTTAAGTTTTTTTTTTCATTTGAGCCCAATTAGAAACCACATAGTACATTAACTTAAATGCGAAAAATTTTATTAAAATTTAGGTAGCCGTATCAAAGATATTAGATTGGATCCATATATTTGCCTAACCACCTAATGTAATGAACACAGTGGAACACACTAGTTCTTATTCTAATCTATAAACAGTTTTTGTTACTACTATGTTACTATGTTTACTATGTTTTACTATGTTTTTGTTACAACTATGTTTTTTGTGAAATGTTCTCTTATTTTATAATGAGTTTTAATAGGAGGGGTTGAGAGACCCGGTTTACGTAAAAATAGATTTTGTACGAGATATGCATCCTAGAGTTAAGATATAATTAGAATAAAAATTATGCATAATTAATATTTCAATGCTTGAGTTGTTCTTGATAGATTTTCGCAAGGGTTCGTTTATGACCAGTGTGATACAAAAGAAAGGCTTTCTCTTGAGAATATGAATAAAATGCCACAAAGTGTCTTCAGAATTTTAAACAATTTAGTTTTTTTAAATATGTGAACATAAAATTTAAAGTTGGATTAAAAAAATTCTTGATATACGCGAAGTGTAGCATAACCTATTCATTGTTTTAAGTAATTTTAAACAAAATTGTAATTGTTAATCCAGTTTTTTTTGCGCTATAAATAGCGCGTTTACTGAGTTGGCAGGTCTTACAATTTGTTGATGTGAAACAAGCATTTAGTCAATTTTACAGCACGTATGTGATTAATGCAATATCAAAATTGCTAATACATGATTTTTCAAAACACGAATAATGCGTTGTTACTATCATAAAATTTCAGAAGTATTTAAGGCAGACTTTCTGGTATGAATATATAGATCAGATCTTACACTGTAGTTCCTTACGTTCTTCGAGAAGCTATTGACATAAAAATTCTAAAAATGAAAATACTGATTTTCATAATTGGTTGTATTTTAAACAATGGCTTTGCTATGGAATTGCGTAAGTATTGTTTTTTGTATCTTATTTCAGATATTGTAATATAATACCATATGAGCAAAAATTATTTAGTTAAGAGATGGCCATGTTTGGGAGAATCACAGGCTTTGATAGGTTCAGCCTGTTGTTAATTCTACATGTTTGTTGGATATCAGTTTCGATTTGAATTTTTATTTGATATGAATTAAATGTCAGTTTCGATTTTAAGTTTTATTCGACGTGATTTAAATGTCAGTTTTGTTAGCTAACATAACCAATATAATTACAACTACTTCATATCAAAACTGACATTTAATTGGCAACAACGAGCTGAACCTATCAAAGACAGTGATCCACCCAACCATGGCCATCCCTTATCTAAATAATTTTTGCTCATATGATATTATCGATATTGACGTAAACAATTTCAAAAATGAAAATACTGATTTTCATAAATGGTTGTATTTTAACCCTAGAATGGTACGTTGGTGTCACCTATGACACAGCTACACTTTATCTCTTTCCCAAACGCATAATTGAAGAGAGAAGTTAGCGACCACCTACGTACCCCTCGACGTGTCAGTACAGCTTTGAATGCGGTAGATGTAAGTGCTCTGTTCTGTTTTACGTATCGATAGCAATTGGTTGTGTCACATACGACTCCAGAATACCATTCTTTATATTATTTTTTTAATTTACAAAATATGGCTTCCACTAGTAAAGCATTGACTCAAGCAGAGTTAGAGGATATTATACGTTCTTATGAGAGAGGCGAAACAGATTTGGACAATATTGTTCCAGAAATAGTGAGCGACGACAGTGTATCTGAAGAACTTTTAGACAGTGAGCATTCAGATACTTTTTCTGTCGAGTCTAGCAGTGAGGGAGAAGAGTCCGAAGAAGAATCTGTAACACGTCGAAAGGCAATTTATGGAAAAAATGGTTACAAATGGTATAAATCACCATTTTTTTCAAAAAATAGCCGTACAGTGCAAAAGAACATTGTGCTTCGATTACCAGGGCCAAAGTCAAACGCATTAAAAGCTGCAGATGAGATTGAAGCATGGAAGTTATTCTTCACCGACGAAATGATTAATTGTATTATTCAACACACAAACCAAGAAATAACAAGACAATCCTCCAAATATGCTAATAATCAAAGCTTTATAGGATGTACTAATAGACAAGAAATATTGGCCTTATTCGGGCTGTTGTATATGAGTGGGGTTCTAAAAACAAGTTCTCTAAGTACTTCTGATTTATGGTCCAGACAATATGGATTACCCATTTTCAGAGCAACCATGTCACGAAAACGTTTCGAGTTTTTACTTAATTGTCTTCGCTTTGATGACAAAAATACGAGACAAGAGCGTAAGGATGATAAATTTGCACCTATCAGATTTCTGTGGGATAAATTTATTGAAAAGTGTTCAGAAAATTATACACCTGGCGCATATGTAACTGTAGAAGAACAACTTCATGGTTTTAGAGGAAGATGTCCATTCAAAATCTATATTCCAAATAAGCCGGATAAATATGACATAAAAATTGTTATGATGTGCGACTCTAAAACATTTTACATGCTTTCCGCTATTCCATATATTGGAAAAGAAAGAAGAACTAGTTCTGAAACTTTACCTACTCAATATGTCCTGAAACTGTGTGAAAGCATATATGGAACAAACCGGAATGTTACCATGGATAAATGGTTCTCGTCCTCGGATTTGGCAAATAAATTATTGGAAAAGAAACTAACCATGGTAGGAACGTTACGTAAAAATAAAGCAGATATTCCGCCAACTTTCTTGAAGAAAAAAGCTACTGTTCCTAGCTCTGATTTTGCTTACGACGAAAATAAAACTATGGTTTCGTTGTCACCTAAAAATAATAAAATAGTTTTGTTGTTGTCAACTTTTCACACTTATGGCGAAATTGAAGACGAAACTAAAAAACCCGAAATCATTCTATTTTATAATTCGACGAAAGGTGGTGTAGATACATATGATCAATTGTGTCACTCAAAAACTGTGTCACGAAAAACCCGTCGATGGCCTTTACGTGTATTTTATGGAATGATAGATGGAATTGGAATCAATGCTTATGTTATCTATAACGCCAACAAACAAAAACAAAATAATGCTTATAAATACATCCCAAGAAGACAATTTCTTCAAAACTTAGGCATGCAATTGATCAAACCACAATTGGAAAGCAGACTGAATGTGCCAACAAGATCCAGATATTTACGTCTACTAATTCAGGATATTTTAGGCGTGGAAGAAAAGAATCCGAGTTTGGAAAAAAGAAATCAACCTGTCGGTCAGAAATGTTGTCATATTTGCCCTAGAAATGCCAACAGAAAAGGTCGAGAAGTATATGTGAGATGCGGTGAACACATTTGTGCTGAACACAGAAGGCCTATTTGTCCTCCTGCAGTGAAGAACTGTAATTAGTATTTTTGTGAAAATAACTGTTTTATATTTTTGTACCATTTTATTTTTTATAATAAAATTAATGTAAAATTATATTTTTGTTTCTATTTTGAACGATAACTATATAAAAGTTAAAGATATAATGATGTGTCATATGCGACACCACTGTACTAGTCATGTACTAGAAAATAACGATACCATTCTAGGGTTAAACAATGGCTTTGCTATGAAATTGCGTAAGTGTTATTTTTTGCATCTAATTTCAGATATTGTAATATAATATTATTAGGAATAACATAAATTGCTTTTTCGTTCTTAGAGATGCTAAAGAAGCTGGACTTGTTTAGATTTCGCGAAACTATGTATTAAAGACACAACTAGTTGCTAGTTTATAAGAGTATGTAGTTTTAAAAAATAATTAAATTACTTCTGCTGGAATATATTTTATTCAGACAAAATAATCAGAGTTAACGCAACTTTACGGGAGAGAAAAATATAGCTGCACGCGGAAATACAATTAATTAGCACTTTTTTCTACTTTTACTATTTGTGTTCTTCCCTCGTTTTTTATAATGTCGAGGTTAGGTGTTCTAGTAGGCCACTATAAGACTTGAATATTTTGATTTTGAATCCAGAAATTAATGCAATTTATCGTATGGATAGGAGCCTTTGAAAAAAATTTTTCGGTTTCTAAGACTCCTAACAGTTGTATTATGTGCAATTATAGTACTTCTTCATATCTATAGCTATTTAGATTTGTTCTAAAAAATACTATACTACTTTTTGTTCCAAATATTATTGCCGCTCATACTATTACTGAACTGCCACAAGATTGACATCATGACAAAACTTGTTCTTTTTTTCTTAATTCATGGTAGTAATATGTAAAACGATTTAGTCAGTCTAAATTCATTAACCGATACATCGCGCAGTATGATTTAGATAACTGTCACGGTAGTGAATTTAAACGACGCTTTTAAATTATGTCAATTGACACACGGCCGGAACAATTTTAACTTGTACAAAATACTGTTTAATAATAAGTAAAATCAATAATTAAGATAGTAATCACAGTAGGCATGTACGTACCTACTTAATAGCTAAATTTAATGTAATACATAAATTCCAAAGAATGCTCAAGAAGCTTATTAAATGGCATGACTGTTATCGGAATTTCAACGATCTGTTCACAGCAGATAAATGAAAACCTGTACCTAGCGCTTCTTAACCTTCTAAGTACCGTAAGTAGAATAATTGTTTTTATTACCTTTTTTTTATTAATTATATTAATGATCTATGGTGTATTTTAACCCATTAAAGCCCGGTGGCAACTAAAGTTGCCACCTAACTAAATCCGTCAAGTATGTAGTTAATGAAGGGAATTTTGTGTTGAAGTGGTGGCACAATGTGCAGTGTATCTAGATTTAATGCTACAACGTTAGAAGTGTGCTACAAGTCTTGATAATCACAAGTGTTTTCAAGTGCGTCAGCGTATTTCACTAAGCTCGATGGCAGTAGATCAATGTTTGGAAGTATATAGGCTTGTAATCATATTTATATTAGTATTAGATAATTTAGTAGTCTTGATAAAATATGTTATTTTGTACTTTTATAATTAGTTTATCAATTCAGTAAGATTTTACAAAATGGCGGCAATTTACATTTCAATGGAAACTTTAGTTGCCAATGGGAAAATGAGGTTATATATAATATACAAAGTTTTTTCGTTAGGTATATCCGCGGACGGGACGGAAAGGGGTTACTTTTTCATGAACTGCTGGACATGATTTCAGAAGATGACGAAATACCCCAGAGCATCGCAATTTGTCCCCCGTCTGAACCACCCGATGCAGAAACTGATAAAGATTCCGATTTATCCGATGAAGAAGTAGAGGGAAACATTGATCGTCTACCTGGTCGCATACTTCGCGCAGAAGTTGCTGTACGGTACGATGATAACGTAGAAATTGATAACGCCTCAGACAACGAACCAGTGAACACTGGTATGCCTTCGACTAGCGCACAGCCAAGCAAAAAGGGTACAATAAAACGTAAAAACTCAAATAAAAAGCAGCCATCGGCTAAGCGTTCCAAGGCTTCGTTAGCTCGGGAAACAAAGTGGTATGCTAATATTACCGAAATAAATTCTGAAGTACCAAAATTTGATGACAGTGTGATTCATCCCAATGCAGAAGATTTGCTAAAGGAAACCGTTAAAAGGTATCAGTACCTGGTATCAGTACCTGGTATCAGTACCTGGTATCAGTATCTGGTATCAGTATCTGGTATCAGTACCTGATATCAGTACCTGATATCAGTACCTGGTACCAGTACCTGGTATCAGTACCTGGTACCAGTACCTGGTACCAGTGCCTGGTATCAGTGCCTGGTATCAGTGCCTGGTATCAGTGCCTGGTATCACTGCCTGGTATCAGTGCCTGGTATCAGTGCCTGGTATCAGTGCCTGGTATCAGTACCAGGTACCAGTACCTGGTATCAGTACCTAGTCTCTGTACCGGTACCAAACCCGCTTGAAACTGCTCCATTCTCCCAAGGAAAATAGAAAGATATATATACCGTTTAGAAAGTGGGAGTTGTATAAGTTACCGACATTGCGTGCTACTAAGACCGATATATGGCCTATTAAAACTAGCACAAATTTAGAGAAACCTCGCTATGTTATAGTGGGATTTCAACATAAAAAGAAGGATAATATACACGCGGATTCTTCAGATTTTGATCATTCCGCAATTACAAATATAAAATTATATTTAAATTCACAGAGCTATCCATACTCTGCCATGAATTTGGATATGGGCCAAAAGCGATATGCTTATCATATGTATGCAAATTTCCAGTCCAGCTATTACAGTCGGCAAAACCTAAAAAAAATATTTAAAATTAAGTTTTAATTGTAACAAAATGTAATAAAAAAAATATTTTTTATAAATTTCTCTTTATTTAAACAAAACAACACCCTGTCTAAACAACAACACCCTGTCTAGACTATCATTCTTAATACGACTAGCAACAGTATAACATGTTCTGCCGATTTATATATTTATTCTATACAATTCTTACTGTTTTGTCGGTTAACGTTACTATGTAAAGCAATTTCGGTTCTTTTATTATATTAACCTAGTGTGATAGTTCCTAAATTTGATTCGGGCGATAAAAATTTGAATATTTATTTTTATTTAATTTTTTTTATATATATGGCTGGTGATGGTTTAAATCTTTTTTTTTTGGTTTGGGATACAACTTGTTTATTTATGACTGCATTTGCATAACTAAATAGTAAATACTGTGGTGTAGGAGAGCTGATTGATGTGTTAGAACAATGTAACAGACATATGGATAATAGTAAGGTAGTAAAGATTTATAAATAAATATTTTAAAAACCGTATTGTTAAGATAGGTGAAATATTAGTATCTATTAAAAAAATGTTAGCAGGATGGCTGCTCTCCGCGAATTTGTGGTAGCATTTAAAATAATTACGATATGTTATCTAGATGATTTTAAAGTGTTTTTTCTTTTTATTTCCATATTTTGTAAATAAACAGGAAGTATAATTTTTTTAATACATATAAACTAATGCGGTATCTTTCTAATTAATTTTTGTTTGATGTGAAGTACATGTGCGACTAAATGATTGAAATAAGTAGAGATACGTAATATATTAAATTGTAGATGTAAATTTATTAATATCTACATGGAGATTGATAACAGTTGATAAGGCTCAGCTGCTGTATCTTTCTTGAAACTCTTCGAGATCAACGAGAATCGGTTGTTGTATGTAGATAATGAATCATTTCTGTGGGTTGGTGTCTTGAAAAATTTGTATATTTTTAATATTAAAATATTTTAATTCATTAATCTCTTAGTCGTTTTTCTATATTTTAATTTCACCACAAAACATTGTGTTTACCTTGATGGCCTTTCCTTTTTTAACACATTCAAGATTCTTCATTCAAATAGAATGGATGTATCCTTCATAAATAATATCGAGTCAGTATGTTTTAGATTAATAATAACTCCAGTTCGAATACGGTCTTGAAACACTGATTTGATATTTTCCATTTAACCTGGTAAGAATAAGTACGTTTCCTCAGTAAGTAGCTCCCTTCATATATTTGATGAGCTCGATACATTTGTTTGTGAGATCACGCGGTGGTCGCGTACTGGGTTCGAAAAAAATTATTTAAAATTGATTTTTAATTGTAACAAAATGTAATAAAATTTTTTTGTTTTTTTGAAATTTTTTCTTTATTTAAACTACAACACCCCGTCTAGACTATCATTCTTAATACTAGGTTTGTTTCAAAGAAGAATATTTAATTTAGAATTAGTAGTTTTATTTTAAAGAAAGATAAAAATATTAGAATTTCTTGTAATAGACCTATATATAATTCCGACTACAACGCTAATATGTTGTTAGTAATAGTTTCTTAAAATCAAAATTCACTCACTGAGCAGATTGAATTACATCCGGTGTAAGGTAATATGATATTTCTCCGAACTCTTCTTAGTGTAAAAATTGCGCGATTAACATTTCCGCTCACAGAAACATGTAAATTCTCGAATTAAAATATTTGCTTACACCCAAAAATATAACACCGCGGATATCAACACTTCAACAAGAAATTATTGCTTATTCGTTATATCGTGTTACAATCTACTAAAAAACAAGCTAGAATTACATACGGTGTCATATTACACCACAGTAAGCATTTTTAATTATAATATTGCGAAAATGTTGTGATTTCTTTTTTGTTTTTCAAACTTAACCTCATCCGCGTTTGATATTTCTCGGAACTCTTTTTAGTGTAAAAATTGTGTGATTAACATTTCCGCTCACAGAAACATGTATATTCTCGAATTTAAATATTTGCTTACGCCCAAAAATATAACACCGCGGAACACTTCAACAAGAAATTATTACTTATTCATTATATCGTGTTACAATCGACTAAGAAAACAAGCTAGAATTACATCCGGTGTCATATTACACCACAGTAAGCATTTTTTATTTATAATATTGCGAAAATATTGTAAAATATTATTAATCAGACCTGTAGTAGAATGGTTATGTGGGGTGGGATAATTTAAATACTGCTCGAAATATTATAGGAGCTCATTCAGTCTTGGTGATTCAAACCGTTAACATCGATACTATATGTAAGTAAAATTATTTTTTGTACTTTATAACTTTTATTGTTCTTAATTTTTTTTTAGTTTAACAACATGAACTGCCCTCAATGTCTCAAGACTTACAGCCGTTCAGACAGTCTCCGTAGACATGCGTGTGCGAACAAAACAGTTCACACTTGCGATGCTTGCGAGAGAACCTTTACTAGGAAAGACAGTTTAATTCGACATCGTAAGAGAGCGCATCCTGAGGGATCAGCAAATCTACATGTAGAAACTGCTGCTTCAACGTCGAAGAGGATCTGTTCTCCCTCCACCAGTCGTGATGACTCCGAGGTAGTGTTAAGCTGTTGTGAGTTAAGTTTTCCTAATACTGCAATGTATAGGGGACATCTTCGTTCACAACAGCACTTATCTAATAATGTTATTTTATTGAGGGATTGAGTTTTCGAAATAGCTAGCAGTTTTAACCGACGCGTAGCTTCCTATAGAATTTCTGGCAATCAAAATTCCGATATACAAACTTTTTGGCTGAATCTAAATTAGGATCTGTCCGGTTGATTAAAAATGTTATTGAGCGGGTATTATCGGGGGTTAAGGTACAGTTTGAGTTATTTGCTCGCTACGTTAAACCTCAAGCGGATGAGCATGTAACTGAAATAAAATCCTTCAATACTCGATATACCGTTGTAACGTAGTCATCTGGCGTTAACGATATTTTTGATCAACTGGCTAGCATTATAATCACAAAATCGGAGGAGCTTCAGGAGAGAGATTCGGGGTGGGCGTTGGTTTCGGTCTCACATTTAGAAATTAACATAAATTCTTTTACGCCCCTTAGCGGATCATCCTACCTGGAACTACCTCCTTCAATTCAAAATAAAAAGGCATGCATCAACATTAAAAATAATGATGATGCATGTCTAGCTTGGTGTTTAACTGCAGCCCTCCATCCTGCCAATATTAGTGTAGTTAGGGTAGCTTCCTACCACCATTATTCTACCATTTTGAATTTAGAAAATATTAAATTCCCTGTTAAAATTAAATATTTTCCAAAAATTGAGGATTTAAATAATTTGAGTATTAATCTCTACACTTTAGCTTTTAATTCAGATTCGAAAAATTATGATGTTGGGCCCATTTGTTTTACTAAATCTAGAAAAGATATTCATATAAATCTATTATTGATTGAAGACGGAGAGAAATCTCATTACGTGTTGATTAAAAATCTCTCCAGACTAATTTCTTTCCCAGATTAGTAATAATGGACATATGACACATTTGTGTGACGGGTGTCTGGTATATTTTAGAACAGCTGAACAGTTAGTTGCTCATCAACAATTTGATTGTAATCATTTATATACCGTTCTACCTTCAACCGACCCCCATAAACCAAAACATTTAAAATTCAATGACTTTGAAAAGAAATTGTTTGTGCCTTTTGTTATTTATGCCGATTTTGAGTGTATCTTGGAACCAATTCACTCTTGCAGCAGTGATCCGGCTATTCCGTATAAGAGGCCTACTCATAAGCATGTTGCTGTAAGCTTTGCTTACAATATCGTTAGTAAACATAATTCTAGTTTAAATAAATTTGTGACGTATGCTGGTTTGGATTGCTTAACAGTATTTATCACGCGATTGATGGATGATGTAAGAGATATTTATAAAAAGTATTTAAAAATTGTCGTTCCGATGAATCCTTTGACTATTGATGAGAGAAATAATTTTAATAACGCAGTTATCTGTCACATTTGTGATTTGCCATTAAATGAAGATAAAGTGGCAGATCACTATCATTTAACGGGGAAATTCAGGGGTGCCGCGCATTCAAATTGTAATCTAAATTTAAAAATTCCAAATTTTATCCCCTTGCTTCTACACAACATGAGCCATTATGACAGTCATCTATTCATTAGAAATTTGGCAAACGATAATTTAGACATAAACGTTATTCCGGTTAATAAAGAAAAATATATTAGTTTTACGAAAAAAGTTTTAGTTGATAATTACACTGATAAGGCGGGCGTAATCAGAGATGTATATTTAAATTTACGATTTTTCGATTCTTTTCGCTTTATGGCATCCTCCATTGAAAAATTGTCAAATAATTTATCTCCAACCGATTTTAAAGCCGTTAAATCACATTTTCCAGATATTGAGCAATTCAATTTAATTAAACGTAGGGGAATTTTTCCGTATGAATATAGATAGTTTTGAGCGATTGAATGAGCCAGCACTACCTCTAATAGATAAATTTTATAGTACCTTAACCGGGGAGGGTATTTCTAATGAAGATTATATGCATGCTCGAGATATTTGGAACATTTTCGGTTGTAAATCTTTATTGGATTACTCAAATCTATATGTAAAAACAGATGTTTTATTATTAACTGACATTTTTGAAAATTTCCGCGAAATTTGTCATAAAACATATGGTTTGGACCCTGCTCACTATTTCACATCGCCGGGTACATTCGATGCGAGTTTTCCAAATTCATGTTTAGTTTACTGGGACGCAAACAATCTATATGGGTGGGCATGTCGCAGTATTTACCATTCGGCGGTTTCAAGTGGTTAACAGATGTCGAAAACTTTGATGTTTTATCGATCGCGGATGATTCAGATATCGGGTACTTTTTAGAGGTAGATATCGAGTATCCAGAAGTATTATACGATAACCACAATGATTTACCCTTTCTTCCCGAGAGCATGAAGCCTCCCACATCAAAATTTCCCAATAAGAAATTAATTACAAACTTGCACGATAAATCTAAATATGTTATACACTATAAAAATTTAAAGCAAGCAGTAAATAACGGTCTCAAAATTATTAGAATTCATAGGATTTTGGAATTTAAACAGTCAAATTGGCTGCAAAAATATATCGATTTGAATTCTGGTTCTAGAAAAAATGCGCGAAACGATTTTGAAAAAGATTTTTATAAATTGCTAAACAACTCGGTCTTTGGTAAAACTATGGAAAATGTCGACAAACGTGTAGACGTGAAATTAGTAACTCATTGGGAAGATATAGGAAAACGGAGGGGCGCCTCTAGCTTGATAGCGAAATTAAATTTTAAGAATATTAGTATTTTTGCTGAAAACTTTGTTGCTATTCAGATAGAGAAACTTAAAGTTATTTATAATAAACCCTTATATATAGGTTTCTCCGTTTTGAAATTATCGAAATTGTAAATGTACGATTTTTATTATGATTATTTAAAGCGTGTCTATGCTGAACGGGTAAATCTATGTTATATGGATACCGATAGTTTCATTTTAAAAATTAATACTGATGATATATATTGTGATATGAAACAAAATTTATCTAAATTTGATACGTCAAACTTTTCGGCCGATAACGTTTACAACATGCCGCTCCAAAACAAGGCGGTTCTCGGTTTAATGAAAGACGAGAACGCAGGTAAGGTAATGAGTGAATTCGTCAGATTACGAGCCCAAGTTTATGCTCTAGAGGTTGAAGGTAGACAGGTGAAAAAATCTAAGGGAGTTAAACAGAACGTAGTAAAAAAATGCGATTAGTTTGGAAGGTTACAAAATTTGTTTATTCGAACATGAATTAACTTATAGACGTCAAAATTTATTTCGTAGTAAATTACATGAGATTTCCTCCGTTGAACAAAATAAATTGACCCTATCGCCTTTTGATGATAAACGGTATATTGATGGGGATGGGGTACATACCCTAGCTTGGGGTCATCACAACATCGTTGGATAATCGGATTTCGAGTTAAATTGGTAATTATAAATTTAATATAAAAAATTGTGTTACTTAATATTACTTCTGTTATAGTCTCCAAACGGTTTGAATTCCTCCCCTCCACTATTTCTTATTACTCTATATATACCGCTACAACTTGTTCTAAACTGCCAGTCTAGAGTTTTTCTTCGTGTAACATAGCAGTAAAATGGATAGAGGTATGCAGATTTTAACTTTATAATTTACATTTTAGCAATATAATTTTTCTATTGTTACAGTTGATATTGAGCCGGTTACCTATACCGAATTCATTAACGACGCTTTGAAAAAGCAGGAAGATGCTATAGAGAGAAACAGCTCGTCGGACAATCTGTGTATTTGCTTAATAATAGCGGTATTAAGTGGATTGTTATTGGACTTAGTCCAGCTGCTGGTTTTGCGCCAATTATTCAAATCCGCTCGTCGGCCGTTTGCATCTTTTTCACTGCGGATGAGTGGGAGGAATTTTGCAAGACTGAGGATTGCAGCCCTAATCATCATATGGAATATAGCACGAACAGAAAAATACATATAATTCGACTAAAGAGTCATAATCGTGAAATTGTTTTATCTAAAGACACATATGACAACATATACAGTTTGATGGAATTATTAAATCAAAAGTTGACTGTTTTAAAGACTATGGATTTCGTTAATTTCTATAAATCGACATTGGGATCCTGTTCCCAGATGTCTGGTGATATACACAGCAATATAAAAGGATTATTGTCTTGTCATAGTAACTCTCTAAATGCCTTATTTATGTTAGAAATATTATATCTACTTTACAATACTTTACATTTTGATATTGAAGTTATTAGATTGGGTTGTTAATTTATATTTATTAAATTTTATATATTCTAATTTATATTGTAAATATATAGTAGTTTTAATAATAAATGTTTAAAACTTAATTCCTCTTTCATTTATTTATTGCTCTCTTATTAAAAAAAAATATTTAAATTGTCTAGACAAGAAAAATCGTGTTCTATCATGTTTAAAAAAAATATGACGTAATAATATACTTATAGCACACCGGATGTAACTTCCTTTAGTATTCATTTAACTTTTGTCGAGTGCACTTGTGTTTTATTCAATTGTGAGGTTATGTTTCGGTGGCCCCATTAGGAGGGCGGTGTGTGGCGATGCTTCAGAGGGCCCCACAAGGGGGCTTTAGGGGTGTGTGCTTTTGTTTCTGAGGGCCCCACAAGGGGACCCTCCATCTTGAAAGTATTTTTTCTATTTTGCTTTTCAAACTTACCCTCATCCGCCATTTTGTTTTCTAATGTCCTTTTGGCTTGATGCATTTTTGCTTAACTCCTCCTTCCGCCATTTTGTTTTCTAATGTCCTTTTGGCTTGATCCATTTTTGCTTAACTCCTCGTTCCGCCATTTTCTTTTCATTCGCCATTTTCTTTTTTTCTTTTTGATTGAACCTCGTATATCAGTGTGGAGGTGGAGGAGGAGGTTGTTATGTATCCCTGCGACGTTATCAGAGTATGACCTCATTGGGTTGTGACGTCATTGTGACGTCAGTATGACGTCATTGGGTTGGGTTGTGACGACATTGTGACGTCCGTATGACGTCATTGGGTTGGGTTGTGACGTCAGTTTTCGGTTGGGTTGTGACGTCATTGTGACGTCGGTTATGACGTCATGGCGGTAGCGGTGGCTCCAGAATCGGGAAATCCCCTCTACTGGAATTGTATCTTGATTAACCTCGTACCCTCTCGTAACCTCTCACGTATCAGGGTGTTTCATTTATGTAAGTCACTTCGTCTCTCACTTATCAGAGTGCTAGATTTACCAGCGCCTCATCATCTTTCAATTAAAAAAGTAAGTGCTCAAAGTGATGGCCTTCCACTTCAGTACACTTATTGATCCGCATTTCAAATGAGTGTAGATAACTGGGAAATGTATCTTCTTGAATTTCGGCACAAGTATTTCTGATTCGCTCAATCATATTTTCAGGTGTTCCTGGTACTTCATTGTATATTTTGTATTTGAGATAATCCCATAAAAAGAAATCTGGCGAAGTAAGAGCTAGCGGCCCAATTTATTGAACCAGCTCTACCGATCCAGCGACCATTGGAATTACAAGTACTTCACGCTCTACCACCGGATAGTGTGCTGTACAAACATCATGTTGAAACCACATGTTCTGTTGCACTTCTAAGCTAACGTCTTCAAGTACTGTTGGAAGTTCATTTTCCGAAATGCCTCTGTATATTTCATCAATCAAGTGGTCTTCAATAATGTGGGGGCCGATGACTTTGTTTCTAATTATTCCACACCACATGTTGACAGACCCAGGGGGGCTGGTGTTCAACTTGGCGAAGCCAGTGCGGATTTTCAACACTCCAGTAAGGATTGCATTGCGTGTATGCGTAGAATAACCGTTCCGTGGTTTGTGAAAAACGCATGAAAGTGAAAGTGAAAGATAAAAATTGAGGTTTCGCTGTAATTGTCCACATGCTCACTGACAAAAAATTACCCGATTTTGGAAATCAACGCCATGAAGATCTTGATGTAAAGACATGATAATGATATTTATGACGTTTTAAAATTTTCCAAACATTGATGTGGGACAATCCAGAATCGCGAACTATATCTCTTGTGCTAACATGAGGACTAACAGCCACTACGGCTAATAGAGCGACTTCATTATTTTCTCCGGTGACTGTTGCTCGAAACGGTCCTTTTTTCGGTTGAACACTTCCATCAGTAGTGAATTGTTTAATAGTATGGTCAAATAAAGCACGTAACCGTACTCAATCTGGTAAATGCTGAGCGTAGAGATTGACAGCATTATCAAGACTTCTGCCAGCATCTCTATACACCAGAACCTTTTCAATTTTCTCTTGTACACTTAAATACTCCACTCTGCAGTGGGTACTATTAACAACGTAAGAGAAACAGGTCCTTTACTTTTCGAAATATTCTTCGAATTGAGTAAAATAAGTTGTTTCATAAAGTTATTTCTTTCTTTTGTTCGTTTATTTTGTGCTTTTGCAGTTAGAAAAAATGCGAATGGAAAAAATAATACAAACGGTAAATTATACATTGTACATACAAAAATTTTTATATAAATTATTTTTAACACAAGAAATGGTATTAAAAGAAAATTATATATATATTTTTCTTGAAAGAACTCCGACAAGTCATGAGCGGGGAAAATCGCGTTTACCAATATGTGAAGAAGTACACCCGTTCCTGAGTTATGATAATAGTACTTTCTTAATAAATCATTTTTCGTGGTATTCTGTTTATTGGAAACGAATTGCAGAATCGTATGCATAGATTCTCAGTGCGAGAACTTGAAAAAAATTGAATTTCATCGATTACAGCGACATGCATAATCAAATGAAAAAATGTTTCAGCCAAATCGTACGTATTTTTTCCAGTAGAATTCGAAACTGTAATAAAATATATGGGTTCCTATTTAAGATTACAAAGTTACCATCTCCCCATCTACATGGAGTGAGAGAAAGGGACTCATTCTAGCACTAGTGTATTTATTCCATTGAATTATTAAATTTTAATTTGGACATTTTTCGTGAACTGCTTATTTTTCGAGATATTTGAAAGTCTCAAGTAAAAAATTACACCCAGTACACAACAGGACTTATACAACGTGTTTCAAAAAGAACTTCATATAAGTAGGTACTGAGTAACTATTACTTGCAAATTATTATGAGCCACTTGCCTTTTATTTATAACTGTTTATCTAATGTCGTTTTGACATTTGTCATTTTGTAACTAGCAATATATTTTTTTCTTACAAATATTTTTTTTTTATTTAATAAATGATACTACTAAATAATGTACACATTTCAATAAAATATTTTTTATTGTTAAAGCATATTTCCGAAGTGCATAATTTCTTAACGGAGAATGGCAATATTCCTACGCAGAATGCAAGCGACAGTTTCACTTGCAGTTTCCTAATAGAGTTGTGAATAATACCGTTTTACATCATCACATTCATTCGTCTAGTCGTGGAGAGGTTTCTGCCTACTGGATCTATGTTAAAAGGCAAAAGTTCTGGTAGACCACGTACACAGCAAAATATTCTTGAACACGTAGAAAACCTTGTTGGAAAAAATCCACATACATTACTTCGTCATCTATTAGCTCAAACGAACGTATCATCTAGTACCATTCATAGAATTTCGAAGCGTCGTTTACATATTGCTGTGGACTTTTCCCCATCAAAAATATTAAAATTTATGTATTTATCTTTGAACAGTTATTTTGAACGCAAGTGTATATTTTTGAAATTTATTATTTTTGTGAAAAAAACTGGTTTTATATTCTAAGCTTGCGCGCTTGATTTGATCTTTACACCGACACAAGTGTACTCTGAGTTAAGAAAGAGAGAAAGAAAGTAACTTCGGGTTAATTTTTGATTTAATTGTGGTTGGTGCTGTGTTAATTCATTACCGATATTTTATACGAGTTTGTTGATCTCGTAATTGTTATATTTTACACTTTCTTACTCACGTGTCTTGAATATATATTTTTACGTAAGTAATATATTATTAAAGATATCTTATTTTTATATTGAATTGAAGGTATATTGAAGGTTTTTAAAATTTCCAGTAAAAAAATTCTGTAACTGTAAAATTTTAGTACGTTTGGTATCTCAAGTGCATTTCTTGTCACATGTGGTTGCACATGCGTTAGAGTTTGTTTCGGTCTGTCAAATAGTTTGTTTATTTTGTTCTCTTGTGAGAAATTAAAAAGTTTCTTTGTAATTTATTATTTTTAATTTTGATCGGCTGTCATAAAGGAAGTTTAGAAGCATGCTGCGGTCATTTCCATACGTTATTTATACCTTTATAATATTGTTAGATGAGGCAGTATTAATCTTTATACTTTATAAGGATTTTTTTTTTCTTTTTTATTTATTTTTGTATTAAAGTTTCATTTAAATTTTATTGTGTTTATTATTATTTAACCTTATTTCAAGAAGTTTACAAGTAACTTAAAGAAATATAATTATAAAATTTGTCAATACTCTTTTACTTGCGCATTATAAATTTGTAGAAGAGAAAAACCACGTTTTCCAATTGGAACCCTGAGAGGAAACAGGCCCATTTTGAAAGTAAACCGACTGAATATCCTAGCTGGATAGATTTGTCGTGAATGGTGGTAAATTAATTATCAAAACCACAGTTCATAGCAATATGTATTCATACAAAGTACTGATTGTTTAACAGATTTTACCTAGAGATCACGCTAATAGGCTTAATTATTGCAATTTCCTTCAATGAAATTTAAATAATGACGAAATTCTTGATCTTATACTTTTTATTTTTTACTGATGAAGCATGGTTTCATCCAAGCGTGTTTGTAAATACACAAAATTACAGAACATAGTCTACAAACAATATAAACCAACACAGCGAAGTGCCGCCTTTACATCCTGTTAAAGCTGGAGTATGGTTAGCTGGATCTCGTCGTAGAAAAATAGGACAAACAGTTTTTCACAATAACGTTAATAGCCAACTATACCGAGAACAGTGATTAACACAATTTTTAACTCAAGTGTAACGAGACGAATTCAATGGGGGTTGCTTCCAGCAAGATGGAGCTACTGCACATAAAACTGGTGAAAATTTAACGCTTTTAGAATATAATTTCCTTCATCGAGTTATAAGCAGAAGTGTTTGACCAGCAAGGTCACCAGATCTTACTCCGTTAGATTTCTCTATTTTCGGACCGCTAGAAAATGAAGTATATAAGAAAACAATGAGTAACTTACATGACTTGATAAATACAGTTACAATTAAATGAAATGAAATAACACATTTTAGAAAATTTCAGAATATTTTTGACAACATGGAACGTATTATATTATGCATTTAACAGAGTGGTGACCATTTTGCACCTTTGTTATAAATTATAAGTATTAAAATTTCTAAAAATTAGTTATTTACCTTGGTTGTTTGATTAATATCCAATCGTTAAAGTTTTCTTATTAAATAAAATGAAAATCTAATTCAACTTGTTATTAATGTCATCGCCATATCTCTCGATGATAAATTTTGACAGTGAAAGGTAGATAACCTTCATATCATTTAATCAATATCCGCATTTCAAGAATGGAAATACTTTCGAAACACGTTGTATTACGACTTTACACGCCTGATGGGAGAAAAAAGATTGTCAGTGATCTCAACGACCATATACAGAAATAAATGCAAAACATAAGCTAATTAACATTAATGAAAAGCTATTATATACAGTGTTGAATACAAAATATTAAGCTTGATTATTAACTATTCGCCACTTATTACTTAATTCGAATATTAAAGAAAAACTGATTTAGTTATAGTATATACTTGAAATATAAATCGGGAACAAAAGTTATATGCACATCAATGACTTAAAATATTATTTATTTCTAATAGCAATTAATTGTAAACCACGGAAATAATACAGTATAACACCTATCTGTTTATTTTTGGAGAGTATAAATTTAACTTCAAACTAAGTAATTCGACTAATTATGTAGTGGAAAACCTACCGTGTGGGTGATTGCCGACTTCATAATTAGGTCGAACTTAAATTTATTGGTATTAAACTAGCTCTAGTTTCATTCTCGTTCCGAAATCAGTTAAACGGAAGTTTAGTTCCTTAAATGTACAATATAACATATTTGTTAGGAGATTGAACATGAACAAAACGTATTGAGAAAATGGCATCTCTTAACGTCTTAGATGTTTGCGGGTTTACATTGAAGACTGTGTATGTTGAAATAAAAGTCGTCGTCAAAAGCAGCAAAAGATTCAGGCTAAATATTCACCTCAACAGGTGTTCTACTCGTAACTTGCGCGATGTTACTACACGAAGTATAAAGCAGCTCAACTCTTCGAGCCATTCATACACAGGTTTTTCAATAGTCGTAAGTGTAACAACAAAGACGCTATCGCCGTGTGCCTACATCCAAAAAATCCCAATACACACGCTCGCAGCACGAAGCATATTCCACGTCTCCCACTGGTCGAAAGTGACCTCAATATATACCAAGACAATGTATACAAGAGTAGTTTAATAAACCAATCTTAGCAATTTAATTCGCTAGTGCAAAAACTATCTAAATCATATCTTGAGACACATCATTTTATAGTATTATTTTAAGGAATCCTTTAATGCATGCTAAACCTTTCTGTCAGCGAGCTAAGACGATATATTGGTATTGTTATTTAAATGTTTCTCGCATATCTACCGAACACCCGTCATTATTGGGCACCAAATATTGGTATCGACGTGGTAGCAAGTTATATGATAGTAAATAGGTTTGAGAAAATGCGCCAGTATTTGCACTTTTTAAAATAACAACCAACATTTACCTCAGGATCATTCAAATCATGGCAGACTTCAGAGAATAAGACTGATTATAATTAATCTTAATGCAAAAAATACTACAGTACCTCTTAGAGCGCAACTTTAGCTGTATTCTACGAAAGTACGTCACTATATGAAACACCAATAAAACCTCACAAATGGGGTTTCAAACTGTTTGTACTTTGTGGTGTAAGTGGGTACGCTTATAATTTCGAAGTTTATTCGGGTCAAGAAAACGCTGACAGGCAAAGGATAGATGCAGGTCAACCAGATCTAGGAGCTGCTCCTAACGTATTGTTTCGATTTTCAAGAACAATACCTAGAAACGAAAACTACAGATTGTATTTTGACAGTCACAACCCCACTCGGGCTTGATGGTATACTTAGCACAGAACGAAATATACAGCTTGGGAACTGTATACCATAATAGAATCGCTAATTGTAAGTTACCAACTGAAAAAGATATGAATAAGGATCCACGAGGCACTTCTTATGAGCATGTAGGAGATCCTGATGGCATAGATACCTCTTTATTAGTTTGGAAAGACACAAAATGGTAACTCTTCTGTCAACCTTTGCAGGAGAATTATTATTAACTACTACAAACAGATAAGATAAAAGAAGCAAATCTACTGCTCACATTAGTTGTCTTTTTGTTGATCATTTTCTAGATATGGCATTAGTTAATTCATGGATTTTATTCAAAAAAATATCTGAAACGAAACAAAGTGACTAACAAACAATTACATTTTTCAAATTCCGGAAACAAATGGCACTGTGTCTAATAAAAATTGGACAACACAATTCAATTAAACGAGACCGTCCAAGCAGTAGCACAATGATTGGCGCCAGGAAAATATCTGGTCCTGCCCGGCATGCTCCTCCAAAGGGCGTTCGTTTTGATCAAGTGGAACATTGGATTACATGGGCAGATCTACGTCATCATTGTTAATTTCCGAGCTGAAAAGGGTATACACAAACTTTATGTGATAAATGTAGCGAGAATTTGTATTGGAACAAAAAAATAACCATTTCAAAAATTACTATACTACATCATAGGTTATTCAGTTAATGGATAATGTTACAGATATGCAAAAAATGTTTTTTGCTAAAAACAGTTTCTTACCGTTGTTGTTAATTTTTTTCCTTATGTTTCTCTAGATAAATAGATCAGTACAAATCATTTACAATTTTAACAAAATCATGCACTTAAAGCTTAAAATGAAAATAAACATATTTGATTTTTACGTAATTAGTTTTCGGTGAAAAAACACGTGCTGTAATCAATTTTACTGTAGTTAATTATGTATATGACTGATACTAGTATCCAAATGTATAGTACATGACTTTATATTAAACATTTTTAAAGTACCTCTTATTATCGCAGAATTACAAATGTATTTAAGACAGACATTCTGTTACGGGTAAATTATTTTAAATTTTGAACTTGCAGTTTTTTTCTTCCTTCCAGAAAACATTGTGAAAAAAGTTTTAATAATGAAGTTACTGATTTGTGTATTCGTTTGTATTTTTAGCAATATTTTCGCCATGGATTTGCGTAAGTTTGCCTAACTTTTTGCTGTATTTTAATAATGTTGTAGAGAGAAACTTTCGAAATCATTTTCTTATTTAGAAATGACAATCTTTGAGAAAAAGTACACTAATGACTGAAAAATCTGTAACTCTATAATAAATATAAAATATACTCAAATGAATTAATGTATTTGTAAATTTCTGATATTTTTCTTAAATATGTTGAACTGTGAATAATTAAATGTTTTTTTTTTAATTTTCTAATTATTACATTCCCAGAAATAATAATTACTCATTATACATCAATATTGACCATTAATTCATGTTGTCTTTTCTTAGTTAATTAGATATCCACCGAAACATCCGATTAGCTAATAACAGTTTTAAAGTGTTTAGTAGTTGTTTATGCTTCTATTAAATTTAACAAAACTAAACAAATGTTTAAGGTAATAATTCGTAGTTTAATTAATTGTAAATACTGATTGTTTAGTTCCCTAGAATATTTTGAAGTGCAATTGGTTAAATACTATTGACTTCTGAATTCTAAGCTATAAATCCTCGAGATTATTGGGTCTATTTCGGTAGACTTCAGTCTTTAAATGGCTACACACAAAAAAATCCAAAAGACCTGCAGACGCAGCAAGCCATTCCATACCTCTTCTACCAATCCACCTGCCAAGAAACACGTCGCTAAGTACTCTCTTACTACTGCTCCATAATAAGGTGGAGCACCATCCTGTTGAAACCACATATGCTCAGGAATGCTATTATGTATAGGAAATAAAGTTTCGCAAGCAGGAACTACTTTATTATACAACAAATGTAAGTTACCTTTCAGAGCTTAAGTTTCCTTCTATGAAGAACGGGCCAATAATATTGGTGCCAATTATGCCCAGCCATGTATTTATTTTCTGGAGTCGTTGTATATGGACTTCTTCTGCTCAGTGCGGATTTTCTGTGGCCCATATCGACAGTTATGTCGATTTATTGAGCCATTTAAATAAAATGGTACCTCATCAGAAAATAAAATATTCTGAATAAACTGAAAATTGTTTTTCCTTTCCAACATAACTTCACAAAATTGACTTCTATCGAAATCATTCTCATGCAGAAGATGTATTTTAAAACGTTTACATTTCTCTTTTTATAGAATTTTCCGAACGGATTTTGGGCACATATTATTTAAAGCTAAAATTCGGGTGGAAATTTTGGGATCCTCCGCAACATCTAATAATATGTTCAGAGCCTTACCTCCGTCAGTTACTGTTCTTAGTCTGACTGTCTTTGGAGCGTGTTTGATGGTACCCGTCTCATTAAACCGTTTTATAATACGGCTTACAGTAGTTTGGTTAATCGACATCCGCTCAGGATACTTATTATTAAATAAATGACATACCTCAGCTTGCGCACGTTTCCTGTTATAGTAACCGGCCATAATCAAAACTTCAATTCGATATTTTTCTGATAATTTCTCCATTTTTTACATAAATTAACCTTTTACAATCGAATAAATATTATAACTTGATAGAATGACGCGTGATTGTCAAGTTTTTCATACTATGTCATGCTTACACTTAAAAACAGAATAATTTATTAAATCAAGACAACTCAGCTGTCACTCGGAATCATAAAGATTTTTGGCCATTTTCTTGAAAATTTTCTTATATAACTCCCTATAAATTGTATATCATTATATTCACAAAAAAGTGTAAAAAATAAATAAAAATAAATATGTAAAAAGAAATACATAATGCTATTTAAGAAAAAAAATTAGTTGGCCTTGCATTAAAATAGTGAACTCAAAAAAAAAAATTTGGCGTCACCGGACGCCTGGCGATGTGAATCGAAATCGATTGTTATTTAAACAAGGGAATATAAAGTAAAGTAAAGAAATATTTAGATTCAAAGCTTCAATTCGTTATTTTTCTGATAATTTCTCCATTTTTTACATAAATTAACCTTTTACAATCGAATAAATATTATAACTTGATAGAATGACGCGTGATTGTCAAGTTTTTCATATTATGTCATGCTTACATTTAAAAACAGAATAATTTATTAAATCAAGACAACTCAGCTGTCACTCGGAATCATAAAGATTTTTGGCCATTTTCTTGAAAATTTTCTTATACAACTCCCTATAAATTGTATATCCTTATATTCACAAAAAAGTGTAAAAAATAAATAAAATAAATATGTAAAAAGAAATACATAATGCTATTTAAGAAAAAAAATTAGTCGGCCTTGCATTAAAATAGTGAACTCAAAAAAAAAATTTGCCGTCACCGGACGCCTGGCGATGTGAATCGAAATCGATTGTTATTTAAACAAGGGAATATAAAGTAAAGTAAAGAAATATTTAGATTGTCACTATCACTGTTACTTTCACTTTCACTCATATTTAAAATCAATAAAAATTTGCAACGTATTCGGTTAGAATTACTCTGTTATGCTCGAAAGGACGAAGGCGTACATAAGCCAAACTTATCAAATTTGACATGTCTTATTTGACTTAAGTTTTACAGCTTTTAGCAATGTATGTATAACCTATGAAGTCTATAACTGACAGTATAAATATATTTGTCTCGTTTACGCAAATAAAAAACTCTAATTTTATGCTCATAATAGTTATACGGGTTGTATATGTCGCCCAGTGAACACAATTAAAGCGACCATAGCGCGCACTGATAATTGTGTATAGCTGATATTGTATAGCTTGCAGGGATAGCTGCGAGAGGGGGTACCAGCATACACACAGGTTGTAGTGTTCACAGATATACACCCACACACAGATGAACACACACAGATGAACGCGCTGCAGATAAAGGGGTGTGCCAGCGGTATGGCGAAGAGAGGGAAGCTCTGACTGAGCTGTCGTCGCGTGATGGCATTCAAAAGCCGAGTTTACCCCCGTGGCACACCATTAGATGTTTCACATAAAAAAAAAAAGTGCTGCCAAATATTATATGAACCATTTTTTGTATAAGAAATTTTTCAATTAAATTGCTGATTCAAAAGTTGTAAGCGATGTACAGTCTTTTTCCCCAGCCTGTATATATGCGATATATGATCTCTCTCGAATACAATATGTAGTATCGGCCTTTCTGAATTGTTGGAGCATTGCCATGTAGCCCCAATAACAACAAACCTCGAATAGTAAACTAATACAGGATAACTGAAAATAGTAAAGTTGTCAATAGATGTCAGTATTTGCTTCACAACGATTCGGTTAGAAAGTGCAAAATCTTCATGCAAAGTATATTCAAAAAATAAATATTTTCTCTTTGCAATTAGATGTGGTTGGTAAAGAAATGTACGAACTTGTTGTTTATTGAGATTGTAGCCAAAACAGTAGTGTTGCAGATGGAATAGATGTTAATGTTCCACAAACAAATAATAATTAAAGACCGACACTTCGGTAGGCAAACAATCGCGTCAGTGTGGCGTCAGGGTTTACTGAAATAGAAGTGCGCGTTGTTTATAAAAATGCTTTCAGTTCGAATTACACCTACGCGTATTCGTAAGTACGTCTATAAAGAACTTCACACTATGCTAGCTGTTCACATATTCATGTACAAGGTGGCGCAAAATGTATCGTGCGATTTTCTTTTGCTGTAATTCCAAAGATAATTAAAAATTGTTATTTTTTAAACGGCATATGTTTATTTGAAGCAATAAATTTCATGTTTTCATGTTTCGAAAATAATATCTGATAGGTGACTGCCACCAGAGTTGATGTAAATTTCGGCTCTTTTTATGGCATTTTGCATCACGTTCATCAAGATTTCCGGCGTTAGATTGTCGATTTCTTGGCGAATATTGAGGGTCTCAAGGGTATGCGGGTTATTTACGTGGATCAACCCCTTCAAGTAACTCCACAGAAAGTGGTCTGGGGTCGTAAGATCGGGCGATCTCGCTGGCCAACCAAAATCTCTAAATCGAGCAATCAAACGGCTTGGAAGAGTGTTCCTCAAAATCTCCATGGTGCCGCACGCTGTGTGGGCGGTGATACCATCTTGATGGAACCACATATCCTGAAACTTCAACTCATTCAGTTTCAGTATTAAGAACTCGTTCAACATGGTCCGGTATCGTTCGCCAGTGACGATCACCGCGTTTCCATTGTCCTCTTCAAAAAAATATGGTCTAATAACATGTTCTGATTATGAGTTCATCATACGGTCACTTTTTGTGTATGTAGTGGTGTGCCAAGGAGGACTCGAGGATTGTCGGTTGTCCAAAAGCGGGTATTTTGCTTCTTTACATTCCCAGAGAGGTGGAAACGCGCCTCGTCGCTCATCATCAATTTCTCGAAAAAAAAATCAGACATTTCGTTATTCAGCTGCAACAATATCTGACTGTACGCCACACAGGTTTGGAGGTACGAAAACTTCTTCAAATCTTTGTCAAAATTCTTTGAAGGGGCCGCCGAGATATGCCCAATTTCGTTGCGCGTTTTCGCGTTGATGTTGATGGCTCCTTCTCGACATTATCCCTCACAGCTTGGCTGTCCTCAAGTAACCGGTTTTTTTGAGGCCGCTCAGTTGATTTCCGATCTAGGGTTGACCCAGTCTTTTCAAGTCGAGCCACCAGACGTCGAATTGTTTGAGCAGTAGGCGCCATCGGTTCGGATATTTATTCCGAAATTCACGTTGAGTTGAAACCAGTGACGAATTATTCCGCAAACACATTGAAACAATTTTGCCGCATGCTGGTAGTGTACACCTCTCCATTTTAAAACACAATAAATTTCGTAAATGTTAAATGTAAAAAAAAACTATTATATTAGCGGCCAAATGAAAAAGTTTTGGCGCCTTCATATAGAGAGATACTTTTTGCGCCACTTAGTACTGCATACACATAGCACACGAAGCGCTAGTAAAATCAGTCTCCCGAAACTGTAGCTGATCCACACCTGTGAGCCGACCGAGAATGCCGGTATTTAACAATTTGATTATTAAAAAAAGCACCAAAACATAAAGATGTTCTTATCATTTATATCTTTCCTGTGAATTCAGTCAGGCTGTAATAATATCCTGCAGTGTTTATTGTGGCCTCTGCTTCCATAAAATCTATAAGAAGGGCGCTTTTCTTGTCCCAAAAGACAGCGACCACGACTTTTCCTGCAAAAAAGGTTTGACGACACGGAAGCTTCCTCGTAGGCGAATTAGAGCGACCCCACTGCATTGACTGTCTTTTCGTCTCAAAGTTGACATAAGCGACCCAAATCTCATCACTTGTTACGATACGCATGGGAACATCCTCAGCATAAGCATCGTAACGTGTCAGAAAAGTTGGTGTCAATCCAATACTCTTCGTTTTCAGGTCTTCCGTAATAAGTTTTGGCACCCAAACAAAACTTGTGGTAGTTTAAAAAAAGTTTACAAAACTGAACGTGAAATGTGAACGAAAAAGGCACTGAGTTCTATGATTGTGAATCGCTGATTTCCACAATTTTTTTCTTCGACATTACCCACAAGTTCGTTCGTCACAACAGTTGGTCTTCCACTCGATTCTTCATCGCAGACATTAGTTCGGACTTCTCGAAAGATACTGCACATTCTTCTAACTATACTGTCCCCATAAACAGAAGAAAGTTCACGATGAATCTCAGCAGCCTTCATGTTCTTTGCACATAGAAATCGCATAACAGCACGCAATTCACAGTCGGCGGGATTTTCAATTATAGCAACAATTTTAAACGACGAAAATAACACGAAAGAATGTCCGAACGATTCTATTACTAGCACTGTCAGACTCACAATGAATATTTTCACTCCTGCTCGCTAGGCGGAAACGGAACTTACTTAGCGAATCACTCTTGTAATTTTTATGGTTTCAGTGGTAGCATAATACACAATACTGAAAACTTTCAAAAAGTGTATACAAGACGATTCGAATGAGCCTATCCTTGTAATATCCCTCTTAGTATTCTAATGAAAGGGAAAACATGCTTAACAGAATAGGTACTGAAGATGGATGATAGGTGCATCACTACCAAATCTAATCAAAACGCGACACAGTGCAGTGGAAACATCCATTCCTTACTTCTGATCAAAAAATTCAAAGCTAAGGCCTCAACAGCAAAGATTATAGTAACAATGTCTTGAAAATTCTCCAGAAGTACAACCATTCTATTTTCGAACACCAGCTGCTCCCAGTTACAAAACTCAATATATGTCACCCAACATCGCGAATATTTTTTTCGTTAAAAAATTTAAAAACAATTTAATTTCGTTATCTGGCGCTCACCCAAGTATCTACTATCTTAAAATAAATTCAATAATTCCGCAATCTTATTAATTTTTCTTAAAAAGCAAGAAATTAAGTTTCGATATTTATTTTCTAGAATAAAAATAACTTCATCTCACATAACCGTCATTCTCAATTAAGAATAAATTACTTGAATTATTAAGGAATGAAATTTAATTTTCAGCATCCTATGTGCCCAGGTGTGCTATATCGGATCCGCAATTTTTTGATTGTTTGAGAGAAAAATCCAACCTTGTATTACCATTTCTCTTAAAAGGTAAATATCATATAAATATACCTAATTTTAATATAGGTACCTTTATTTTGGTGTATCCTTTTAGAAGGACGTCAATTGTAATAGTGACCATTGTGAGTTATTGCTGGGTACTTACTATTTTACTAAGAAATACAATTGTTTAGAGTCATTTCATCTCAATAAAATAATATATAATCCCAAAAATAAGTCACGTGGTATATTTTTATATTTTGTGCTAGAAAACAAGTAACGTTGTCACAGATTCTAAATTTTATTGATGGAAATGAGGATGCACTTCCATACAGCGGTGTAAAGGTAAATATTTTGCCACCTACGAACTGATAAGGAAAATTCTCGCATTGACAATATTCCCAAGAGTCTATTGAATGCTCCTGCTTTCTAATCGCACCAGATAACTCATCTGAACCTGAACGTGGTAGCCCCAGCTCTGATACTTTGACAAAAAAAAAGGTGTTTTATTGTCGTTTTGTTATTGAGTTGATATGTAGTGTTACCAAGAAAGGAAATATACTGGGAAACGTCTGAAAACACATAGAATACCAGGGAATACATGTGTTTTGAGTGCCCCATCTATTATATAACTGGTGTCAAACTTTTAAACAGTGTATAAAGTAAAGCCGCTATAGCCAAGCAAAGTAAACAGTGCGTGCATTTTCTTAATCATGAATAAAATCGAATTCCGTGCAGTTATTAAATGTTTTTTTTTTTTTGAAAGGCTTATATGCTAAAGAAATTAAAACGGAATTAGACGTAGTTCATGGAGAGTCTTCACCGTCGTATGCAACCGTATAGAACTGTATTGGTGAATTTAAACGTAGTCGAACAAGCATAGAAGGTGGATTGAGTTCTGTGAGACCAAAAACATATACTGATGAAGAAATCATTAGAAAAACTCAAGGAATCGTGATGAATGATCGCCGATTAAAGTTGAAAGAGATAACAGAGGCAATAAGCATATCATATGACCGCGCACATTACATTTTGCATTAGAATTTGGACATGAGAAAGCTCAGTGCAAGATGGGTGCCGCGTTTGCTGTCAGACGATCAAAAGCAGGCCCGTGTTATCATTTCTCAGCAATGTCTAGACATGTTCAGACATGTTTTGAGACGTTTTGTAACCGTCGATGAAACGTGACTACACCACTTCACATCAGAGACTAAAACACAGTCAAAGCAGTGGACAGTACGCGGTGAACTAACTCTGAAGAAGGCCAAGACGATGGAAATGTGATGGCTACCGTCTTTTGAGATACCCGAGGAATAATTTTTATTGACTACATGCAAGACGGGAGGACAATAACAAGCGCGTATTATGCGTAGTTATTAGACGAATTGAATGAAGAACTCAACGTAAAAAAGTCTCATATGACAAAGAAAAGCTCTTGTTTCACCAAGGCAATGCCCCATCCCACAAGTCGCGATGGCGAAACTTCACGAATTACGATTCCAATTAATTGAACATGCACCTTACTCGCCAGATTTGGCCTCGATTTTCTCTTTCCGAACTTCAGGAAATGATTGTCTGGAAAGAAATTCTCATCGAATAATGAAATCATCGAAGCTGCAAATGAACATTATGAAGGTTTTGATAGTTCTTATTTTTCTGAAGGAATGAAAGGTCTTGAAAAAACGTTAGACTGAATCTATAGAGTTACTAGGAGACTATGTAGAAAAATAAATATGATTTTATCCCGACAAGTGGTGTTGTGTGTGTCGTTCTAGACACTTTCCGATCTTCCCTAGTACTATGATTTCGTAAGCTATATCGAGGGATCGATTTAAATGTGTTATGACAAATTTACATGTCTGTGATAATATGAAACTAAATAAAAATGATAAATTTGCTACAGTTCGTCAACTAATAAGAAAAAAAACAATCAAAAGTGTATTGATAACATTCTTTATATTTAGGCACATTCGATAGATGAAAGCATGGTGCTTTACTTTGGAAACCACGGCACCAAGAAGTTCTCAAAGATAAGCTGATACGGCACGGCTATAAATTTTGACGTTGCGGTACCAACACTATAAATTTAGCTTGGCTAGAGCTATACCAAGGAACTGGAACATTACTTGGATCATACGGTAATGGTCTTGGTTATAGTGTTGTAATGACATAAGTTGATTATTGCCAAAAGATCTTCCATCTGAAATTTATTTAGATCATTTCTTTACATGGAAGACTTACATCAACAGAATATAGGAGCCGCCGGTACTATTAAATCCAATAGAATTATGGATTGTAATATTAAGAAAAGCGATATTCTGAAAAAAAGACCCAGATGTGGATTTTACTTCAGAAGTATTCAACATTATAATAAAAATATGGGGGGAATCGACAGGGCGGATCAGAATATTTCGCTCTGTCGGGTATTCATTAGTAAGAAATGGTATTTTCCTATCATAGCCCATATGATAGATGTAGCTGAACAAAATGCTTGGCAACTATATCGACATGACGGTGACAAACTTGATCATTTAGCATTCCGCAGGTGATTTTGGTATCCAATCGACGATTCAAATCTAATAGAAGAAGACCATCGAGCCACTGTGAGATCGACTCACGATATGACAGATTCGACCATTATGTGTCCGATTTACCAACGAATTATATAACTCGTAAAAAGAAACCATTTCATTGCCGCCTGTGCCATAAGAAAACGGCCACAATTTGCGAATAATGTAATGTACCTCTTTACGTATCATGTATCATGTTTTATAAATTACCGTATAAAGTAAAATAAATAATTTTTTAACAATCTTTATTCCTTTATTCTTACTAATTGCTAAGTAAGTATATTTATTTTGAAATATTATACAGATAACTAACTGAAATGAAATTATCATGTGGTACCTACCGATATGTAGCATATATATCTGACAACTTTCTGGAAGGAAGGCCAGTATTTCACATAGTACGAATATGTGATATACAAAAAAACAATTAATATATTAAATTAGTTGTATACACGTAGACTAGAACAAAATTTGATAAAAATTTAAACAAAAAAAGTTCAGTCTTGTCTGGGTTAATTCGTTGATTTGACACACAAAAAAAAACAAATTAGTTAATAAATTTTCATATATTAATAGGTGATGAACAGATCGGACTTCAATCAATGTCGCCTTTATATTTTCCTGAAGTCAAACTACAAGGCAAACATCTTTTAATAAGTGCTACCGATGTTAAGGTCCATGGTTTGAGAAACATTGTAGTAACCAAAAATGAGTAAGTATCAATTGTTTGTCATCATTCGAAAATACAAAATTTAATTAAATCACAAGATCAATTAGTACTCAGCCGTTTATTTAATTACAAAAAAAATATAATAATTTTATTAACTCAAGCAACATTTCAATTCACAAATTTATTTATTGGGAATTAATTAATTTATGAATATATCCGTAACATAAGGAAACAACGTTAAGGTTATTGAGATTAAATGCAAAGACTGTTTCTATAGCAAATTAGTTTTTTTTAAGCAATTCTGTACTAAATATTTTATGTACTACGAGTTCAAAACGCGGGCGAGATGATAATTAGATAGCCTCTACGTAGATGGGACTGATAGGCAAATAATTTGGTTATATTTATCAAGCTTCATCCTTTAGTTGTTAACGCTGAAAGTTTGACAGTCGTCTGTCAAATACTTGATTATGAGCAGCTCTTCAAAGAGAGAAACGCGTCGTTACTAAATTTCTTTGCATTAATAGTTTAAGTAATGAATAAATATCGGAATAGATGAAAATTATTTTTGATGGCTGTGCTCCTTCATTTGCAATGATGAAAAACTAGGCGCCTCAGACCAAAAGCGGTCGTACGAGTGTTGAGGATGAACACAGATCGGGATGCTCTAAAAGTGTCACTATTTCAGAAATGGTTACTAAAATACACAATGTAGTGACAAAAGACAGACCGCTCAAATTAAGTGAAATAATCAATTCCGTGGGTATTTCAACAGCGGATATGCAAAATCGTCACCCAAGAATTACGGTCACAACTGCCACAAAAGTGTCTGTACCGTTTTCAGAAAAAAAATGGCCGATTTTATGTCAAGATTTATTACCACTGACTAACAATTATTATACCTCCGAAAGAAAACTTCAGTCTAAACAGTGGACAGAACCTGGCTGTTTGGCGCTAAAGAAAGCCATGGTCACGAAGTCAGCTAATAAAGTAATGGAATCAGTTTTTTTAAGTAAAAGGAATTCAGGGTAACTTGACCACCAACAAAACTGAGTTTATTTACAGCTGCATGGACGCTCGGGTTGTGTGAGCAGTTGCCCTATCTTGCTGCCACCACAATCCAGGTGTGTTCTCAAGGGCAAAAAATGTAAAATTTCTTAATATTTGACTACATCTTTCGCCGGTAATCGTAATTGTATTCTCATTACTATTCTCAAGGAAGTAGGGACCTAGTACCCTTTCTGATGTAATTCCGAAAGAACAATTCAATAATAAAGTAAGTGTAAAAAGCTAAACTAAATTCTAAGCCATAATCTAATTAGAGTAGAAATTATAATTCAAATAAACAAATACAAAAGAAATACTAACCGAGTTTTTGAATCGTCAAGAGTCGCAAACGTGGGTAATTTACTGAATCTATGTTAAATTGTAGCGGAAAGATAAAAAGGATCAGAGAAAATTCTCTTAGCATTCCTAGCCATATGTGTAACTAGATGCTTTAGGAATGACGCTAGTTCTAACTCCGTGTTTCGGCAAATGTCTCATTTAATCTCGTTGCATATTTTGGTACCATAATGTCAACAGCGGAGAGCAATTTCGGTGCGTCGACGCTATTGTTGACTAAAGCTTAAGCTTAAAGTGACCACTCGCTATCTCTCTGCGATCAGAAACTGTGATAAAATTGTGTTCACGCAGACTTCCCTAGCAGGATAAATGCCAGATAATTTGTACGTTAAATATTTCAAGAATCTTCGCTGCACCTTCTCGTTGAGTAAATTCTGGTAGACATAGTAATGGTACCAAATAATTGATGCATATTCGAGTTTAGGGCGAACCAATGTAAAATAGAACATCTTAAGCGTATTTGGATTTGCAAATTTACGGCAGAATCGAATAACAAAACTAACTGCGTGAAGGGCAGTTACAAACACATGGAATGAGGTCAGTGTATGGCAAGCGCTGATCAAACAGAACACCCAGGTCTTTAATTTATGATTGCAGTGAAATATTGAAGTGATCAAGTGAGTCGGTGTATATTTCAGGGTTCGTCTTTGTAGTGTGTGTGATGATTGCCCATTTATTTGTATTGATCCATATCTTGTTCTCGTTACACTATTGGTAGATAGTGTTTAAATTCTGTTGCAGAGCTTCGCAGTCAGAGGTAGAAGATATTTTCCTGAAGATTTCTAAGTCGACCGCGTAGGTAAAGGCGCGATAGTTGAGCAACAACAGAAGATCGTCAATATAAACATTAAACAATAGCGGACCAAGGTTCGAGCTCTGACGAACATCGGAAGGAGCAGTAAAAGTGGTGTGGTAAAAGCCATTATAGCAGACATTATAAAGATAGGATAGCTATCAGGTCTGTTAGGGGTGAAGTAAAGCCAAATGAATTTAGTTTGGACAATAATATGGTATTGTCAATAGTGTCGAAGGCCTTCGCGAAATCGCTTTAAACAATACCGCCTTGATCTTTTGAATCAATAGAGTAAATGATATACTGATGAGTAATCTCAGTCAAGTTTGTTATAAAGTTGAAATATATATATATATATATATATATATATATATATATATATATATATATATATATATGTAGACAGCAATGTTTACATCCCCACTTACTCTGCAACTACATACATTCTAATTTGATATTTGTAAATATTTCATATAAAAGCCGAAAAACTCCAATAATTTATCAATTGTTATATTTAATAAACGGCTAAGAAATGATCTAAACACTTATATATATATATATATATATATATATATATATATATATATATATATATATATATATGGTAAACCTAATCAGTAGGCGATTAAAGGTCTGTATATTACTTCAAAATATATGTATTTAAAAAACTCTACATGTTTCGGCTATATACGCCTTTTTCAAGAGAATACAAAATATGAATGACAGGATATAAATGTCAAGTAATTAAGTTGCTATGGTTTAAATTATTCAAAGATACATTCTAGTAATAATAATAAATCATGCCTTAGTATTCCAAAAAATAGATAACAAGGTGTGAAAATATGTGTTGTTCGCTGCTAGCAATTTGTGTCTCCTTCTGGGTATGAACTTGTGTGTTGGTTGCTGCTGGCAGCTTGCGTCTCTCTATGGGTGTGTGGTTTTGTGTGAGAGCGTAAGTGTAGGGTTTTGTATGTCGGTGCGTTCGTGCGTGTGTTTAGTGATCGGTCGCATGAATTTAGAGAGGTCGGATAACCAGCCGTTGCGTAGGGCCGCCAACCCTTTCCCGACAACTTCTTTACAATTCCGTGCAGTACTTCGACGGTCTGACCCCCGCCCCAACGAGGCAAGGCGCAGACAGGCGAAGCGCACCCTGTACGGGGTTGCTCATCGCAACTAAGGGAACACTCTTAGTGGCTACCTCGGTCGACGATGGTCACACTTATGCCATCTTAACGTTTTCCGCCGAAGCGGGGGCATAGCACACACGTCGAACGTGTGTGTGCTGTTAACGGCAGCCTAGCCAGGTTGTCGCCCAGGACCGGTCCTAGTGGTGTGTGCATTGCGCGGCGACGAGATAGCGCCGCGTAGCATGGTTCCTCACTCTTGCTGGAAAGGCGGAATGGCACCTGACTGCCCAACGGGCAGACCCCCCTAGAGTTTTGTAGCGCATATGCTAGGCTGCAACCCAGTAGAGGACCACATCAGCAAAAAACAGAAAACAGGGATAGGCAGGGAAAAGCAAGACATGAGTTATTATTACGTATGCGCCCGTGGAGCGACTTAAGATACAAAGTTGTCGGCATTCGCTCAAAACGAGAAGGAAAACCACGAAAACCTGCTCGGACAACTAGACAGGAATCAAAACACGGAACAGTCATCATGATAAGCAAAAGTATATGATATTTAAATGATATTTAAATAACATAAGGTATATAACAAAAAAAATATAATATGATGGTAAATTGTAGATCGTTACAAAATTAAATTATAGTATATACTGCTTAGATTTTTTATATCATTTCTGTTGTTAATTGAATTTTTTTCCTGTTTAATACTGATCATTTCTTTAATTTGTCTTTTCACTGTGTGTTGTTCTTTATCAATTATCTGTGTGTTTTCAAAATCGAAATGGTGATCGCGTTGTAGTTTGTGTGTAGATAATGCAGTTTTGTCTGTTCTAGAGTATTTGTGGGCTTGTATTCTTTTGTATAAATATTGTTTCGTTTGGCCTATGTCGGAAAAAATTAAACACACTTTAAAAAAATATGATATAGCTAAAACATATAAACTTAGTAATACTAATAAACATTTATTTTCAAAACTTAAACCTAAAATAGAAAAAAATCGAGAAACACATGTCGTATATAAAATACCATGTCGCGATTGCGATAGTTACTACATAGGCCAAACGAAACAATATTTATACAAAAGAATACAAGCCCACAAATACTCTAGAACAGACAAAACTGCATTATCTACACACAAACTACAACGCGATCACCATTTCGATTTTGAAAACACACAGATAATTGATAAAGAACAACACACAGTGAAAAGACAAATTAAAGAAATGATCAGTATTAAACAGGAAAAAAATTCAATTAACAACAGAAATGATATAAAAAATCTAAGCAGTATATACTATAATTTAATTTTGTAACGATCTACAATTTACCATCATATTATATTTTTTTTGTTATATACCTTATGTTATTTAAATATCATTTAAATATCATATACTTTTGCTTATCATGATGACTGTTCCGTGTTTTGATTCCTGTCTAGTTGTCCGAGCAGGTTTTCGTGGTTTTCCTTCTCGTTTTGAGCGAATGCCGACAACTTTGTATCTTAAGTCGCTCCACGGGCGCATACGTAATAATAACTCATGTCTTGCTTTTCCCTGCCTATCCCTGTTTTCTGTTTTTTGCTGATGTGGTCCTCTACTGGGTTGCAGCCTAGCATATGCGCTACAAAACTCTAGGGGGGTCTGCCCGTTGGGCAGTCAGGTGCCATTCCGCCTTTCCAGCAAGAGTGAGGAACCATGCTACGCGGCGCTATCTCGTCGCCGCGCAATGCACACACCACTAGGACCGGTCCTGGGCGACAACCTGGCTAGGCTGCCGTTAACAGCACACACACGTTCGACGTGTGTGCTATGCCCCCGCTTCGGCGGAAAACGTTAAGATGGCATAAGTGTGACCATCGTCGACCGAGGTAGCCACTAAGAGTGTTCCCTTAGTTGCGATGAGCAACCCCGTACAGGGTGCGCTTCGCCTGTCTGCGCCTTGCCTCGTTGGGGCGGGGGTCAGACCGTCGAAGTACTGCACGGAATTGTAAAGAAGTTGTCGGGAAAGGGTTGGCGGCCCTACGCAACGGCTGGTTATCCGACCTCTCTAAATTCATGCGACCGATCACTAAACACACGCACGAACGCACCGACATACAAAACCCTACACTTACGCTCTCACACAAAACCACACACCCATAGAGAGACGCAAGCTGCCAGCAGCAACCAACACACAAGTTCATACCCAGAAGGAGACACAAATTGCTAGCAGCGAACAACACATATTTTCACACCTTGTTATCTATTTTTTGGAATACTAAGGCATGATTTATTATTATTACTAGAATGTATCTTTGAATAATTTAAACCATAGCAACTTAATTACTTGACATTTATATCCTGTCATTCATATTTTGTATTCTCTTGAAAAAGGCGTATATAGCCGAAACATGTAGAGTTTTTTAAATACATATATTTTGAAGTAATATACAGACCTTTAATCGCCTACTGATTAGGTTTACCATATCATACCAAGGTCACGAAGTTATTATATATATATATATATATATATATATATATATATATATAATCTATGCCCTGTTACCATGTAATGGCATAGGGTGATGTATACTAAAATCTTTCTATTAATATGCTTGTACGAATTTTCTCCATTCTCTTCTGTCTCTAGCCAATATTCTTGCTTGCGTCCATGATGTATCCACCTTCTTGAGTATTTCCGCTTTTACTCCATCCCATGACTTCCGAGGTCTGCCTTTCTATCTATTTCTTTGAATTTTTGCTTCCGACACTCGTCTTACCGGTCTTTCCTTAATCATACGTTGCATGTGTCCCCACCAGCCCAATTGTCGTTGTTCGATAAAATGAAGTATTGAGTCAATTCTTAGGTCTTGTCTAATATTTATGTTATTGATTCTATCCAATTTAGTGACACCTCTAACTCTCCGCAATTACTTCATTTTTAACGCCTGTATCCTATTTTTCTGTCTTTCGCTCAGCACCCAAGATTCGCATCCAAAAGTCAATATTGGTCTATATATAGCTTTATATACATTCATCTCAGTTCCTCTCGCTATTTCTTTCCTGTCTATGAATTTGTTGTTCATTGCGTAAAATAGATTTATGGTTTTCTGAATTCTATTGTTAATTTCTATCTCTTGTGATCCTTTTTCATCTATAGTTACTCATAGGTAGTCGAAGGTTTGTACTTGTTCTATTTTCATCTCATTTATTTGTATATTTATATCTTCTCGTTTTTCTCCTATCACCATAACTTTTGCTTTATTACCATTCATCTTCATTCCGTTCTTCTTGAGTGTCATATTCCATATGTCCAGATTCTTCTGTAGAGCTTTCTCACTTTTAGCCGTTATGACTATGTCATCACCAAAGACGCCCTCCGATATATCTATCCGTTGTAAGTTCCAGCTTCCTACATCTAATATTTTCACTCTATTCGAGCATTCCCTTATTATGTTGTCAATAAACAGAATAAACAATGTACGGCTCAGACTTCCTCCCTGTCTCACCCCTCTTTGCGTTGTGAATGTATTTGACTTCATATTGTTCTTGATAACTAGGTTTATGTTATTACCTACTATAAATTGTGCTTATTATCCGTATATGTTTACGATCTACTCCTCTTTCACTTAAGATTTTCCACACTATTTGCCTAGGTACTGTATCAAAAGCCTTTTCCAGGTCCACAATAGCCAAGTATATCTTTCTTTTTTCTTGAAATGCTTTTTGTGTTATTTGTTTGATCGTGAATATGTGATCCTGAATGCTTCTTCCACTCCGAAATCCACTCTGCGACTCATGTAATGTCCTTTCCACAATTATTCTGATCTTCTTATCTATTATTTGCTCTGATTTGATCATAGCCGTACTTAGAAGTGTCAATCCTCTATAATTACAAGATTCTCTTTTATCCCCCTTCTTATATAGAGATACTATTTGCGCAATTTGCCAGTCTTTTGGTATCTGTTCTTCTTTCCATATTTTATTTGTGTATTTCCGTTAACATTTCAGTTTCCTTCTGTCCCATCTATTTGATCATCTCTGACGTTATCTGGTCATAACCTGGTGTCTTTCCATTTCTCAATTTTCTTATTGCTGTTTGCACTTCTTGTATTGTTATTTCCTCATATATATTGCTACTTATTTTATCTTCTTCATTTATTTCGTTCATTATTTCATTCTGTATATCATTTTCATCACTTAACATTTCTTCAAAGTATTCTTTCCATCTTTTTCTAACAAGTTTATTTTCTGTTAGTACTTCGCCTTGTTTATTTTTAATAAGAGTTGTTACTGATTTTCCCTCATTCCTAAATGATTTCAATTTTCGGTAAAACAATTTCCGATTTTCTTTCTTATTTTTTTCCATTCTGTCTCCGAAATCTTTCCATTTATTTCTCTTTCCTGCTATAACTAATTCTTTGACTCTTTTTCTTTCTTTTTTGTATCTTTCATATTTTTCAGCTGTTCTATCAGCTAAATAGTCTTTCCACGTTTTTTTCTTGTTATTTACTTGGTTCTTTATTTCTCTGCTCCACCTCTAGTATATTCGATTTGAGATATCTTCTCAGTTCCTCCACGTTATCATTTTCTCTTATCTCCTTATTATCTTTTAGTTTTGTTGCTAGTGTTTGTTCGTATTTCTCTGCTATATCTTTGTTTTGTAATTTGTATTGTTTTTATTGTTAGAGATTTTATCTTATTTACTTCTTTCTCCTTGTTTTCTTTTCCTTTTTGTATTTGTTTTGTTATTACTACATAATGGTCACTTCCGATTTCTGGCCCTCTATGAAGTACTTTAGTATCTAAAACTATTTTTCTATTATTTCTTTCCACCAGTACATAATCAATTATAGATTTTTCGTTTCTACTTTTATTTTTCTTGTGTATTCGTTTATATCCTTGTGTTCAAAAAATGTATTTGTCACGATTAGGTTATACATGCAGAATTCCAGCATTCATTCTGCATGATTGTTCCTAGTTTTTTCTCCATGTTTGCCTAGTACTTCATAGTATGCTTTATCTTTCAATCCCACTCTACTATTGAAGTCACCTGCTATATATATTTTTCCTTTAGCATTTTCAACTACTTTTGTCAGGTCATTCCAAAACTTATTTTTGTTTTCTTTTTTATCTTCGTTGGGTCCATATACTACTACAATTGTTCTATGTCTGTCTATAAGTGCTTGTCTCAATTCAATCATCAGTATTATCTCCGGGGCTGCTTTCCAATTATATATTTCCTTAGCTAGTTTATTAGTTATGATACATCCAACCCCTGCTTGTGCTCGTTGGTCATTTGCTACTCCGTTATACAGGTGAGTTTTTTTGAATGTTTAGCATTGGGATCTCAGAAACTACTGCAGATAGAAAAACGCTTAAATTGGGAAAGATGCGCAGCTTTACGAGTTTGATTTAAAACTGCTTTTGTTTCTCCGATAACTTTCATGGCTTATTAGATATTCAAAGAAAACTAAATTTTACGATTTTCTTTAAACATGCTTAGCATCGTTAATAGTAATTTTAAAGAAAAAGTGTTCAGACAAAAGTTTTAGATAATTTTACGCCAAATAAAACTTTGTAGCTAATTTTTTTTTTTCGTTCACCATTATCGAGTTATGACACAAACTTGTGTTTTTTTAAATGGAAACCATAGCTGGTTTTGATATCATTAAAAAGCTTATTTTTTGCTGATTACAATGATATAAGGTTTGATATAGCTATTTTAAAAAATAAAGATGATATAGACATTTCTATGATTGTTCACTTTATAAGATAAAAACTTAAAAAAAAAATGTTTGGTGTTTTGTAAGTCAAAAAACGAAAAATCTGAGTTACAATAGTGTTCATTGGAGCAGTCGAGATAAATATACTAACATTGCTTTCACGTTGAGTCACAGAAGTGAGAGCTGTTAATTTTTACTTTTAAGTCAAGTTAATTGTCAAACATTGACAATTAACTAGTAATTAATTTAATTGTAACTTAACTATAAGCGGTGCAAGCGGCCGTTAATCATAAATTTGCATTGGCTATGGAATTTTCTAACGTAGAAAAGCGTGATATGGTTGAATGTTACATTCAGTGCCAGAAAAATTTTACTAGAGCTGCTGAAGTTTATTTTGAAAATTATTTTGATCGACGTCAGCCGTCGCTACCTACTTTTAAGAGATTATGGGATAATTTAGCAAATTATGGTTCATTCGTTAAACCAAAATCAAAAAAAGGGATGGATGAAGATAGAGAAATAAACATATTAGCAAGTGTCGCTCAGAATCTATCACCCGACAAATTTCAACAGAAATGGGCTCCTCTCAACGCACTATTGTCAGAATGTTGAAGAAGCATAAATTTCGTCCCTACAAATTATCAGTATCACAAACTTTACATGAAGGTGATAACATCAGACGAATAGCTTTTTGTAGATGGTTTAAAGATCAGTGTCCAAGCGATCCACACTTTTCAATGAAAATTTCACGTTCAACATAGGAGACGACAAATTAAATTTGGGTTTAATGTTTGGTGTGGTGTTATAGGATCAACTGTTCTTCCTCCTTTTATTTTTGATGGATCACTAACTGGCAATCGTTATCTTAATTTTTTACAACAAGATTTCGAGGAAATGTTAGATAATTTAAATTTAAGAACCCGAGCAATGCTGCAATGGTTTCAACATGACGGAGCGCCTCCGCACAATCAACTGAATGTTAGAAATTATTTAAATTTGAACTTCCCTAATCAATGGATAGGACAAAATGCACCCATTGAATGGCCGTCTAGATCCCCTGATTTATCAGTTTTGGATTTTTTCTTGTGGGGTGTACTAAAGGACACAGTATACAAAAGAACATATGAAACAATCGACGATTTAAGAGAAGCTGTCTTAGTTGCTTTTAATAACATCGATAGGCGTAAAGTCCGCAATGCTACAAATTCTGTTGTGAAGAGATGCAATTTGTGTATTAATAATAATGGAGGTATCTTTGAACATTAATAATGTTCTGTGCCCTTAATAGAAGTTCTTATAGTTTTCATTTTATTACTACATAAGGTTTCAAAATAAGTTTTCGTTTGGTTTGTATTTTATCAGTTCGAAATTCAATTGTTTTCCATAAAAACCATAAAAATGTCTATATCATCTTTATTTTTTAAAATAACCATATCAAACCTTCTATCATTGTAATCAGCAAAAAATAAGCTTTTTAAAACCCAACTATGGTTTAGATTTTAAAAAACACAAGTTTGTGTCATAACTCGATAATAGTGAACGAAAAAAAAATATTTGCTACACAGTTTTATTTGGCGTAAAATTATCTAAAACTTTTGTCTGAACACTTTTTCTCTAAAATTACTATTAACGATGCTAAGCATGTTTAAAGAAAATCGTAAAATTTAGTTTTCTTTGAATATCTAATAAGCCATGAAAGTTATCGGAGAAACAAAAGCAGTTTTAAATCAAACTCGTAAAACTGCGCATCTTTCCCCATTTAAGCGTTTTTAAATCTCCAGTAGTTTCTGAGATCCCAATGCTAAACATTCAAAAAAACTCACCCTGTATATCATTATATGATCATTTCCTATCTTCATCATTCCTTGTACCTTTTTCGTTGTTTCGGTTATTGCTAGTATATCTACTCTCAAATTTTCGAATTCTTCTGCTAATTCATTTTCTTTCCCTGTTATACTTTTTATATTCCATGTAGCTAATTTCCATAATTCGTTCTCCATGTCCTTGTTTACTAACTTATCTTCTAATTCTTGTTATGTATCATGTCGTTGTGGGTTTGCTTTATTTCTTTGTATCAAAATCTTGTCCTCAATGTTTGCCAATTCCGTCAACCTATTTCCATCCTGCATGTATATATTCAGTTTTTTATTTGGGTTTTCTCCAGTTTTTCGTTGTCTTCATTCCAACGCCATTCAACCCCGTTTATAATTACTTTGTTATATCCTATTTTTGCTTCTTTCCCCTTTTCCTTTTCACTTTTTGCGATGGTTCTTATTTGTTTTTGTTTTTCTCTCTCTTTTTGTGTCAAATCCTCATTTATATAAGCCTTATTGTCTTTCAAACTTCTAAATTTCCTTTTATTTTGTAACCTCTTTAGGAGAGATATCTATGCCTATATTTTGTTTTATGAATTCCATTATAATGCATTTTAATTGAATTTTATCGTTTGTGTTCAACCTTAGTCCATGTAATACTACATTATTTTTCAGTATTGTCTTTTCAGTTCGTTCCAATGTTTTTTGCATGCCTTTTATTTCCTTCCTGATTATTTCATTTTCTTTCTTTAATTTTAAATTTTCTTTTGCAACTTTTCATTTTCTATATTTAGTTTCATTAATTTGTCATTGGTGGATTTTTGTTCGTCACTAACCTGTTGTAGTTGTTTACTTATTTCTCTTTGTTCCTCTTTAATGTCCTTTTGTTCTTTATACATAGCTTCAATCATCTCTATAATTCGATCTAATTTGTCTTCTTTAGTAGGTTGTTTGGGTGGTGTTCTGGACGTTTTCTTCTTACTTCTTTCGAACTCTGCTTTAGTTTCTTTTACTGCTTTTCTTTTCCGGTAATTTTCGTCTGTTGAATAATCGTCACTATCTCTATCGCCGATATTGTACACTTTATACGTCTGTGCTATCAAGGTTGTCTATTTTTACGGCTAAAGTTGAAATAGATTTATATAATTTGTCATAGAGCAAGTGCTCAAGATTTTAGAGCAGCTGCACAAAATAGTAATCAGTCTGTAGTTAGAAATATCATTTTTGCTACCCTTTTTATATACAGGTGTAATTCTGCTCATCTTTCTTACTTCTGGAAACGTAGATATGCGGAGAGAAAGATTAAAAATAACGCGATAGAAGCACAATTCTTGATTAAAAAGTTAGGTAGTCCATCATGACCAGATGCATAATCTACCTTGAGGTAGTTTATGGCTATTAGCGTATCACCCTCCGAAAAGGCTCCGATGTAAAAGTTGTTCAGACCTTTCTGGAGACTCAATGACAATGAAACTGCCCGTGGTTGATATACATAAGAAAAGGAATTAGTCTTGGAAAGAAATTTTTTAATTGGATATCTATGAAAATTTATACTAAAATTTAATGCTGGATGAAAGATATCCTCAGAAACTAACGGAAAAAGAGAATGAGCAATTGAGCAAGTAAATTTAGCAAAAATTAAATCTAGTAATCTGTTGTCTTTATCAACAACAGTATTCAGCTGAGACAGTTGTAATACATTCATGATGTTCTGTAAAATTCTAAACCCAAAGTTATTCGCGTTATCAAAAGAATTTAGGGCAGTTAAAATCACCACAAATCACAATCTTTTT